>ML781460.1:169832-218358 GCA_009831015.1 Picea engelmannii | reverse complement strand
TGCGAACATGGATGATCTCAAATATCATGTGGGGACATCAAACATCCTTAAGTATCGAAACCCTCCCATACCTTCAAGGCAACTATCTAGTTTAACCATGTCAAATTTCGATGCATACGGGCACAGATTGAAAACATTTCAACGTTGGCCCCATTCAATGCTCACTGTGCAGGGTCAGTGGAAGAAATTTGTGATGGGTGTATTTGAAGTTCCATGACAAATTTCAAGATAGTTCTGACAACGATTCTATAGAAGGGAATGACGAATGATGACAATGAGAGGTGCAACATGATGAACGTTGATGCAAATGTGGACGATCTCAAAGATTATGTGGGGACATCATACATCCTTGAGTATTGAAACCCTCCCATAGCATCAAGCCAATTGTCTAGTCTAACCATGTCCAATTTTGATGCATACATGCACAGTTTGAATAAATTTCAATGTTGTCCCCATTCACTACTAACTATGCGGGGTCAGTGCAAGATGACATTTGTGGTGGGTGAATGACAGCAGTAATAAAAATGATGAGTTGATGACATCGTCCTCTAAAGAATATGTGAGTGAAGATGATGAGATGATGACATCTTTCTCACCAACATATGTCCACTTAGTCGCAATGACACTACAATAACTACCTATGATCTCATGGTTGAGTAGAAAACATACATCAATGGAACTCACTATAGCATAGGCAGAATATATAGCAGCCAATGTTGTAAGTCGTGAAGCAGTGTGGCTTCAGAAGTTTCTTGTAGGGTTATTTGATCTAGAGTTGGAGCCAACTTTGATATATTGTGATAATCAAAGTTGTGTGAAGCTTTCGAGGAATCAAGTCTTTCATGACAAGTCAAAGCATATAGAGATCAAATACTATTTCATTCAAGACATGGTGTATAAAGGAGCAGTGGAGCTCTGATACATATCCACAGATGAGCAGATAACGGATATTCTCACCAAGCCTCTGTCTAGGGTGAAGTGTGAGTACTTCAGAGACAAGCTTGGCGTGATGCAGAATGTCCACCCTCATTGAGAGGGAGTTGTGATGTTTCTCCTACAATGAGCTCTCCCTTTGGCCAAGGGTTTCCCAGATCATTCATGAGAAGTGACTAAGGGAGTAATGAGAGGCCTAGTACAAGTCTTTTCTATGTTATGTGAAGTGGCTAGGTGTGATTGGAACTTGTAGCATGGTCTTGCCTATGCCATGTGAAGTGGCTAGGTGTGATTGGGACCATGGCGTAGCCTTGCCTAAGCCATGTGAAGAGGATAGGTGTGATTGGGGATATGGTAGTAGTCTTTCCCATACCATGTGAAATGGATGGGTGTGATTGGGACAACTAAGAGAGGAGAAACATCATAACGTAGTCATAAGACTATGGTGGTAGTCTTGCTCATACCATGTGAAATGGATGGGTGTGATTGGGACTAATATATTATCATAGCATAGTCGTAAGACTATGGTGGTAGTCTTGCCCTTGCCATGTGAAATGGATGGGTGTGATTGGGACTACTAGATTCTTGCAGCGTAGTCGTAAGACTATAGTGGTAGTCTTTCCCATGCCATGTGAAATGTATGCGTGTGATTGGGACTATTAGAAGAGAACATGATGGAATAATAGCTCCCTAGCTAAGAGGGAGTGTTGATTTTTTGGTAGTAGTGGGAGGTATTTCCTCTTGGACAAATTTTCTTAGAGAAGAAGAAGATTTCATAAGTCAAAGGAAGACCATTGAACAGTTGAAGAACACCTCGGAAGAGAAGTCAACCCATAGGAAAAAGATAAAGTAAAAATATAATTTCAGGAAGAGAAGTTGGTCCTAGCTAAGTGAATTTAATACTATAAATAATGTGACACCTTTCTCATTTGTTCACTCACTAGCACAACTATCTCATTCAAGAAGAAGGTGTAAGTCTGAGGAAAGGAGAAAACACAACTACTGCAACAACTAGGGTTGTCTTGGTGATTCTTGGTGGCTTCTCTTGTACAATATCTCTAGGAGGGGTGCACTAGATTTGTATGGTGTTGCAGTTGTAGTTGTCTAACCCTACTAGGGTTTGGCAAGGAGAAAGAGATAAGTTCTTGTATCGAGGTTTCTTCATTATCAGTTTTTCTCTTGTGAAGAAGAGCTTGTTCACGGCTGAATTGTATTATCATAAATAATCTATCTAAGAAAAGTTGGTTGGGTTTTTCCCTCGGTTTGGGGTTTTCCTAGGATAAATCTTTGTGTCTTCTTGTGCTTGCTTTATGTTGCTTATAGTTTCAGTATATGGTTGTTAAATGTAAAAGAATATCTAAATACTATGGTAAATCTATTGCTCTGAAAATTTAAGAAAAACTAACAGAAAGTAGATGCTAGGCCAAACAAAATGTGTACTCTTAGGCTATACGTTTCTGATGAGGTACTGAGCACCCGAGACATAGATCATATGCAAAATTTATGCCCTTGAGAAGTTGACGTATTGACTACCCCCATTGGGACCCACAAACCTTTTGACATTTCATCTTCCAGGGTTAGGGTTTTCTCATTAATGTTTTATGTTAAAAAGGCCTTTGAGTCTCATTGTAAACACATCTTCTTCTGAATGCTCATAACCATAGAAACTCTTCTCAGAGATAAACGACCACCATTCTAGCAAGTTCAATTCACTTTGCATTTTACAATTCTTATACATTTCATTCATTAATAGAAATTGTGTATTACTATATCTCTATGTTTCTGTCATATTTTTGAGTTTCATTTAGTTCCCTCATAAAATCCGGATCAAGTGGCCATTCAATATAAGGTGTACTAGGTCCCTTATGTTTGATATCATTAAATAGGGACCACTAGTTAGTTAGTATCGAACAAATATAACATGGCCTCATTAAGGAATGTCCGCTAGGTAGGAGGTGGTTATGATTAGGGTTCTCTAGCTAGCTATAAATAAGGATGGAGTACTCCTTATGAAGAATGTATTGGATTATATTGTATTGGAGATTAGATCATTTTGAGGTTTCTCCTTTAAATATGCAAGTGAATACGAATGGATTCCTCCCATAAAAGGATTATTGTAAGGTGTTGCCATACCTTGAGGGTATTTTGATAAATAAAGATTGAGGATTTAGGAATATCTTGTTTGTGATTCAATTTTAAGGGTTAAGGATTATAACACCTTAATCCTTCTCTTTCGATGCAGGCTCTTTTAGGGTCTTCTCATGTTCTCATCTTTAATTTATGCCAGATTTGCCCCTATTACCTCCTTAGCCCCGTTCCATTGGTCCTTTAAGACCTTCAACCAATTTGCTCTCCAGGTTTGGGATTTTTATGCTTTGGCTGGAGTGACCACTACCTCCTCTTCCTCCTATTTTCAATTGGTGTGGATTACTCTCCCCTTGATATCAAAGCGGAGATTAACCTTGCAATCTTTATATGTATAATTGTTTTTATAAAAAAATTCATAATAAGTTATAATTTGGATAAGAGCGAGGAACAAATACTAACTATGATTGGAATGTATGTGCAAAATACTTCCTATGATTGAAGAAACTTGTATGTGAAAAAAAAAGTAAACAAATGTTGAACTTTACTATCCACATTCAAATATCACATTCTCCTCTAGTGTGATTAAGTAGTTATAACAAAGAAAAGAGTTTCCATTTCAAACTTTTAAAGGTTTAGAGACCTTGTGTGTATGGAAGGAGTTTTCCTTCTTAAATTAATTCCTCTCGACTCAACCCATGCCATAAACCAATTATTCTTAAAACAACAATCCTTTTGAAAAAATTAAAAAAAAACAATTATTCTTAAAACAACAATCCTTTTGAAAAAATTAAAAAAATAAATTTAACCATTTGTTGCCCTTTACACGGACATGCCCGTAGAGAAACGCATGGTATTATTAGAACTGTCACTCGAAAGAGACCCAGCAAGAAGGAAGGAAGGCCCTTGAAAGGTCGGGTAGTCTAGAGATACCCCGAACTGTGAACTTATTCAGTAGCAATGCACCGACTCCAATAGTCGTGCATTCACAAGAAATTCAATTGAATTGGGATCAGCATTGTTCCAGTTGAAAGAAGGAAGAGGGGGAAGAATAGAAGGGTGTTGGAGTGGGTCATGTTGGGGTATGTGGTGCTGGGAGAGGCATTGGTTGCTCTGATGTTGACATTCCCATGGCCGAGGATGCTCAAGACGCGTCTTGTCGCAACTCTTTCCTCTCTCCTACAGCCAACAATGGGCATCGTGCTCTTCGCCATTTTTCAAATCCTCGATAAGTTTCTCAACAATACCCATTCATATTTTATTTATACTCATATATGAATTGAATTAAACCTGCGACCTCTGTTTGGGTCAGATTTTATATTAGCTTCCCGTAGCATTAGAGCCTATCTGGGGTTTTTGTCTACTTCTTAGGCAAACTGGACTAGTTGTCATGGAATTTAGCTAGAGGTTGTTTCTCTTTGGCCACTTCATTCATGTCAAATATAGGAGGCCTATGTTCAAACATTGCCTTCACCAGAATGGCCAGATCTCTTAAAGTTTTTCTTTCAAATTCACACAATTCTAAAAACAATGCAAATCACTCGCTCCAGATCATTATTAAATTCTCACATCTGGGGCAGCATGAATTCCAGACTTTCTGTTATCTTGTGTTCAATGCTCTCTAAGAACTAAAGCAGATTCTCTCTAAGAACTAGAAAAGTTATCATTTGTTTCAGAGGAAGAGACTTTGTTCTACAAACAAAGACAATAGAAATTGGCTCTTGGATTGTGCAAAGGATATCCCAAAGAGGATCCAATATCCTAATGCATAAATGTAGACTTATAACACCTACAAGAAGCAGGATGCCCAAAACCACTATGCCCAAGCCAACAATAAAACACCATGAAAACGGAAGACATGTAATGGAGACTAAGAATGAAAAAAAGGAAATCACCAAATACTAAACTGGTCCTAATAAAGAAAAACTGAAGGATGACTTGAAGAGAGAGCAATTGACTGAAATCGAACTTGAAAAGGAGCGAACAGAGGAGCCCAAACCCCTTCCACCTGAAGTAACTGCGACTGGAAGCTATCCCACCTACACCTGGTTGTATTAATTCCATGTCTTCAATAGCATATGCTCATGTAGCTTGGAGCATGCCCGAAATGATAAAGGGTCCCTTCAAATTAAATTTCGAGCCCTGGTGGTTGTACTCACGCATGCATGACACTTGTTGGATGTAAGGCTTTGTACTTGACATTAAACCAAATATTTAAGGGTTAAAGTGGGTAGTTTGATGGCCATTTACCCATAGAGCCCCCATTTTTAACTTAATCACCTTGTTTTCCATTGTGTCAGCCTGCTTATTGTTATTGTGAAGAACATGGTCATATGATATTTCCTGGATCTTTGAGGCTTCATATTGTGATCTAGTAAGGATAGAATTAGTCTATGATCTACTTGACTTTGTTTCATCATAGCTCTGATAACTATAGTGGAATCCCCTATTATAATTAATCGTGTAATATTTCTCTCTGATGCTAATCTGAGCCCCTGAAATAGTGAATAAGCTTCCACTTTGTTGTTATAAAGAATTCTAACCCCTAGGCGTATGACATTTACATTGTTCCTCTGGGATCGTAAAGGATCCCCCCTGCTCTTGTCACACCTGTAACTAGTCATGTTTTCATCCATGTTCATAATGCAACAATCTACCTTCTAACCACCCTATTTTCCATTTCATCTACCATTTGATTTGTGGTTCTTCTCACATGGACGAATCTAACCTCTTCCAGGTGTTCCAATGCTTCTAAGATTCATGTAATATGAACCCTCAATTTCCATAGATGAAACATGGTTCAAACTTCATGGTCAATTATGAGTTGAGGCTCTCCTTCATGGTTCAAACTTGTGTACTTACACCAACAAATGCTTAGGTGCAAACGTAATTAATTATCTGGAAGGATTTTAACTAAGGAATTTTTCTTTATTGCTTTTATTCTTTGAAGATGGCCTGCTTTTCTACCTCATTTTAGTATGAAACAAGTTGCAAATGTATGAATTTTTGCAGAATTGATTTTTTTTTTGGTAAATAAAATAAACTTGTATGAACATAGTATAGATTTTCATGTGAGGAAGAACAACAACCTTTCCTAGAGTGCAGTACAAAATGGCCCAATTGGCTAGTTTTAAGCTTTGGCCCAAATCTACTCTTATTATTGGAGGATAGCCTCAAATATCCATGTGTTGTCCTTATACTCGAAGAGTTTTTAGGATCTATCATAAAGTTGTTGATGATCAAAAACATATTCTTTCACAAATTTCACAAGTTGTTGTTCTCAATTATACAATAAGTAGTGTGTAGCAGGGCTCAAAGTTAGAGCCTAAGATGAAAATATATTTGAGTGTAACATGGTCTCTTCTTCAGTGACACGTGACCAATGTAATATTATAATATTAGTGTTAGGGGTTAGGTGGTTAAACCACCATAACTAACTTAGGGTAGCCTACCTCGAGCTCCTATAGTTGTATTTCTTGCAATATCATTAATATATGTGACATCTATTATTCTCTCCAATTATGTTTGTCTTTTATTGTGTTATGTATGCACCCATATGGAATCCTTCACAAAAGACATTTCAAAGATATGAGTTTTAATTCTTCCTCTGTACATCAATTGATTGGTTCTACTTCTCCCTTGCTACAGTTGTTTTGCTTGGATTTTCTCCCTTCTCCCGCTCTCCTCTTACATTTGATTATCATGCCTTGGAGGTGGAAATATTGGGTGATGGTTAGTGCATCCACTTGTATTTCCAAACTAAATAATGTCTGATATTTTGTTGAGTCTTACCATGTTGGTGTAATGGTGGTTAAACTCGACTTTATGAACATTAAAGTCATTTGTGAATCACCCTTAGTGGGTGGTTATAGCCCAAAGTGTGTGGCCTTAGTGGTCTCTTATTAACATGGTGGCTAGAAGGTGACTTAGTTTTCTATAATTAATACAGAAGTTAGCCTAAAGTTAATCACTTTAGAAAGGGGTCTTGTACCTCATTGTAACGCATTGTGGAATCGTGTAATGAAATCAATTATTCAAAGGGAAGGTTTTCCTATGAGGGTTTTCTCCACTATTGATTTGGTGACATGATTTTATGTGATGATGTGAAATATCAGATGGGGCCTTTTGACCCTGGTGCTAACATGGTATCAGGGAGGGGGAACTGCCATGTCGCTTTTGGTTATGGTATTTGGTGACACTATGTGAAGCTTTGGTTCATATTGCAGTAAATGAACACATGCATTCTGTCAAACACTTGTTGCACAATGGTGGTGAAGTATTTAATGTGCACTCTTTGTGGCACTCAAAATTCTTTCTATGGTAAATCCATTTCTTGTCGCAGTTAAATCTGTTTTGAACTGTTACTGTAATCTAGAGTTTGAGTTGTTATATAGATCTGTATTGACTAGGTCTGAACAGTAGAGAAAGAACATGATCTGTCTATAACCATGGGTAGACAGTTTCCTTTTAGGTTATTCATTGTTCATGTGGCCTCCATTACCTACTTTGTGATCTCTGCCATATCTTTTGTCTCAGTTGTTTGGATTAGATTTGAATAATGTTCAGCAGAAGCGTGATTTACATAGGTGTTTATTTCACTGTGTAGTGTTTTAGATCTTATCAGAATTTTGTTTACAGAAAATTTAGTTTGGTGCCCCAGCTTAATGTTTTTACACATTTGTTTTGGCATTCATACCTATTGTGAGCCTGATCTTGTTGTTTTGGCATGCCATACTAAGCTTGTGCCTTGCACATCAAGTCCATCTAGCATACACAACAAATCCTAGCTGTGGGTTGAATCTCTCTGCATGCTTCTATGTGAGATGCCCATGGGTTGTTTCATATCCTGCAGCATCTCACCCTAGCCTTGCTTTATAACAAATAGATCTTGGTCCTCTCGCAGCATAGGATCATGGCCCATTACAACCAGTAACTTTCACGCAGTTCTCTGCATTTTTTTGGGACAACTTGGGCTTCCTGCAACTTCCATGTATTGCTTACTGCAGGCCATGGAAGTTCATACAATATGTGTGGAAGTACATCGTTAGTTGTATCAGTCAAGAAAAATCAAAAATGTAGAATTTTGTTCTTATTACAAGGCTTATAATTGAGAAGTAAAGCTCAGCATGGGAACTATTAGTTGTTTTTATAACCAGAATTGATGATTAAATTATAAATTTACAAGATATTGGAAGTAAGATATCCAAGTGTTATGCCCTATTAGCTTTTGATGGAATAAGGAAGATGGGATTTTGACATTCCATCTCTAACCATGAATACATGCGTATAAATATTTTCACACCCCTTCTTTTGCTTTCCAGGTGTGACCATCCTGCAGAAAACTGGATTTGTCTTAGTTGGAAAGAGGTTCTATGTTGTTGTTGTCGTTCTACAATGCAATGTTGTGTTTCAATGACACCATATTTAGACACTGCAGTGAAAACTAAGAATATTTTGGTTCTAATATGTTCATAGTGGATCATCTATGTATACATTTTTAGCTACAAAAACTTCTCTTCATTGTGAGAGATGATGCTAGGATACTAGCTATTGTTGTTGGTCCTCAAATTCACACTTCAAAATATTTTATTTATTTTTATCCATAAATTTTTTTGATTAATTAGTGGGAGCTATTAAACCCAACTTTGCACACTTTAATGTGGGGGGAGAGAGATTTGAACCAAGAAACACTTTTATGCAAAATCAAAGACTTGTTGGTTTTTGGATGATATCCAACCACACTTTATAATTATTACACCGAAGGCATTCTTTAGGGGAGGTTCCTCTCTAGCTTTTCGTCGTCTGTCGAGAGCACATCAGAGCCTGCCACCTGTCCATCAAATTTTAAAAATCTTCTCACTCCATCTGTATTCTTCCTCCCCGACTTAGACTCCAACTTGTTACGGTTTAGATGCACATTAGTTGCTATAAGCTTTTCCTTCTGTCACAGACCTCGTTGCCTTCTGTTGCACCGCTTCACTCCAGGAAAACCATGGAATGCATGAAGGGAGAAGCCCATCCACAAATACCTGCAGTTGCATCTATTCATGATGTACATGAACTAGGTGACGATGATGATTCCCCAGGATATGTTGAGTCGAAATGCCAAGAGGAAGACTTCCATTCTCAACTTGTACACAGCCACCCAACTTAGCAGCAGGTGGACGAATATGGTAAAGAATGATTTATATTCTTGGCGAAAAGTTCAGGCAGGCTCCAGTGAGTTCTTCACTATAATCGATTGCATGAGAGAGAGAGGGGTTTTGGGGGGTGTTTGTTCACCTTTAAGTTTGAGGTTCTTTGTCACTTGTCGTCAAGTTTGTTGTCAATCTCTGTCGTCCAGGCTCTGGTTTGAGTATTGGCACCGAGCTAGCCAAGAAGAAGTGGAAGCCCAAGATTAGGGGCATTTCAGAGTGGAGTGAGCCTCTTTACTAAGGCGTTTTGTGTGGTTACAGTAGAAATTTGGCGCAGATTCATGTAAGAATCGCTCGGAGCAGCCTTATCTTGTAAATTTTGAACCATTTGTTGTTGTTTCATATTTAAATGGAGAAAAACTAAGCAATTTTGTGTAAGAAACACTCAAAACAACTTTATGTTGTAAACTATGGAGCAGTTGTTGTTAATTCCTTCTCTCCATGGAAAAAAAACTAATTGTTGTTGTATAAATTTTGGCGTAGATTCATGCAAGAGATGATTAGAACAGTTTCTTCATCAAAAATTTGAAGCTTCTACCCCCTGAGGCTGGATTCTATAGTTCTGATCGACTCCAACCATGGAAAATCTTATGCTTGCTTAGTATGGATTCATGATGAAGTGATTTAGTTTGGAATCTGGCCTGGTAGTGGTATCACTACTGGTTGCATAGATGGAGAGCGTTTCTTGGCCTTATTTTGATCCAGTATATGAGAATTTGGAGCATAGGATCAATCCTCCAAGGTGCATAGTAGCTTGTAAAACTTTTAGTTATTCATTTATGTATCTGTATCTATTGGTCTTTTCTCCATGCGGAGTATTTATACAATTTTTGTTTTCATTACAATGAATGTCCCAATGTATTGATTGACAATGATACGTGCCCAGACTGTACTCTGATCAAGGTATGCATGCCTGGAATTGATAGATGTGTGCACAATGTTGTTATTTTCATAGCTCTTAAAACATGTCTTTCTTCAAATTATTAACTATGTTATAGATTCTTAAGAAAGTGGGTCTTGATTTATGAATTCAAGTTCAGAGTGTTGGGTATGTTTGTTGTATGTGTTAGCACGAGCATAAGCATAAAAATTTTGTAGGATTTGAATATTAGTGAAGCTATATTACTTGCATTCTTTCACCAAACCATAGAGCCACATTTGACACATTTAAAATAGTTCTATGCATTTGAAAGTTTGCAATTTCATGATTTGTTGCAGCATAAAATAGCTGTAAGGTAGGTATCATCTCGAGAGTAATAGGTAGGATGGTGTTTCAGGACATGATTAAGATGATGCATGCAGACCAAACCTCTACATGTGCCCACCATATGGTTGGGCCCTGAGGGCCTGTGTAGTTTGTAATTGATGTGGAAGTCATGGATGATGCCACTGCTGCTTACCCCATGGGGATAGATGGATGGATTCAGATTAAGGCTGAAGAAAGGTCTGTGCAACTGCAGGTTGTTAGTAATTTTTTCATGGTGATGTGCTTCTCTCCCAATAGTTGTTTTGTGGATGATCTCTGTGCAGGTGGATAGTGCTAACAAGCATGGCATACTTCTTGAAGTGGTCCAACTATTGATTGATTTAGATCTAACCATTTCAAAAGCATATATTTCTTCAGATGATGTATGGTAAGCTCACTCCTTTAGATATATCATTGAACCTTTCCCTTTTCATCTCTGCAAATCCTGTTGTAATTACTTGTGGGCATTGCAGGGGGCTCAGCTAATTGTTTGATTGAATTATTCAAGTTTTACTTTTGTGTCACAGTGTTTCATGTGACAGACCAGCTAGGGGATAAATTTACAGATGAAAGCATCATTGAATACATACAACATGTAGATTTATTTTGATGTTGGAAGTTAAATCCTTTTGGCAAGAGGATGTTGAGCAAATCATTGGTATATTGGATATGTTGGAATTGTTTATGGTGGTGTACTAATTAACATTTGTTGATTTTCTTGCTACAGTCCTTGGGATCAAAACGTGTCATTTCCAGTAGAGAGGTGAAGGCATGTTTAGGAAGGACTGTAGATGTACAATCCATTGGAGAATACACATCAATAGAGTTGACTGGGAAAGATTGCCCTGGTCTTCTGTCATAAATTTCTGCAGTGCTTACAAGCTTTGGTTGCAATGTTGTAGCAACATAATCTTGGACCCATAATATGAGAGTAGCATGTGTTGTCTATGTAATTGATAAATCATCAAATCGGCCTATAGAGGATGAAGTCTGTATGTCTAGTATTAAGGAACAACTTTCAAACATGCTTAAAGGCAATGACGATAACACCAAAGGGGTCAAGACAAATTTTTCCATGGGATTAACTCACCGAGACAGGCATCTGCACCAGTTGATGTTTGTTGACAGGGACTATGAGTGTTATTATGATTCCTAAAACCCCTCTTTACTGGATGAAAACATGAAGCATGTCATTATCGTCGAGAACTGCAATGAAAAAGGTTATTATGTGGTTAATATCTAGTGTAGAGACAGACCAAAGATGTTGTTTGATACAGTCTGTACTTTGAGAGACATGCAGTATGTTGTCTTTCATGCTTCAATCACTTCCACTTTACCTTATGCATTGCAGGTAAGTTAAATGGATAAGAATATATTCATTTTAATCCACAAGGTTGTGGCATGTGGCTTAGTGATTGAGATGAGGAGCTGGCATGCAAATTGTTTGGATTCAAATCTTAGTTGGTGTAGAGTCCTTTCTGTGAGAGGGGAAGGTGTTTGACCCTCCCAAAATTGGTTTCCCTCAATCATAACAGAACTAATCACATTTCCTTAATTAATTTTTGTGGCAATAAGGTGTTCAATATTTCTCCCAGAATTGGTTTCCCTCAATCATAAAAGAACTAAACACACGTCCTCAATTAATTTGTGTGGCAATAAGGTTGTGCACTTGCAGGAGTACTACATTCGGCATATGGATGGTTATAACCTAGACACTGAAGGTGAGAAACACAGAGTTATCAAGTGCTTGGAGGCTGCAATAGGACGCAGGGCATCTGAGGTCAGTGCATCTTTCCTTCATATGCTAAATATTTCAAGTTTCATACAACTAATTACTCACTCAAATGATTATCTGGCCATCTGATTCTCTACCTCTGCCCCTGAATCTAACAACCTCTAGGCTCCTTCTGAATAGGGCATGAGTCTTGAGTTGTCTGCAAGTGATATAATAAGCCTTCTCTCGGATGTTACTCGCATGTTCCATGAAAATGGTCTCTCGGTGACAAGAGAAGATGTGACAAACAGAGGGGATAAAGCGATCAATGTATTATATGTCAAGGATGCTTCTTCAAGAAATCTTACCATTAATATCGATATGAAGGTTGTCGAAGCTATGAGGAGGGAAATTGGCCATACCATGTTTCTATAGGTTAAAAATATGCCAGGTTACATTGCTTATAACTCTCTCCCAATCGATTCCAGATCAAAATTTAGATTTTCTTGTGTTTGAGTCGGTGGATTTGAACTTGTTGTGGAAGCTTAAATCATAAGAAAGATCGAAAAATAGCTCGAGTCTGAAAAAGGGTCATCGAGTTGAGGTTTCAAGCCATGAACAGGGGTTAACTAGAACCTTGTTTCTTGCTATCATTTTTCGGAAACTTGGCAATGGCCATGGATTCCTCATTGAATACAAGGATTTGATGACTGAAGATGGGAAATCGAAACTGAGGGAGACTGTACAGGCCCATCATGTAAGGCTTGAGCCATCGGCTTTGAATAGGAAATGATTTTTCCTTCATGAAGAAGTTGATGCATATGGCCATGATGGGTAGTGGAAGGGAGTGGTAAATGGTGTCCTAGCCCATAATAAATATGTTGTTTACTTCAGCAAGACCAAGGAGAACTATGAATATAGCATAGAATAGCTCTGTGTTCACCAGGATTGGATAAATGGCAAGTGGGTTAGGGTTGAGGATAAATATGAGGTCCAGAGGAAGGATGTGGGTAGGGATGAGAAGAGATGAGATTATAGAAGCAAGGATGAAACAAGGGTAGATCCCATGAGCAGGGAAGATAGGAGGATCAATGAATTGGATAGCAGACACCGGAGAATGCCCAATGATTGAAGGGATGAGAAAAGAGATGACAAGAAGGGGGAATATAGAGAGAGGTAGAGAAGAGAGTTGGAAGTGCAGAACGGTCTGGATCATGGAAAAAGAGGTTATCATGGCAATGCCACCCTATTCAACATGACCCTAATTTTAGAAGTTGTTGGATTTAATTTGCAATTGAGACAATGCTTAATACAGAATAACGTCTTTCTTCAGGCTATCAAGTAAGTTCACTAAAAATATGATTAAATTGTATTCGTACTAGCTTTCTAACCTCTGAAGGATCAAAGATGAATCCCAACTTTTAACCTGTAATGTATGATCATTGTCTCCTGGCACTGACATCATATTTGAAAACATGTAACTTTTATAGAAACCACTTTTCCACGATTGTCTAAAAATTTATGTTGTTCACCCCCAACATGATATGCTTAAATTGTTTCAATAAAGTATTAAGATTTGTATAGTACCAGTTGCGATAAATTCCCAATATTAAGATTAGAAACCATATTCTTATAAGTCTGAATTTTCTAAAACACGTTTCATACTAGTGCACCTACAGTCCATACTGAATCATAACCTTGACATATGTCTGACAGAGGAATATATTTTTCCTTTGAATACAATACTGAATCATAACCTTGACATATGTCTAACAGAGGAATATATGTTTTCTTTGGTGGGAAAATTATTTCAAAGGCATAGTCTTTTCATTATGTAGCTCAAATTAAAGAGATTGCTTCTACTAAACACTATTTTTCCTATGTCTTGGCAATACCTCCAAAATATCTCTAACATTGAGGAAGCTTGAGGGATTCATAATTGAGTTGTTAAACATCATGTTTGCTTCTGTTTCTTTAGTTGTGATTTCCATACTAACTTGATGAGTATTATAATTATCAATTTAATAATCTAATAGATATCTATGGAAATACTAAACAGAAAGATCTATGACTTGATGTTTTCTGAGTCTGAAATTTTTGAACATTGTCAAATGTGAATGTTGCATATATTGTACCGACTTGTTTTCTTGAGAAATTCACAAATCATGTATGATCATTGTCTCCTGGCACTGACCTTTACCCCACATAGTGGTTAAAGATGAAAATTTAAGTTTGGCAAAAGGCTTAGTCTTATAAGTTAATACAAAGTAGAAAGAGCAATCCCTCACATCACTGTATTTCCTCTACCACCACATTGAGGAAGCCAATCATATCCAACAGAGGACACAGTGTACTCTCAAAGAAAGGTGTTTATCATAAATGTTAGTTACTTAGTCATCCCCAAAAAGTTGGGAATCCATTCTACTAGAACCCTTTTTAGAACCCTCAAAATAGCTTTACATCTCAATTTCCATCAATAGGATAGAGTAATGAGCCAGAGTACATGCCAAAGCCATCACACATATATTCTTATAGAGCTAAGGATCATCGTAAGACTGACTCTCCATTGTATACAGGTCTATAGAAATTATCATGAAACATTTTCTTTTATAAGACCAATATTGTTTGGTGCACTCGCAATACCAAAATATGTGTAATAATTTCTACCCAGACAGACTAAGTTTAGAGGAACATGAGTTGACCAAATCAATTAATCCTCCTCGACCATTTTTCTTCATTATATTTGGTCAACCATCGAGATTTCAATTCATAGTGATATGGATTGTATGCCTAATTGGATTATATAAGAAACACGATTAAAAGCAAAGGATAAATTTAACCATGGGCCAAAGTGATATGGATTGTGTGCTTGATTGGATTATATAAGAAACAAGATTAAAATCAAAGGATAAATTTACCCCTGGGCCAAATATGATCTTTCAAAATCTGTCGATTCCCATTGGGAGCAGCGTTAAATTTTTTCAACAAATTGATTACATTAATTATTTCCAGGTTGGTGGGCTTATGCCTTTCATGGTAAGTGAACCTATTGGAAGTGTCCCTCCACGAGAACCAATTAAAACCATTGCATGCATCATTTGTATGTGAACCCATTGCATGCATCATTTGTGAACCTATTGCATGCATCATTTTATGGTAAGTGAACCTATTGCATGCATCATTTGTTGAAACAATTCCATTTAAAACCATTGCTCTCTTTACCATATTTCATTTCATTTATTTGTTGTTATGTTTTGGGGTTAAATGGATACCAATAGCAGGGATACTTTTCCCTATCCCTTTCTTTTTGTTGAAACCAATCAGACAGTACATTCTACCAAAGATCTTTGAATCAAAGTACATGTCAGAATTGGATGCAGCTGAGTATGAGGAAAGTGTGACGTTTACCCGTTGTGATCTGAGCCTCTCAATTCGGGTAATAACCTCTATTTGGCGATTGATTCTTTGGAATATTACGTTCATGCATCTCTTTTCAATTGTTTGTGGATTTCTTGATAAATGGAAAAGTAAAATTTCTCCCAAAAACAAATAAATTCATGAACGAGGGGATCAAGTTAGGGTTTCTACTTAACAATTCTCAGGCATATGCTTGAACCCTTTCTTGGAAAAACTCCAAATTAAAAACCTTTTCTCCTTCTAAAGATTAAACAAAAGGTCCTTTTATAAGGCACACTACCAATTTTATGTCCAAATTTGTAATCAGTTGGCGTGACCTCCAATCTCAATGGTGAGAAAGTAGATGCCTCATAAGCATGGAGTTAGTTGATCCTCTGCCCAACAGAAAATCAATTGATCCTTGCCCAACAAAAAATCAAAATCAAAACCTATATCATACAAAAAGAAAATTAATAGAATAAGTTTTCAACACTTATACTATGCTTAGAAAAATCTTGGACTTTCAAAATGGTGAAAGAGAGTGGAAAAACCATGGAAAAATTTAGGTATTTCTATAATTTGGCCGATAAGGGACATATATTTTTGTAAATCTCCACCCAGTCCAATATGAGTTTTGTAATATTGCATTCTCCCAATGAATTGCCCCTTCTTTCAGATAATGCTCCTCTGAAAATGAATTTGTCTGTACTAGGTTGGTATATTAAGTTTCTTATCATCTCTTATTAGATTAATCTACAAGAGCTTGATACACCTCGAACACCCCGGACACCTTGGACACCTCAAGTAAACAAGGTGGATAGCATTAAGGAAACTATTGGTGATGCAGAAATCTTGGATGAACTGACCACCAAAAGTCATGGTGAACTGAAACTTCGTCTGGTGAGTATTATGTTGTTTCTTATAAGAAATTTATTGAGCTTATTCCTCAGTTTGTATTTAGAAGAATTATTTGTAGCATCGAGAAGTAGAAAGACTTTGTTTTATTGAGATGGCTCTGCTAATAATGCCATAAATTTATACATTGTCCTTTGACAACAATCCAATTTAGTGGCTTATGAACAAGAACTGCAATAAGTAATGGTTAACTAATGTGTAAAAATGGCTTATGAGAGGAAGAACTACAAAGGTTTTGAATATCATGCAAAATATGAAGAAAAATCACTTAGCTTTTTCCGACATGTTCCAGGCTCATATTGATTCTCGAGACCTATGAACTACAAGATGCAATCGGGAAGCTTTGGGCAATGCATTGATACTTGTACAGAGTTTCCACAACTGCATGTGCAAGCAACATAGAAAAATTTTGCATTGTCCTTTCTTCTTTTCAAGAAGAAATCCATCATGGAAAGAAAATGGATATATATAAATACCGCGCATATGCGAATTTGTTTTCTAAAAACTACCTGTCAACAACTTTTGCAAGGCACCATGAAAGACAATCAAGTCAGACTACTCCCATAATTGACAGGCACTGGTTATATTTTATGGGTTTGATGTTCATTCCATGTAATGCATAGCAAGTAAGCCCAAGGAAGAATTGTGTTTATGTCATACAGTTGTTGTTGTCCAAGTGTTCATAACTATTCTGGAGTAGAGCCACTTGGTCAATTATTGGTATACAGTATACGGTTGGCCATAGAGATTCACCCAGAGGATTTTATATCAGTATGATATGTTTTCTAATGTCTATGCAATCAGCTTCCGCCATTTTTAACATTTCCATTAAACAAGCTTTCATTTTTCTTAGTTGTTTCAGGGTTGTTCAATGCTTCAGTCAAAGTTTGAGGTACTTCTAAAACACAAGATTCATGAATTGAATATAGTCATATGGTTATATTTTTTCATACAGTTGTTATTGTCCAAGTGTTCATAACTATTCTAGAGTAGAGCCACTTGGTAAATTATTGGTATACAGTATACGGTTGGCCATAGAGGTTCATAGAGAGGATTTTATATCAGTATGATTTGTTTTCTAATGTCTATGGAATCAACTCCCACCATTTTTAACATTTCCATTAAACAAGCTTTCATTTCACTTAGTTGTTTCAGGGTTGTTCAATGCTTTAGTCAAACTTTGAGGTACTTCTAAAACATAAGATTCATGAATTGAATATAGTCACATGGTTAGCTTTTTTCATGAGGGCTTTCTTACTTGGATGGATTGACGATGTGAATATTTTTAGACTTTTGGGGTTCCTAGTGATCTTGAGTTGAAATTAGTTGGTTCTTTGTTGAGACTCTTATTTTAATATCATCAATTTTTAATGAGATTGAGCCATTGCCTTGTGAATTAGTTGGTTTCTTCACAACTCCCACAATTTTACATGTAATATACACCATAAGGTGTAAATCCAATTGATCTATAAATAATATATTATATTCAATACAGTGCCAACAATATCATGTAATAAATGATTAGTTGTAGACAATAGATATTGGTCAAGGATAGTTGAAAGAAAGATATTTCTCAAGTAGAAGTAAAGTATAGGTTGTGGGTTGAAAAGACGTGCTAAAACATATAAAATATAAATATGAAGATTATAAATTTTTAATGGAAACAATCTAATGCATTGAAAATTCAACTAGACAAATGTAATACCCCAGGTTGACCCCAGTAGTAATTTATCATATAGGTTGGTGAGCCATGATACTTGAGGCCAGAGTGCATGTGTAGTGTGATCCAGATGCTAAAAATCCTATAGGCCTATCATCTGTATTATGTACTCACAATTAGATATTAATAAAATCACACCACTGTTGTAGACCGACCAAACAAAAGAGTAAGGGGGATAAAATCCACTAGAAGGGAAAGGGGGATGAGCTAAGCCAAGGAATATTACTAAAGTACTCCTAAGGTAAAAAAGGCATATATATGGATTTACCGTAAGTCTTTAGAGATGGAAAATGAATCACCAAGTGGTTCAAAAGGGAGTTCTCGAGATGACAAGTGGCATCTCATGAGGCATAGATATGGATTTACCCTAAGTCTTTAGAGATGGAAAACCAATCACCAAGTGGTTCAAAAGGGATTTCTTGAGATGACAAGTGGCATCTCATGAACATGCAGATAAAATGGGAAAGCTTAGTGCATTTCAACTATCATTCAATCATTCAACAATTCAATCCTTTGGTCCTGTTCTCCATCATGGGAACCATCTCCCTTTTGTTGTTGACTGTACCTACTGCCATCTCCATACTTGCGTTGAGGGAGCTTTGGGGCAGTTTTTTTGTTAATTAAGCTGAAGAGATGGGTTGTCAGGCCCGTGGGCATTCTCTAGGTGAGAGCACTGTTGGGAATTGGTTTCCTAAGGTGCCAAGCTGGGCTACGGGGCTCTAAGTTTCTTGTCTAGTTTCTTGTTGAAGCCTTGGAAAGGAAGTGGGGCAGTCGAAGGACTGTTGAGTAGAGAAAAGGCACACTTCCTGAGGTGGGACAAACATGTGGGGAAATAGGTTGTAGGCTATCTACTTAAAATTCGACACAAGAGTTGAGAATTTATGTTGTTGTGAGACATTAGCCTGGGTTATAAATTCCTTTGCCCAAGTGGAGTTTAAGCCCCAACTAAGCAGTGACCTGCTACTTGCTTATGAACAATAGAGTCTAATGCTGGGAGGAAATTTAGAGTTTTTCATGCAGTTAGTGGCTATTCATATCAGATAAGTGTCCACCATATGTTTATTTAAATCACTATATGAAGATTATGTAAACCTGTGTTGGGTATTTACTGTGCTAATTATATTACAATATGTTGTTGTTAGAATGGTACAGGAATTGTTGTTATGATTTATTTTTCATGGATATTGTTGTTGCAATTACACTTAGACTTGTACAGAAATGGAAATTATGTGATTTTTGTTACTGTTGTAATTTATCCGTGAATAATTGCTACCATAATCATTTCAGAACTGTAAATCTCCTTACTTATGAAGATTTAATGTGAAATTATCTTGATTTTAGACCTATAAATTGGTGTGGTTTCACCCAGTACGAGACCAGAAATATCCTTGTCCTGGAATGGAAAAATCATGGTTTTAAAATTCCCCAAGTGAGTGACAAGGAGTAAATAACTTAGAGATTTCTCTAGGCAGGAGAGGGTTCTCTAAGGTCGGGTAAATCCTGAGAAGGATCGGGAGGTATTCCTAGCTGTGAGGTCCTATTTCAAATTGTTGGACAAGGGTATATTTTGATGAAATCTTAAAAAATAGACTAAGTTCTGAAGCAGACTGTTTAATCCAGGAAAAACACGTGCTTAGTCTTGGAAATATCTCACACGTCAATTCGACACAATGATTCAATCCTGGTCGTTGATCAGAGTTCCTCTCATACAAGGACTTGTCAAGGATCAAGGCAGTTGATGGCCATCGAATCCATTGGGAAGGATCTAGATGATCGTGATTGTTGATCGCGGTGGTACCGTCGGAGTATCTTGGAAGCATGGAATAGAGTCACTCCAATGGGAAAGCTCTGAGGAGAAATCATGACTGTCGATCGGTGATCATCCAAGACATAATCTCAACCATTGATCTTTATGGGACACCGATAGCCGTCAGATCTATCGGGAGTGTTTCTAGAAGATATGAACCATTGGATCCATTTTGAAGAGTGTTGTCAGAGTCTAATGGTCGGAGTAGCCTTGGATAAGTCACTTCGATGGGAAAGGGCATTGAGGGGCACTCGGGACCATTGGATCCATCGGGATGGGCATCAAAGAATCTGGACCATAGGTTGGTGTGGGGTCGAGAAGTGTTATCAACCAACGATAATTGAAATTGTGTTTCAACTTGAGTAAAGAGAGAGGGTCACCATTATGTCCTTGGACAATTTCATAGGTTATATTTCAACTCAATTAGAGGCTAGAAACCATTGATTCAAATGAGATATGTTGTGTAAAATATATAATCAATTAAATATTCTTTTAAAGTTTCCTTGTGTGACGACTGTTCCTCGGAAATTCAACTGACATTCACTGCTAACAAAATAGTTGAGTAGAGAGTCTATGAAAATTAAATGTTGTCGATGTATATTTGGGTCGTTGGGTTGTGATTTAGTTCTTAATTTGTCAGAGTTTATAGGTGTCAGGAAAATTGATTTGAAGCAAGTCCAACTTCCTTACACTGAAGCAACTTCCTTACTCTGACTTCGATGTAATCGTTTCTGTTGTTCTCATTGTTCTGCAAAGAGAAGTTAGCTATGAGTTCTCCATATATAAACATAGTCATTGACCAACCACCAGCGTATCAACAATTTGCAGTAGTGAATGTTTAATTTTATGGTTGTTATATATGTTATTGGTTTTTTTTGGCGTTTCCTTTCCCCCACTTCGGGGGTATGCCAGTATAATTATAACACTTTTGGGTAATTTTTAATAACTTAAATTGGAGGAGTAAGAGGTATCCATGTCTTTAATTTATAGAGCCTTTTGGTATCCCTTCTAAGATAAATTTGTATGTTGTGTGGAAACTTAAACCTCAAATTTGTTGGGGTCATTAATTAAAATGATAAATGTGTATGTTGTGTGGAAACTTAAACCTCAAATTTGTTGGGGTCATTAATTAAAATGATAGTATTTCGACCTAACTCCACAGGAAAGGCAGAAATGATTCCTTGAGGCTTAAACATGTGGCCATCGAATGCCTTCAACATGGTTTTGGAATGCACAAGCTCCGGGGAATCAATATCTCTCCAACATGACATAGACATAATACAAGTGGAGGACCCTTCATCAACAACAGTTTTGAAGATATTTGTCCCATGTGAGACTACTTGAATTTGAAAAGAAATCTAGCGAGGGAGTCTAGCCTAACTTTGGTCCATGTCAAATGTAATTAAACTAGTATATGAAGGGTCCACCCCTCGTATAGTATACAACGATGCTCTTCGTTGCATTGGGAAACATCGAAGGACTTCGAGGGCCGACATGGCACATGGTGTCTGGGTTAAATATTCCACAATACTATAATTATGGGCAACCCGTGCATTGGGATTATGCATAGACCTAGGAATCACACCCTTTGGTGGGAAAAACACTGTGTCAAGTGATGTCTCTTATATCTGTAGAGGTTCAATAGGCTGGGAAGTAGACGTAGGGTCCTTATTTGAAGAGCCTCTCTCTATATTATCGTAATTATGAGTCTGTGTTTCTAAATTGACCATTTTTCCACACATGTAAATGTTGGCACTCGATGACATGTACTTTCTTCAATAGTCTAAAGGATGGAAATTGAATGGGCGATACTTTCTAGGAGGGCATCTTGAGACCTCCAAGTACTTTCTTTAATAGTCTAAAGCTACCCAAATGCATTTTTCTCGGACTTCACTTTCCACATTGAGATTCCTTGCCCTAAGTCCTCACAATCTTAAATGAGGGAAACCCCCTTCAGTCCGAGAAAAGCTGGCTTGAAGTGAAATAGGGTTGGTGAGGTGACAGGGACCTTCCCTCTAAGTTACACATGATTTCACTTGAGATTTCGGACTTTAACTCAACGATTGTGATTTCATGTGATAACACATCGGAGACATATCCTAGTGATCCTAAACCTCATTAGACAAGACTCCCTTTACCATTGGAAGTTAGTCCTCCTCCTCAACCAACCTTGCCTAAGACCGATGATATAGATTTAAATATTGATATGGATAGTATCTTAGTAAAGGTTAATGTACATATACCTTTCAGTATTGACATTGTATTTTTTTTTAAAATACCTACAACACAGTCACTATTGCGACATCTTGAAGTGTCACTCCCATAGAAACCACGTCGGAGCCGATACCTCTTAATATCTCTCTTTCCACGTCCAAGACATCTCTCTTGCCACCTCCAAGATGTCGGTCTTGCCAACTCCAAGATGTCGCTCTTGCCACCTCCAAGAGTGTCGCTCCCATAGCAACCACGTCGGAGTTGATACCTCTTAACTTCGCTCTTACCACCTCCAAGACGTCACTCTTGCCACCTCCCAGACGTCTCTCTTGCCACCTCCCAGACGTCACTCTTGCCACCTCCAAGACATGGCAAGAGAAACGTCTAGGAGGTGGCAAGAGCGACGTCTTGGAGGTGGCAAGATGTGGCAAGAGCGATGTTTGGGAGGTGGCAAGAGCGATGTCTTGGAGGTGGCAAGAGCGACGTCAAATCCAAGCTTTGGACAGTCAAATTCGAGATGACACGTGTCTGCATGAAACGTCGCAATAGCGACGTCATATGAAACGTCGAAAAAGAGACATCATGTGAAACGATGTTTGAGGGGGTTAGTTGTTTGTCATTATCCCAAAAATATAAAGTGGCAATTGCGTCGAATGCGCTGTCGGAATTTGACCCAAATGTACTAGTGGTAGATCCACAATCAAGAATGATTGCAGAGCTACAACTTGCGAGTGATTTAACTCATCACCCAAACTTCATAATTGAAATTTATGCATTATTGGTGAGTCAACCAAAATCGTTGATCTTCGAAGGTATAAGATCGGACGGTCCTGACTAATTACGGGATTGGAACAAGCATGACATTTAATTCTCCTTTTGATCTCTGTAATTCACCCATGTCATTGATCTGGTGATTGCACATCTGACGATCATGACTTAATCTAACTTAAACTCATTGTTTTTTGGATCAACTGCAGTCGTAGATGTTTGAAGCTATGAGATCTGACGATCTAGATAGATTGCGGGATTGTAACTAGCGAGTAGTTTAATTCTGCTTTCGCTCCCTGTTATTCATCCATGTCGTTGATCTGACTTGCAGATCCGATAGTCTTGATTTGATCTGAGTTTTATCGTGCCATCTCTTCTGAGATTTGATCTTCATGTGTTTGCTAACCCTCCTGATATTTTATCATAGGAACATTTTTTATCCTATCGTGATCAACAATAGTCACAAATTTCTTCAGTCTTAAGGTGATGCTCTTCTGTCGACTCTTAGTATACTTTTATTCCTGAGATTAACCTTGCTGACAACACATGAATGACAATATGTCCAACACACACCTTTCTACTAAAATTCTTGAGTTGCTAGTATTTTCCTCACTAATACATGCTTTTGAATGCCTTGCAACACCCTCCTGTCATGGAAATTCATTTTTTATTTGTGGATAGCCAACCATTCCATGCCTATCATTACATCATATGACCCAAAAGGTAGGATATTTAAGGTTTCCTATGTATGTAGTCTTTTATCCCCTACCCTAGGGATAACTAAGGAGATCATGTCTCGAGGCCCACAAGTCCTAAACATGTAGTGTTGAGAGCCAGATGAATTGAGCATGGCCCCAAAGGGCCCCTCTTTTCTTTAGTGTAGCTCATTTATTAGCAGTAGCAGCAGCCATCCCACAAGCCTGGTCCTAAAGTAGCAGTAAGTCTTCCTCCATGAGGTAATGAGTTTGGGCATCATGATATATGTCACTCTGATTATTGACGCACTTGAATATGTTGCATATAATTCTCCTTCATTTCATAACATTTTCTTATAAATTATGCTCTTTAACTTGTTCATAACTGGAAGGGTGACATGATGCCTTAGTAAGTTGATCTCCCTTTAGGATGGATTGCCAATGGCTGGGTCTATGAAAGGTCATCGTTCATTCCCTCCATACTTACCACTTTCCATATTTATTCCTCTCATCTCCCCCTATCTTTGTTCGAGCATTGGGATTTTCCACACTAGGAAGGGTTGTACCTTGCCTTGTGGGAAGAATAGGCTAAAGGCCTAGAGGGTAAAAGTATCTAGAAAGAGTTAAAATCCAAAGATGAAACTTTTTATATTCTTCACCCAGGTATTCCCGAGAAAGCAGTAAAAATATTCTTAGTAAGAAAAGGGAACCCATAAGAAAAACAAACACTCAAGGTATTAGTTGGTGGATGGGAGGTCTCATCATGAGCCAGCCTATTATGACCATGGGAATATAGCAGTATGAATTTACCATCTATCTAGTCACCAAATCTGGTTAGTGTCTTTTGGTGGCATAGCCAAGAGAAAGGGGGTATCATCACAAGCCGGCCTTTTCATCTTCATAAAATTATTTTGGATAATGTTGTCACTTCTAGTCACCAAGACAGAATAGTGTCCCTCAACTCTTCCCTTGAATCATAAAAACAAAAGATCAAAATCAATGAAGTTAAGAATAAAAGGCAATGAACGGGCTAGGAAACAATGGAATCTATGACAAGGTGCAGCTCTCCCTCTACAATGGTACCCACGGGTAATATTTACATTTCCCTATTATCATTGCAACCCATGCCCAAACACTAACTCATTCCACCTCATACACTTACATGACCTAGATTGGTTCTCACCTGGGAAACACCCCAAACTTAAGGAGGATTAGCCCAACAGGACACCTTGTGACCTTCTCCAAACCTGGCTTGTTAGATTGCATAATGTCTTCGAGCATTTGTCTAAGTAAAGGGGGGTTTGATGCACATGTTTGGGTAATTTAATTATTGGATGTGATTTACATGTTCTGATCCCTATGACTTATGAACCCCTGAAGGGCATACATGTTGTTGTTGCAAGACCTTGTCGGGTGGACAGGTACACATGGGGGAATGATTAGCTCGGACCTTCATGGGGCTGAAAGCCCACAGATGGATGTTGTAACCCCAGCTAAGGGAAAGAAGACATTAGATATTTGCACCAGGAAGAAAGAAGGATGTAACCTTGGAGGCACCCTGGTAGACCTAAACCCAGGGGGGATCTTGTTTTTCCACCTGGACATTGAACTTTGAGATCCCATGATGTCACCATCATGACCCTGCACATCATCCAGAGCTAGGGTTTTCATTTTGAGGGTAGTTGTGAGCTAGTTGGCACGTGTGGGCATCATCCAAGGCCTTTGGAGGCTAATTGTTCAACATCTAGAGCTCAACGTTCCACCTTAGGGGCTCAACGTCACCCTAGAAGGGCATGACATCATCCTTGGAAGTGTTTTTAGATGCTAATTAATTTTATTTATGTATGATTTGAATTTATTTGTAAATTGGTCAGGTCGACCTTTATTTGACCTGAAATTAATTAAAGGTCACCAATTTTGTATAAATAAACATAAATTACATTCATTTTTATCAACGCAACTCCTCATACAAGAGGAGAGGTCTGAAATTTGCACCCTAGAAGGGCTATTGGCTGAAACTGTGAGGCACACTCTTGTATAAGGCTGATTTTTTTCAAGTTGGATCAATCTTGGAAGCTTTTATGGTGATCTTGCATGGTATTTCATGATTATTCTTAGTGCAAGTAGGTAAAATCTGTATTTTTTGTCATCTATTGAATGGTTTATGTATGTTTTTATTTTCTCATACAAGATTATGAAATTGAATGATATGTTTAATGCTTGAAGTAATGAACTTAAATTGCTACTTTCTTACTTTATATTTGTCAAGATTTTCATTGAATTAATCTAGTAACTAGTGAAACCCTAGAGCCCTATTTTCCTAGCACTCTAAGGTTTTGACCTAGTTATCTTTGCCTAAGTTCTTATCCCATAATAATCCTAAGGAGAACAAGGTGCTAGGGCCTAGAATTTCCTACACCCTAGTATCTTATTTTCTTGAGGAAAATGCATAGGGGGACTTAAGTTACTACTTCTCCTATGCATTCCTCTTTTACTTTTGTGCACTATCAAAATTGATTTTCATCCTTATAAAAATTCATCCACTTGACTCCATAAGCCCTAGAAGGCACTAGTTCTACCCTCTCTCTTATTGAAGGATTGATTAAACACTCAAACTCTCTACCTTGAAGTTTTTGCTAACTTCTACTAACCCCAAACTAGAATAATTCATTAACTAACTTTTTGTTGTTGCAAATCACTACTACAGCCATACTAATTCATGCTAATTTGTTGCATTCACCTACATAAATTGCACCTATCTCACTCAGAAATTGCTTGTGACAATTGTCAGTCAATATACTAGATAAATGCTAAGTTTACATGGTGTTTCCTTGCAATTTTGAGCACTATAATTTGTTGTTGTTACAAAATATTTCTACAGCCATATAACTACAACAAACTATCTTCATAAGTGAAATTAAATGCTATCTAGACATTTCCAAATTTGCTTGCGAAAATTAATTATCATTCAGCCTAGTTAAAGCTACATTTTCTTGTCTTTTTCAAGCAATTTCAAGGCATATTTTTGCGGTTGTTATAAAATACTTATTGTTGTTGCAAATTGATACATTGTTGCAATTTTATATCATCTAGCCTATTTTTTGAAGGTTCATGGTCTTAAGAAGCACTAACATCATATTTTGTAATTGAAAGCTGCCATATTTTCTTTGTTGCCTTATTTTGGGTAGGTACACTCCATTTTTACCATTGTTTCATCCCTTAAAGACCTTAACAACCTTTTGAATTGAGTGGTGTAAGGTAGCTAGAGAGGTAGTGGGGGGGTCTAGAGGGCCCATAGTGATAATAGTGGAGGTCATTCAATGTAATGTGGACTAGGTCCACTATATTATTAAACAAGACCCACTATGCTAGTTAGATATAATAAATGTAAGAGGACTTCTTAGAAGGTTCTACTTCTAGAAGATTCCTCCTATAGAATGTTCTTAGGTGATGGTAGCACTATATAAAGGGGTTCAAGCAATGTAATGGGACATGAAGATAATTATTGTATTGTGAGTTGTAACTCAATAGGAGGATGCCCCCTAGAAGAGGCAAGTGAACAGGAGAGGATCTCTTCCATAATAGTATCCATTGTATGGTGTTGCCCTACCTCAAGGGTTTTCTAATAATAAAGTGTGGTTTCTTCTATATTGATTTGTGGATCTATTGTGTATTCAGTATTTGTGGTGATTATATTTTTAGATCTCTTCAGGTTCTTCACAAGTGGTATCAGAGCACTTTCCTTGGCACACATTATGGGCAAATATTATTTTTTTTTGTAGATTTTTTTCAGAGAAGAAAAAAGAGGGCCACGACATTCCAGAAATTTTTGGTATATTTATATGAAAAATTTGCAAAAACAGGTTGTATATATGAGTTCCTATTAGAAAAACACCCAATTTGAAAAAAAAAAACGTCTGAAATGGAGTCCAGGAAGTCAAGATATTGAAGTTTTAAAATCTGGAATTTTTCAGGGTTTTTTTCCGTTGACGGCAACACGATTTGTTTTTATTTCTGTAGCAGCTTGAGGCCGAATTTGCCCAAACAAATTACAGATCTGAGTTCCTATCACAATTTCACTCAATTTCAAAAAACAAATCAGCCGAAACGGAGTTCGGGAAGTGAATTTATGGGCATTTTAAATTCAACAGTTTTTTAGGGTTTTTCCATAAAAAAAAACCGTGATTTTCTGTTGTAACTTATTGTTCTATTTTTTGAGTTTTTTCATGACGATTGCGGTACTGAACAGTTCATAGGGTGCTCATATGTTTATTTCCTCTCAAACCCTCAAAAAAATTTTACATATTACTGAAGCATTCAAAGCACAATTGTTTGACACATTGAATGACATATTGGATGGCTTTGTAGATGGTTTCAATGATAGTTTTTGTTGTATTCAAGATTCTTTGGATAACATGCAGAAGAGGTTTCTTATCGCAGACCTCAGGGATGAATATAATCAATAAATATATGCTTGGTATGATTTTTAGGCCGATTGTGATGATTGGTAATATGGATAGTTATCGTTTTGGGGATGACAACCACTTCCATATTTTATTTGATGAATCTACTCCACCTTCTGTAGAGAACATCAATGTCCCACATCAGGAGCTAGTTACCAACATATAGCTTACATATTCTACAATGGTATTGTTCCTTCCAGACTCATCTTTGATCATATCCCACTATGAGGATGGATATTCTTATTTGGATCCACATGATAGGTGTCAGTATTGGGAGCATCATTTTCAGTTGGTTATTGGGTGCCGATATCTTCCATGTGGGGTTCACATGAGCAACTAGACATGGAACCCTGGTTTACAATGGCGATTGGACTACTTCAACATGGTGGCTACCATTTCTCAATGGGACCCTGGTTCTCTAGTCTACTTCAACACTATGGTCCACACTTATCCATGGGACCCTGGTATATGGTTGTACATCAAGCATTGAGGACAACGCTTTCATAAGGGGGATGGAATGTAAGGTAGCTAGAGAGGTAGTGGAGGGGCCTAGAGGGCCCATGGTGATAATAGTGGAGGCCATTCAATGTAAGGTGGACTAGGTCCACTATATTATTAAATAAGGCCCACTATGCTAGTTAGATATAATAAATGGGTATTTAGATATAATAAATGTAAGAGGACTTCTTAGAAGGTTCTACTTCTAGAAGATTCCTTCTCTAGAATGTTCTTAGGTGATGGTAGCACTATATAAATGGGTTCAAACAATGTAATGGGACATGAAGAGAATTATTGGATTCTGAGTTGTAGCTCAATAGGAGGAAGCCCCCTCAAAGAGGCAAGTGAACAGGAGAGGATCTCTTCCATAATATGATCCATTGTATGGTGTTGCCCTACCTCAAGGGTTTTCTAATAATAAAGTGTGGTTTCTTCTATCTTGTTTTGTGGATATATTGTGTATTCAGTATTTGTGGTGATTATATTTATAGATCTATTCAGGTTCTTAACAACTGACCAGTGAGAGGGGGGTTTTCTTGCATCATTTCCTTAGTCTTATCAGCCCTTTAGGTCATTGGTGATGTCTCCCCTGGGGTAACTTTTATATACTCTTAAATAGAAAGGGGTTTCCTATTAAGGTGGCAGTGATAGGTCACCCCCTGTTACGCCAATATTGCATTTACTTACCTTGGGCTTTGGGAAAGTACAGATTGTGAGTTTTCCCTTGACCAATTTTTGAGGATCCTTGGTCATGTTTGACCTATTTTAGGAATTCAACAGGTTGTCATGCGGAGTGCAAGTTGAAGAGGAGATCGTGGGATCTTGGCCCCTTGTTTATGGATTTTTGGGTTTTAGGCTTATGTAACAGGTATGGGGATGTCGTCCCATGGGTTTACCCATGTTTAGCCCCATTTTGTAATGTATAAATAGAAAGCTAGGCGATGTAAGTAGGTGGTGTATGTGATGCTAAGTGCAAAGGTGCACAAGTGTGTGATACCAACTATTAAGTGTAGGTGATAATTGTATATGCTTTGTGAATTATGTGTGAGACTTGTAAGGCTAAGTGCAAGTGACTGTAAGGGATTGAGTAGAATCTTTGTGTTGTAACCTATCTCGGGGAAGGAGGATCTGACGAGGTGCACGCAGATCTCCTGTCCTATGAGGAGTAGGATTTTGTGGATCTATGCATATAAGAAAATTGACAGAAGATAATAAATAAGATGAAGATTTGGTGGGCGTAGCCCTGGGTTGGGGGTGAACCATGTATATCCTGTGTTATGGTTGCTTTGTGCAGAATGGTTGTTTCATTGTTTTAATGCTTAGTACACCAGTGTATGCTTAGATGAATCTAATGTGATAGCTTAGTGTTGAATAATATGAGTAAGTTCTAGATCTAACCCATGTGAATGTGCTTAGTGCTCATCTATACTAGATCTGGGTGAATACTGCGATGCTTTGTGATTAGGGTTTTAACTTCGAAGTAGATATTGGTTAAATACTGTTGAACTGTAACTGCTAAGTTCTTTGATAGAATATTGTAATCATAGATCTATGTCTCAGCTAAGGTTGCAAACACTGGAGTCTTGCAACCACCCCTACCTCTATCTTGGGTGAGACTGCATCTGCTTTGCAGGTATTGCTGAAAGGGACGATACTTAGGGTTTTGTTGGTGCGCTCTTGAACATTGAATATTGGGTCTGCCTCTGTGCCAACAAATGGTTCCGTGGCCAAGAACTGAAACTGTGATTGTTGGGAACTGAAGTAAAGAAAAAGAGAAAGCTCTGTGCATAGATTTTTTTCCCTAGTGTGCAGTGTAAAGCTTTATGCTAAGAAGAGAAGTCAGATCTGAAGAAAAGAGGTAATATCTTGAAGCTTTGTGCTATGATAAAGGTAAGAATGGTGAAAAGTTTTGATTGAAAAGGTAAGATAAGTGGAAATTTTTATTTTGAAAGTATGAATCTAGGTATGTTTGATAAAAAAAATCCTAGCCTGAAAACAAGGGCACAACTAGAAGAAAGAAGATTGGATATGAGTAGATCTAATAGAAATGATGAAAGATATGTTATTCATATGCATAGAAAGAATGTTTGGACTAACAAATGGATGCAGGATCCTAGAAAGAATTTTTTGCAGGTTAGTTACAATGACCCTAGTGCCCAGTACAGGAAAGGTTGGGGATTGTTCAAAAGAAAGAGAGGATTAACTCTTTTCTATAGTTGCAGAAGACCAGGACATCTTGCTAAGGAATTCCTTGGTAGAAGACCTAGTTGTATTTGTTGTAAATCTATGGACCATGAATTTTTGGATTGCCCTAGAATGATTGCTAAGGTTGAAAGAATGAATATGAGACAAGAAAAACCTAAGGAAGATCAAGAAACTAAGACCATGGCAGAACCCCATAAAGAATCAGAGAATGTATTGCTACAAATGAAAGAAACCTTGAATGATCACAGAAATATCAACTTATCAGAGATATTCAAAGAAAAAGAATACATAGAAACAAGAATAAGAGACTTTGACATTGACTGTGATTTGGATGAAAAAACACAGGTGAACATCATGACAGAAAGAACTTGGGAAATTTTAGGAAAACCTGCTATGATTCCTTCATTGGGAGGAATAGGATTATTCAGACTAAAGTTGATAACCCTATGTGGAAAACTCACCCAGATATCTATGAGAGCTCATGGAACTTTGACAGAGGAAGATTTTGAGTTTGTTAAATTTATTAAGAGCAGCACCCCATTTTCTATGTTACTAGGAAAAACTTGGATTGAGAAGGATCAGGCCAGAAGAAAAGAAGAGGAAGTCTTAGAACAGAAGAAGAAAGAATTAAAATATTTCATGATTAGGAGGATAGTGCACTTGATTGAAGAACAGGAGAACAGATCGAAGTTGTTTAGAACCATAAACTTGGATGTCAAAGTTGAAATAACATCAGAGAACTCACAGAAGAGTGGAGCACCTACCCCAGATAGAGAATAAGTATTTCCCTTGAACCCTATGAAATAATCTCAACAGCGCAAAGTTACTATGCCAAAAGGAGATAAGAATCAGAATGGAAAGAAGAATACTGAGACAAAGATCACAGGGAGGGAGGCTAGAAATCTCAGAAAGAAGAGAGAAAAGTTGCAGAATGTTCCAGAGGGGCTTTCGCAGAAGGAAGATTTGAAAAATTGGAACTTCGTTGGGATATCAAAACAGCGCAACATAGCACTTCACCATGGCAAAGCAATATAACCGTCGGAGGCATTATGACCGTTAGACCGATGCCCCCAAATGGTTAGAATAGCAGTTATGACCTGAAAGCTTGTCTTCAGACCATTGGGACTATGCCGCAATGGACAGAACTACTTTGATGAAGGCCTCTTGTCCATTGTAGAGATTTGTTACATCGTTCTCTATTTATTTCGTCAACTGTTTCACCGAGAACACTTTTTCGAATTGTATCCAAGCCAACTCATTGTTACTACGTTGTGTTTACTGAGATCGACACATGTTCTATTGATTTGAGAACCCAATCATCAATCTAAGTTATCTGATCTTGAGCGTGTATTTTGAATGAACTCAGCATAGCTGAAAAGTGTGTCGAAGAAGTTCTAATCAATATAATGGTTGATAAAGTACTATCCACGGGTATTCAAGCCTCATCGACGAGAGGAGTGCAAGCCTCCCCATCGACTGCTCGCGGATCTGGACCATCCCGAGATGTAGCAGAGAAGATAACCAAGCATCGAGATGACCTAGCGAACGTGAAGTTAATCCCGACTATCCTACTTGACTACATCCCGCCTTTGGTTGGTGCGGTGAGTCGTGATAGTATCCCGAGGAATTTCGATTATACCTTGGTTACTACATACCTCCTGGAGGGGATACGTGTAGTTATAACGCAACAGGACAAGATCACGACATTAAAATTCAACAACTTAAACCTAGGAGACCGCAAGAACTACAGTATGCTCACCCCTCACAGGTACTTGACTAGGACGAAGGGGAAGAACTCGAAAATAATCCCCCAACCATGGACTATGAACCTCACACAGTCCACCATCATGAATGTGATGAAGATTCCACATTTTGGAAGGCACCAAGAGGTTAATGCATGTGTCAATATCCTCTTATCATGCTACCATGGTGGCTATCTATGGCTAGACAAATGCATCATAGTCGATCCGACGTTGATCCATAGGATCACCAGATTGAGCATGCAGGGACCTGACCCATAGGGCTTCTACCCAGGGAAGGTTGTATACCGCGCACTGAAACAGAGGATTAAAGACACATATGGTGATGTAGAAAAGGGGACGTGAGGATACAAGGTAGCTTCCATCCAGAATGGCATAGTGCGCCTGGCCTGCCAGTTGATTGCAAGAAATATGGTGAGAAAGAAAAAACCTACACAGGTCACAGGGTTCATTGTTGACCTCACCGAAAAATGTGTAGAAGGAATCCAAATGAACTGGATGAAGTACTTAGTCAACTAGCTCGAATTGGATTGTCGCGAAGCTCGGGATCAGGGCTATGAGTTTCATTTCAGTTGGCTGCTAATCCTCATAGATTTTACTACGTAGGAGATGCCAGAAGGCATGACCTTCCCGAACATTGATTCGTTTGAACCACTCGCTGCAAAGTTCACCACACTCTGGTACTCGAGCGATATGGGAAACAGTGGCAGTCGAACGCAGTATTTCACACATACTATCTCCAGTTGAAGAGGGTTATTGGGGCCATCCCTCGTATGACGCCAAACACTCTGCACCAGTTCATACCCCTCATGAAGTTCCACACAGATAGGCACTTTATTTATATCACTGTGCATGTAGATGAGCATAAAGAATAGCTTCAGTCATACTATAAGATCACAGAGGAGGACATCAAGAATATAACTAAGGATTGGTTTATAGAGCTCTTTATCACTGATGACCCCACAGAAATGTTTGATCTCGAACTAATTGGCAACTCAGAGGCCACTCACGAAGAACACGAAACACCTGGAACCAACAGAAGGAAGAAGACCGAAGAGGTACAAAACCTGAGCAGCGCATCAAAATAAACCGCTTCATAATCACTGAGACGAGGAGGTGATGATGAAGTAGATAAAGAAGAGACCAATGGAAAATATGATCAGCAGAAGCAGGGCAAAGTAACACCACCTAGGTATATTTTTTATGAGGTTGATCCCTCTAATAAAATAAAGGTTTCCCCCACAAAACCTACCTCGAGGAAGAAATCTAGAGCTAGTAAGACCAAGTTGCAGATCGTGGTCATGCTCAATGACTTCGACTTCATCATCACAGTTGTATCATACACTTCAAAAGAGATTATGTAGAACACCAAAGCCAAACAAGCAACCATGTATGATAGGATTGAGATAAAACTTAGAGGGGTACAGCAGGCCCTTCAATCCAGCCACGTAATATCCACTGCACCCCCGCCATCAGAAGAACTAGAGTTGGGAGATGAGCCTGACCAACTCCACAGAATAGATGACGCAACCGAAGCTCACCTTCGTCAAGCACAAGAAGTGAAAAAACAAGCCACAGTGGCCCTGAAGAAAGCATGACAGGAAATGGTAGAGAAACGCCGAGTTGCACAGCAAGAGAAGGATGACCTCCACACCAAGTTTGAAGAGGAGAGAGCACGGATCCAGCAAGAGAAAGAGCAGTTGCTCGTAGAGTATATTGGATTCAAAGAAGCAGTTAGCAGAGCACTTCTCTCTGTGACAGGCTTAGAGAAAAAGGTAGAAGAACCAGTAGATCAGCAAGTAGCACAGCTTGTGGAAGCTATCCAGCAACTTCAACAAAGAATCACAGACCTAGAGGTACGAACAATGCCAAGTACCCTGCAGGACGTGCAAGATCAAAGATAAGCCACTTCCCGAAGCACAGTTGAGAGGACTAGAGAATTTTCTCTGGAATGTAAACATCTTAGCAGTAGAAGTGCACAAAACTATGAGCGCCTTACTAAATACCTTGAACTAAAAGCACTGGAGTCACAGCTCCATAAGGAAAAGTAGAAAGCAGCAATAGTACAGGCACGGTTGAAGCTCCTGTCAGCAGTTGAAAGGATGAAGTGATCCCAGGAATAGCACACTGCTCAACAGTAGTTCCACACCATACAGAGCAAATTCATGGAAGTGACTCAGAGGTTCCAACCAGTCCAGGACGAAGCGTGCCAACTGTTTGAGAAGATTGAAGGCCGAGGAGCAGATCTAGAACAAGTCATCACTACAGTCGAACAATGCTTAAAGGGACCTATCAACGAAGCAGTTATCCAAGATTTTTTCGAGCAAGAGGCCTTGGTGCAGCAATAGGTCAAAGCATCTCGAGCCAAGCTCGAAGATTTTGAAGCAGAGCTACCTAGACCAATATGACTCGAGATGCATCACAGGTGAGTGTTGGGGGCATGTTGGCCCTTGACCAAGTTTTGAGGATCCTTGGTCATGTTTGACCTATTTTATAAATTCGACAGGTTGTCGAAGGTAGAGCGCAAGTCGAAGTGGATATCGTGGGATCTCAGCCCCTTGTTTAAGGATTTTTGGGTTTTGGGCTTATGTAATGGGTATGGGGATGTCGGCCCATGGGTTTACCCATATTTAGGCCCATTTTGTAATGTATAAATAGAAAGATAGGCGATGTAAGTAGGTGGTGTATGTGATGCTAAGTGAAAATGTGTGCAAGTGTGTGATACCAAGTGCTAAGTGCAGGTGATAATTGTACATTCTTTCTGCATGTTGTGTGAGACTTGCAAGGCTAAGTGCAAGTGATTGTAAGGGATTGAGTAGAAGCTTTATGTTGTCACCTAGCTCAGGGAAGGAGGATATGGCGAGGTGCGCGCATATCTCATGTCCTATGAGGAGTAGGATTTTTTGTCTTTGTGCATATAAGAATATTGACATAAGATAATAAAGAAGATGAAGATTTGGTGGACGTAGCCCCAGGCTGGGGGTGAACCACGTATATCCTGTGTTATGGTTGCTTTGTGCAGTATGGTTGTTTCATTGTTTTAATGCTTAGTACACTGATCTATTCTTAGATGAATCTTATGTGATATCTTAGTGTCGAATAATATGAATAAATCCTATATTTAACCCATGTGAATGTGGTTAGTGCTCGTCTATACTAGATCTGGGTGAACATTGTGATGCTCTGTGACTAGGGTTTTAACTGCAAAGTAGATACTAGTTAAATATTGATGAACTGTAACTACCAAGTTCTTTGATAGAATATTGTAATCACAAATCTGTGTCCCAGCTAAGGTTGCAGACACTAGAATCCTGTAACCACCCCTGCCTCTACCTCGGGTGAGACTGCATCTGCTTCGCAGGTGTTCCGGAAAGGGCCGGTAGCTAGGGTTTTGTTGGTGCGCTCTTGAGCATTGAACCCTGGGTCTACCCCTGTGCCAACATTGTGCAATAACACAGTCCATTCATTTCAAATAGACATTATTCAATCATTTTTCTTACCTTTTTCTTCATTCATTTCAAATGTACATGCTTCAATTAACCATGATTTTACATGTTTTTTCTCTATAAAGCACATGCTTCAACAACTAGGGGTGAAACATAGCTAAGGTTAGAACCAGGGTCAATAAAAATAGAAATGGGTTGTTTGTCAATTATACCTTCCAATTCCACCATAGAATATTGGTGGTCTACTTGTCAATTCTCAACAACTGCATAGATCTGTGGCACATTCTTGGCCACATCATTAACAGTAGTAGCCTCCTGAACATGGTAAACCATTTAATTGTCTTCTTGTTTGTGAGGAAATTCCCTCAATAGATGTGCCTCTCCACATCCCCAGAATTGTAGTGGTCATTTCTTCTTCTCCTATACCTTTTCCTTTACTTTCTATGTTGTCTTGTTCCCACTTTGAGATGGAAAATTTTGTTGGTGCATACTTCTATTCGAATGACCGAACTAATTACCTATTTTTGGGTTTTTATATTGAGATGATTTAAATCCCTTCCTCTAAAATCCAAGCTTATATTTTCTCTTCCAATACTAAAGAGGAACCTACCTATGCTTGGAATGGTTGTAACAACACTTGGTCTTTCTAATGGTATCCTCTCATGTCTTGGGCTCATCAAATTCAATCATGTCCTGGTAGGATTTTGATAATCCACTTAGGAAGTGTTGTATCCTCTCTTTCTCATCCTTGATGTAGGGAATATACCTCAAAAACTCCAAGAACGTCTTGGCATAAGAATCCATGGTAAGTTTTCCTAACTTATGTTTGTGGAATTCATTAATCTTACCATCATAATGTTTTTCTAGTAAATATGCCTTCCTGAAATATTTCTCGAACTATTTATAGGTCAGCTTGCTTTCCTTTAATCTCTTAACATCCTTGAGGTCTTCCCACCATATGGAAGCTCCTCAATTCAGATTCAAAATGGCTATCTTGACCTTTGTATTTTCTGAGTAAATATGCACTCGAACATACTTTCTTAATCCTAATAACCAAGCCTCGGCTTCTTCTCCTTTATTTATGTCTCCATCAAAGGTAGGTGGCTTTGCCTTCTTGAATTATTTCTTAAGAGAAATCTGAGAATGTCTCTTCTTCTTCTTCTTCTTCTTGGGAACACTTCACCCAGTTTCACTATTGGATAACTTTGTTGTAGTGATCTTTCCACTAGATAACTTTGTGGAAGTGTCTCCATTGGCTCTACTTCTCCTAGAATTCCTATGCATTTTCTTGGAAGAACTCCTTCCCACATTACTATGAATTATCCCATGCCTCTGCATATCCGATGGGATTCATAAATTCTATGATTGTTATTGTCCTTCATTTCTAGTAGCTAGACCTTGTTGCAAATGATTTTAAATTTTAGAAAAACTTTGCAGTAGTATTGCATTTAACTCTACCTAATTATCTTGAGCCCTCATAAGCCTCTCATTGTCTACTTCAATATTTCTTACTGTGGCTACCAAATATTGAGTGGGTTTTATAGCCCTCCTTGTTACACATTATTTTTGTCATCCTTATTACCATTAATGATGTAAACCTATTTGTTGCCTTCAGAGGGGTCAGTGGCCTGAGTTCCTGAAGAAAGAAGGGAGAAGAACTTTTCCTGAGAAAAGAAGTTGCATTCTCCTTTGTAAAAACCCTATTAAAGAGGATTTTCACATGCTTCACTATAGCTAGGGTGTGAAAATGTTTGATTTTCGCAGGCTGCACCATAGCTAGGTCACGAAGTGTTCGCAGATTGCTATATAGGTAGGGTGCGAGAATGATCATACGTGGGAAAAACAAGCATCTTCTCAATGCTTCTAGAAGGAGAAACTTTCATGGTGAAGTGGCATACAAATGGTTTGGATCTTACTCGCTTTCATGATTTAGTGGGATCATCCTAACATCCTCACCTTATCCTCTTCAACTTATAAAAGGAGAGGAGCTCTCATAGAGAAAGTTAGCTTTTGGGATTAGCTTGGATTGGATTGAGCTTTGGAGATTGTTAGCTTGGCTAGATGAGCCATTTTGTCAAGATAGATTGTGAATATTATCATATCTATGCTCTCAGAATTCTTGGAGTGGAAGTGTGTGGGGAACGAAGGATAGTTGGAAGGGACCTTAAAACATCAAGGCCATGGTTGTAATCTCTCTTTCACATTTAATATGATACAGTAATATGATTCTTTCCTATAAAGCTTGTTGTGTTTTATTGTATGATTCATTGATCACATACATAGGTTTATATTGAGTTTGTGCTATTACTATCACTTTGGTTGGTTGCGTTCTTTTGCAGGTTTGTCATTGTATGAGTGTTGGAATGGATCTAGGATGGCGATGGCGAGAGGAAGCAGCATTTAAACGATATGTCACCTATCCCTCTTTAGTTAGTAAATTCAATATCGAAAACTTAAGGAAAGTGTCATGTTCTAGTGTGTTTTGTTCTAGATCTACGTGGATCTAGGGAGATCAGTTAGTGTCCACACCTACTGATTTATCCAATAACAAAATTGGCAACTCCACTGGGGATATGACTCATTTTGTGATTTTTTGTTGGCCATTTTCTCTTAGCCTACTCTTTTTCATTTTCAACTAGTCTTTGAGTTTGTGGGAGATCCATATAGACTCTCTAGATTTGAAAGTTCACTTAGACTCTGTCCTTTTTCCAAATTCCTTTTGATTACAAACATTCCTACACTTCATCTGTATACAGCCTGCGAAAACCCTTGATTTTCGCACCCTATTGTTCAATCTAGTGCGACCTCGCACGCTACCTGTGTCTAGACTGCGAAAATGCCTAATTTTCGCAATGCACCTCACTGCTAGGCTACGAACTTGTTTGTAATTTTTTCCTTTTGGATTGGGTCTTGTTATCTTTTGATGCCCAGTTTTTCTTTGATCAGATGGATTGAACTTTTGGATCCTATATTGATCTGTTTACAATCTGCTTGACATTCTTTGAGTTGATTTTAGCCATCTTTGCTTTGTTCGGTTTTGAAGGATTAGTCTCTTTCTTTGAGTGTCTTTCAATTACAAAGCTTGTGTTTTCTTTAGGATTGTTTAGGGAAAGATTAGATTTCTTCTGAATAGTTTGTTTTAAAAGAAAACTTTTAGTTTGGGTTTCTTTGTTTTAAGAAAGTTCGTTATTGCTTTTAGTGAAATTTTTGAAACAAAAATATTTAATTTCTTGCTTTAGATTAGATTGGGGGCATCCTTGCATTTGAAGTAGCAAAATTGCATGATTCTTGGCATTTTTTGGTCTTAAATTCTAAAAAAAAATCCCCCTCATGGCCGGGGGGGGCATGAATCGTGCATTGGTGTACAGTCTCTTTTTCTCATTTCTTGAGAATATTTATATTCATGAGTTTAATAAATTTTGGGACGTTGTGCATCTGGGAATGATAAATGTTTTCTCCTTCTCGTAGAATAGCTTTCATCGAAATGAAAAGATTGCATCTTCATCTATTTGCATAGATTTCGAGTCGGTCAAAACACCATATTCTTCATGCCATTTTACTATTGAGTAACAACAGCCATAAAATAAAGCGCTTATAAAAAATTGATTAGAAATTTTTTATATTTTCTGGTAGCAAACCTACATTAGATTAGTTGTAAGGATTTGGAATAGGTTTGAAAGATAACTTTCCAAAGCTGCAAACAAACATAGTATCTTGTGATAGGGAGAGTTAAATCCACTTACTACATTTTTTCCTGGGAAGCCCTTCTAACACAAGGGTCAATCACGAGGTCGCATTGAGACTGGCAGAGTTACTCACCCTGCTTTGTTGGTCTTGGTGTAGAGATTGCACGTATTATGGGGGTGATTTGAAGGTATACCCACAATGTTGAGTGGAAGCCTTTCAAGTTGATTACTGGCTAGATAGCCTGCCCTTGCTCATGGATCGGACTATCGACTATTTCCCCAGGCATCACTATAGTGATTGGTAACCTTAGTGGCCTATCTCTTTAGGGTCTTTACACAAGGTGACTGTGGAGGGGCAAGTCTTCATGGTACCTGGAATCGACATTGGACAAACTCACTCAGACTCCTTGGAGGGTATACCCACATTTATGTGTGGGAGCTTGCACCAGGGTGTAAGTCCATTAAGCAGGTCATCAACGTAAATTTTCCACCCACTCTATCTCAGCCCCTTCTTACTTTGTTCCCGCGACATTGGACTTCATCACCAACTAGTGAGCTCATCGCAAGAAGGTTTTGTTTGCTTGCTTTCTTACTAGATTTTTAGCATGTGTTGTTTGTTTTCCCTAGCAGACTCTAGGTTGGATCTATGTTTTAATGGCGTCAGTTCCCGAAATGACCAATGAAGGAACCCCTGCTCCAAGGGAACCTTTTGTTTTTCCTTCTTATGGAAACATTGGACCTCCTCACATCGCTACTTTGAGCCTTCAGGGTCTCACAATTGGATTACCAATATGGTTGTTTTCTACTCAAGTAATTCCGAATGCAGTAAGTTCTTTGGTCATAAGCACTTCCCCCCAAGAACATCAACCTCATGTTGATCCTTCATCGTCTTCACCAATAAGATCTTATTCACCTTCTTCACTTGCAAGGTCTTCTTCCATTTCATCTTCTTCACCGAATGAAATATCTCAAGCTAGTAACTTAGTGGATAAGAAGAAGAAGAAATGAAAGAAGAAGAAGAAGAAAAATAAGCAAGGATCCAAACTTCCAACCACTATCAAACATGTTGGAAAACAACCAGTTATTGTTAATCGTGTTGGCAGTGTTGATGATGTCAAGATCACCCAAACAAATCGTAAGCCCAAGTACCCTTCCAGGCTTTGTAAGGGTAGCCATCTTCTTAAGGATTTCCCTGGTCTACCCAAGGTTATAGAAGTATGGTATACACACCCTGACCAACCCATGTCGTCAGCCTCTGAACAACATGTTGATGACCTCCTGTCAACTAGTCACGATACCATTGGGAAGAAGAAAAGTAGAGTCAAGTTCCCTTGTATGTTATGCAAATGGAGTCATCTAACTCACCTTTTCCCTCGTATGGACAAAGCCTCGAAATTACTGGAATATATGACTATTTCACAGCCTCAACTTCCAGCTGCTTATTGTAAATTTTCTTTCAACCCGCCTATAGTTGATGGAATGATCACTCCGGACTCATCGCTGGTCAATCTGATTGATCATGTCGTCAATCTGGTCACGTCCTTAATTGAACCAGTTGACAAAGTAGTTGATCTGATACTATCCTCATTCAATCCCACTCTCCCCTCAGAGAGTGAAACTAAAGCGGTCAATCTGATCCCTTCCTCGGTCGATCCCACTCTCCTGTTAGAGAGTGTCACCCAAGTGGTTGATCCATTTCCACCTATCGGCCCCATTCTCCCCTTGGAGAATGCAACCCACATGGTCGATCTGATCTTGTCATCAATCGATCCTACTCTCTCGCTAGAGAGTAAACCTGATATTGCCCATGTTTTTCTTATTGATACAGACTCTGTCTTGTCGGGGGGTATTCCTCCTTCTCCTGTGAAACCCCCTCCAAGTAATGAGGCCATCCTTTTTAATTGGGGTGTGCTAACTGGACCTCGTCTTCCCTCTCACATTCCTTTCCAGATTACAGTGCAATTTTGTGGTCGAGACGTTCCTCAGACGTTGATAGATGAAGGTATGTCCATTAGCATTTTGTCCTCTTTTGCTTGGAAAGCTTTGGGTTGTCCTCAGCTTGCCCCGGTTACGCAGAATTTGTTAGATTTTAACAGAAGAACCAGTCAACCTTTAGGGACCCTTCCTCAGTTCCCTGTAACTTTGGGAAGGAAAATTGTCTTTATTGATATCATGGTCATCCAAGACCCCTTGGATTTTTCTTTACTCCTTGAGCAAGATTATGCCTCTGCCATGAAAACTATTGTGTCTACTCTTTTTCGTGTGATATATTTCCCTCACGATGGACGATTTGTGACTATTGATCAACTTTCATTCATTGACCCTACCTGGATTGCCTCCCTGAATGTTTCTTGTATGCAGACGGTATCGCCCCCGCCACAGGTCAATTATGTGGCATTGTCGCCCATGGCTTCAACTTATAATGACTTAGATCCAGTAGTTGACATGGTGATCTCTTCGATAGGGTTGTTAGAGCCTGATCTCTTTACTCATGTTGTGACCCTCGACATGGTGTCCTTCCAGAGTGTGTTTCTTCCTTCCAATGAAGACCTCCTGGAATCCATGACTGAGTTTTGTCCCTTGACATGGTGTCCTTCTGGAGCATTGTCCTCTTGGAATATATGATCAAGAAGACTTCGAGAATAGTTTTTGCATCTATGAGGCAACCTCATTAAAAAATGAAACAGAGGTCTTTGAGCATGGTTTTCTAATTTCAAGCTCATTAAAAAATGAAACCACATACGAGGATAGTTTTGTGTCTCTGTGGTGACCTCGTTAAAAGAATGAAACAAAGGTTATGAGCATAGTTCTTGTTTATGTGTCAAGCTCGTTAAAAATGAAACAGTGGTCTTGGGATTAAAGCTAGAGTCACGAGCATAGTTCTTCTCATGTGTCAAGCTCATTCAAAAATGAAACAATTTCCCCCTCTTCGTTTGGGTCAAGTCCTACATATAGTATTTGAAGATTAATTTCATTCTCCTTCGTAGTTAGATGAAACGAAGCTTGGGGGGCAATGTTTTCAGCCTCTGGACTTCATGTTGAATTTAGAGCCGCTAGTTTCTTAAACTGGGGGCTAAGTACCAACCATCCCTGTGTTATGCATTTGGAAGTCCAATCATAGTTTTCTATGGTTCAAGCTTGTGTAAAAATGAAACCACTTGCCTCAAGCATAGTTTCCTCTAGTTCAAGCTTGCGTAAAAATGAAACCAAGTCCAAGCATAGTTTTGTTTTGTTTTAAAGCTTGCATAAAAATGAAAACAATCCCGAGCTTAGTCTTTGTTCTTTCTCATGCTTGTAAATACATGAGAATAAGTTACTGAGCTTAGTCTTTGTTATTTCTCATGCTCGTAAATCAATGAGAATGTAACCGAGTATACTTTTATCACTTTTTCGGACTCATAAAGGTTATACGAAAAAAGAACCCCCTGGAGTTTCCTTTAATCTCTTTTCAAACTCTCTAAACATGAAAAGATTGTTGAGTGACCTTGTTCTCTTCATTCTTGTTAAAGTATTTGAAGAAAATGTTTGTTAAGTGATATTTTATCTCTTTTTCGGTCTCATCAGAATACTTTACGAAAAAGGAACTGAGAGAGTTCTCTTTAAGTGTTTTTCAGACTCTCTAAACATGAAAAACCCCTGAGTCTTCTTTCTTTGGACTCATGAAACAAACATCAAAAGGCCCGTATGGGACCGAACCACTCCTTCTTAGGGTTCATTAAACATACTCTGAGGGACTCGTCTAAAGGATGAGCTTAAATTGACAAGCATATGTTATCCTCCTCAAGCTTGTGTAAAAATAAAGAGGTACTCGCCAGAAATGGTGGGGGAAAAATTGGGAAAGAAATGTGTCTAAACCTATATTCCATGGAAGAGTCACCTTTGAACATGACACCATTTCAATCTCTTTGTGTCTAGGTTGGAAAACTCGCTCATCTCTTGATCTTACTCCTTTATAAGATTACAAATTGGTCTGTGATCCCTGTTGTTGAGTCAGTATTTTCCAAGACAATTATCGTTTCGTCAATATGTTCAAAGAGAAGTTCAACCTGGAAAGCCTTCTATTGCATTGGCCATGTCTGCAGTCTTTAAGACTTATGTTGCATTGGCCATCCCTGAGTCAGTCCTGAATCACTTGTTACTCTGATATACATCAAATCTTGTTACTTGTTTCGTGTCAATGATGTGGGATACATTAAGGCCCTCATGTGACGATTATTTTCCTATCGACTTCAACTCATTATCCAAGAATTAGACTTAGAAACCAATTGGTACCTTGGAACTTGCATGCCTCAATGGCAGGTTTCCTCGCTTTTGACAATGGGTTTTCATTATTGACCCCTGATCGGGAGATTCCGCCGAGTGTTTGACTTCAGCTCATTAAATCACATTTGCCAGATTGTACTAGAGTACCTTGGGAGTCATTGACATTAATGGTGATTTCCCTCACACGTGTTAACGGTTCTCATCATTGATCGGTAATCAAGTGGTTTCTACCATGTTCGACTTCAACACATGTATTTGCATGGTTAGATTCATACTTAGAGTGGTGGAGATGAAGACCCTGAACCTTTTCTCACAGATTTAGGTTGCGTTGGAGTATATTCAGTTTGTACTGTTGCATAGATCCACATTGTATGTCTCATGGCTATGTTCAAATTTGATTCTTTAAAACATAGATCCACAGTAAATTTTTGGTGGCTATGTTCAGATTTGAGTCATATCGGCATGGATCCATAGTGTATGTTTGGTGGCCATGACATGTCTTACTTGACATGGATCTTCGCATGTCGGCATTTATGCTTTGAATCATTTGTATTCTGAGTATGGGAATGCCTACCTCAGTGATGATATATTATTGTACTGTATTTCCTTGTTTGTTGGCAGGTTTCCGACCGACGTGTTCCTTGTTCCCTACACACAGTCGATAAAGTATTTCAGCTATCACTCTGTTCTAACTTCATACTTTGGGGGGCTCTCTGTTACACATTATTTTCATCATCCCTATGACCGTTAATGATGTAAACCTATATGTTTCCTTCAGAGGGGTCAGTGGCCTGAGTTCCTGAAGAAAGAAGGGAGAAGAACTTTTCCTAAGAAAAGAAGTTGCATTCTCCTTTGTAAAAACCCTATTAAAGAGGATTTTTTCATGATGCACTATAGCTAAGGTGCGAAAATTCCTGATTTTTGTAGGCTACACCATAGCTAGGTCACGAAGTGTTCGTAGGTTGTTATATAGGCAGGGCGCGATAATGCTCATACATGGTAAAAACAAGCATCTTCTCGATGCTTCTAGAAGGAGAAACTTCCATGGTGAGGTGGCATCCGAATGGCTTGGATCTTACTCACTTTCATGATTTAGTGGGATCATCCTAACCTCCTCACCTTATCCTCTTCAACTTATAAAAGGAGAAGAGCTCTCATGGAGAAAGTTAGCTTTTGGGATTAGCTTGGATTGGATTGATCTTTGGAGATTGTTAGCTTGGTTAGATGAGCCATTTTGTCAAGATAGATTGTGAATATTATCATATGTATGCTCTTAGAATTCTTGGAGTGGAAGTGTGTGGGGAACGAAGGACAGTTGGAAGGGACCTTACGACATCAAGGCCATGGTTGTAATCTCTCTTTCACATTTAATATGATACAGTAATATGATTATTTCCTATAAAGCTTGTTGTGTTTTATTGTATGATTCATTGATCACATACATAAGTTTATATTGAGTTTATGCTATTACTATCACTTTGGTTGGTTGCATTCTTTTGTAGTTTCATCATTGTATGAGCGTTGGAATGGAGCTAGGATGGAAATGGAAAGAGGAAGCAGCGTTTAAATGGTATGTCACATATCCCTCTTTAGTTAGTAAATTCAATATCTAAAACTTAAGGAAAGCATCATGTTCTGGTATGTTTTGTTCTAGATCTAGGTGGATCTAGGGAGATTAGTTAGTGTATGCACCTACCGATTTATCCAATAACACTCCTACCATCATAATATCAATGTCATAAATGTGAGGTTTCCTCCATAATGTGTTGCCCCATTCACTTTTGTTTTCCCTTCTCTATTACTCCTATGTGTTGAAAATAGTAAGAAACTATTAGAAAACCACATTTCAAATCATATCCAAAAAGACTCTTGGCATTGTCGAGGCATCAATATGATTCGACAATCATGAACCAGGAATCTATTCATGTTGTCAATCTTGTTCAAAACTGTTGTTAGCACCCATTTGCACAGGTAAATCATTCAACAGTAAAAACACAAAACTTTTGTCATATAATATATTGCAAAACTCATTCATTCTTGGTGGCCCATTCAAGCCTAGAGTTTGAACTCTTCTTTGATAACACTCTATAACACATCTGACCCCATAAACCTTACTTAGGTCGCTAGGATGTCAAAATTTCTCTTTCCACTATGAATTTGATATTGGGTATTAATGTTATGGGTAGAAACTTTCTCACAAGGAGTGTTCCTTCGTCTTTCTATGTAGTCTAAAATGGGTTCCAATGCAGTTTGAAATGGGTTCCACAGCTATCAAAATGGTCTCCTAAGGTCTTATGGGCTTTACCCTTCCCCACATCCTCCATCCTACATGGACACTATTGAGGACAAGATATGAATTGATCTTACTCAAGCATTTTCAAACTTTACTTAGCTAAAGTAAAGTAGACGAGAATATCACCCTATGTTTATAGCCAACAAAAATGTATATCCTAATTCGCAAGTATTAATTACAAGTGCTTAGGCTAGTCTTTTATCAACAAAATCTTGATGGAAATTCACTTTTTATGTATTTTTCTGAACATATCAGTTGTTGAAATAAATGTAAGAGAAGTAAAGACACCCAGATGATACTCAAGATATAGGAGACATAAAGCAATCCTTTATTTAATTCTAATTCACCAAAGATTCATTGTCTTTACAAAACTTCACACATAAATCTTGGACCAAAGTCAAACTTAGAAATCCTCGATGGAACATACAAAAGGACCTCTGACAGAAAACCAAAATTGAACTACAAAATATGGATCAGTTTGCCATAGATTGTTTCCCACTCGACTATGCACAATAGCCTTTATCATTCATGAAAATTAATTCATAAACAGACAAGTATACACAGACTATCAAAGATAGATCAACACCTCTAAAGAACAAGTGTCTGAATGATTTGATTCGGCCCTGAATATTTTTGTCTACAATAAGACCCTGTTATCACGAAAGAGAATTAGGTTGTGATGAATATATGAATAAATGAAAATTGAACTATCTCAACATAAACTCAAGGAGCAAACCTTAGCATGTTTTGTGCTTCTATCCTCCCCTTGTTCCTCCCCTTATTTCAGCTTTTAACAATTTAGAATTCGTTAGATTAGTTGAACTAACTTATTAGTTAAGTTAACATAAGGCTTTAACTAACTTTAGTTAAGGAAGGGGGCAGAAGTAATAATCATAATAGGGTCATAATTAAATAATAACTAATAGGTGGGACCCCCTTGTGACTCCTTTAATGATAACAATCATCACATCATAACATAATCCATTTGTTAAGCAAACACACCCCTTGTGCCTCCCTTCAAAACATATTTTCCTTTGACAATTTTAGCTCATAAACTTGAAAATATTTCAAACTAATACTCATATATCCAAGATAAAACATGTTGTCCAAAATCCATGGAGTCGACTATCATAAAACAATAAATAACATAAAATTTAAAAACCATATTTTCCAGTCTGTGAAGCAACCCTTCCTTGGTTTTTGTTGTCACCTCCTGATTTCCCTGAAATTTCCTTGAGCTGGGCAGAGCCTTTAGGCTTTATCTCACTGATCACGTGGGAACTATCATCCCTCAAATGCATCCGTGAAGACACGGATTTGTCGGAGTCATTGGAGGGTCAGGAAGGTGCGGCAACAGCTTTTCCTTTGTCAAATGCATGGTGGTCTTCAGTCTTCAATATCTTGCTGGCATGGGAGGATTTCACCGGTGAGTGGTTAGGGGCATCTTGGGCAATAGGGTTCAAAGGTGGGGGAGCAGGCAAGGTTAATTTTGGTCAGCCACGGTGTTGGGAGACTGTCAGGTGAAAAATCTTCTGCCACCCATCATTTTCTGGGTCTTCAGGTTGTAAAGAGACATGAGGAGGCACAGGTATACCGGGGGCTTGAGGGGCTTGGAAGGGAGGACTTTCAGGCCTCGGTTGGACTATTCCCTTTCCAATCCAATTAAATAACCCAGCATGGAACAATTGACCAAGCTCTTCAGAATCATCATCAAAATGTATGGAGAACCTAGGCCTCCTTGGGCTTCGGTTCTAGTTACCTCTACCTCTGTTTCCTTGGCCATGGCTTCCCTGACTGAAAAAACTCATCCTGCATATGTTAACAATTAGAAAATAGTCTTTTAAATAACCATGCATGACGACTCCTTAAAAATACGAAATATATTTGGCTCAGAATGTATCAGGCTCATGCAATCCAATCCATACAAATTGTTCTAATGTTAATCAATGAGCAAGGGGGTGAAAAAATGTTCAGGGATACATGAGAGTTTTGTAATTAGCGAAAATATGATATAATGAAAGGGGAGAGATATGGTCACTGCTCAATGATAACAACAATCAACTGTAAGCAACCCAATAAACCTCACTGCAATCCACATAGAATTATGCCACTTCTATCCAATCTAACACAGAATTTTCCTTAGGTGTGATCAATATCAGAACAGGGGGTGAACAAAATGAATATGGGATATGTGAGGGGCTTATAATTAGCGGAAAATGAGATAA
>ML781460.1:126591-169782 GCA_009831015.1 Picea engelmannii | reverse complement strand
GGGATCATTTATTGTTCATGAGATTAATCAAGCAATCCATAACATATTTTGCAGTAAAACAAAATATGCATTGACCAACAATCATATGACTGAGTAATAATTCATGTGTATATGTTTAATTTCACTGTCCATTAATATCCAACACAGTGTCATTACAAAACAAAAGTACTCCACACAATTTGTAAGCGGTTCTATTCCTTTTATTCATACATTCTGTGTGTTATAACAGCCAACAACAGCACTCAATCTGTAACCAATAACATCCACCATTGCCATACATTTCTCGAATCTATATTTAAAAGTCATATTTCCAAAATAATAATGAAGTCACTATTTCTGCAATAGAGTCAATCAAGGTCTGTAATTATATTTGTTCCCATATATATATATATATATATATATATATATATATAATCAAGATAATCAAAACCTCACGTGCCACGAATGAAATGATATTTGACTATACAACCAAACAGCCACTATTTAGACACAAGCTATGCAGGAGTAAATTTCCAAGGTGATGTAACCATGCCACTGTAAAACAAAACAACTCAATGTGACTTAAAAACCAAACCAAATAACCAATTGTCTGTCATCAACAGTGGTCAATTTGCAATCAATAAAGCACTTAAATATTAGTGGATATCACTGAGCATGAAACAAGTCATTCATACAAAGCACGATGTGTAACTGAGAAACTTCATGGTGCAACAATTGCACTAATCACACAACAACATACGACCACGATATAACTCAATAAATCATGTTGAGTTATCGATTCAGCCAATCGTGATTGACCAAGATGTGTGCACTCGGGTTTATTCAACCAACAACAGAACGTGACCTGCAAGAGAAACCCCAATATTCATAACCAATGCCAGCCATCAACCGAAACATCAAAAGTGTAAATATTAGTGACTGTATATCAACTAAAAATTCCATTGTGGTAGAGAAAAAACCAACCGAACAAGCCATCGTAGCTATGCATAACCAGGCATCTAATCGACACAGGGTAGAGGCCCTTCCATTAAAATCATTGAGCTACTTACCATAAGGTGGGTGACTGTGACCTTAAAAGAAAATAGCAATGTAAGGTTTATGCTAATATCACAGAGGAAGTGATGGGAATCCATACCAACATGATGGCTATACGACCCACAGGTGAGCCTGTATTCAAGGTAATAGACCACAATAACTGGAAACAACTTGACCGGCTCGATAGTTTCCCTATGCAACCCCAGCCTGGAGGGTTAAGAGTTTGCATAGTAGCCTTTACAGGAGGAATGGAACTAACTTCAGTGAGACTTCGAGATTGAAGGTGTACGCACAAGGGGTTATGGTGCTTGTGGATGGGAGACAGTCCCTTGACAAGGTCGAACAAAGAAAACAGGGCTCTTAATTAAACCTAATAACCGTGAAGACAATCATCCAGCCAAAAACCCTTCAACCAACATGCAGTTGTAATAAATAACTATCACCCAAGAAGACTAACAATCCAACGAACTTAACTAATATAAGTTGAACCATCTATTTTCCATTCAAATCCAAAATTCCACATAGTTGCAACACTCAGGACAAACAGAAACCCACACAGCTGAGCCAAAATCATTTCATAACCAGAGTGAAGTCAAGAATGGCCAAAAGAGACATACTTGTTAATCGAAATCCTTAAGACGAGGAGTGGCCGAGCGGTTTCACCCTACTAAAAATCTGAAGCATGAACACAACAGCAAGATCAAATAATAGTTTGAGTAGGGTGGCGGCCAACGGGAATGGTAAAGGTGACGTGCAGTAAATTCACATAGCCTCCACCCTCATCTCATTTACTCCACAATGCATTCCAACGAGCCTTCCATTAACACCATTAATCAACCAATGCATCGGTAATATCAATGCATTTAAACCATAGCATAATCCAAGTCCACATAATAATTCAACCACTTGCAATCACCTTGCCAAATGCGCCACCCATGTTTACATTTTCGATATAACTCAAATAAATCACTTGACCACTACACAATATAAACAATCATGTATAGAATCATCACCAAATAGCGTGATCAACATCAACCCGAAACATAGCATGGTCACCATAAAAAATGCAAGCCATCACTTCCATGAGCCACCAACATTATAACATATGTATATCAGCTACTGATTCCATTAAGCAATGCATAACCAATGCATTATAACCTTGCCAAATTCGCCACCAAAATTTCGACCATCTACATATAAAAATGTAAATTAACAATATTTCATAGCCATTTCTTTGTTAGCTAGGACTTAACCACTATCAACAAGTATTTTCATGCATATAGTATTGCAGAGCTAGGTCTCTTTTTCATTAGATATAATATTTTTCTTTTCCTCAAAATGCCTTCCTACAATTTTCACTAACATTTTTGTTGTACAGGTGCAAGAAGAACAAATACCATAAATGAATAGCAGGTTGTAGTATCATGAAGGAACAACATCTCAAAGCTTAACTGATATCAACGACAACCATCTTCTCATCAACCATGTAAAACTTTGTAGCATATCATCGTAACATTGAAAATGAACAGACTTGATCTTCAAAAGTTCAAGGGGGTCCCACCTACTAGCATTATTTAGTCTTATATAATAATAGGCTTAGCAACACTTTGCGGGAGAAATTGTGTTGACATTTTCAATCGTCAACAAATTGGCGACTCCACAGGGAAATTTGTTTTTAACATATTAGAACTCAGAACTCATGGTTTTGCAGACCAAGAATAGTAATCTCAAGAAGACGTGACTCAAATGATTATGAAACAGGGGGAAGTGAGTGGATTTAATGGAAAGATGATCGAGAATTTGGGAATAACTTGTGAAAAGTGTTAAGTATGAGGGGTTTTACCACTGTATTCATAATCATTTGACTGGAATAAGCCCTTAACTTGAAAGAGGAAATTTACATATTTTCTCTTAAGATCTTGATGGATGGAGAAATGGAAAGCAGAAGCGGGAAACAACCAACTCCGCATAAGATAGCAGCGGAAATATGTAACAAATTCAAGGGCCCTTCAGCAGAGAGATCATAGCATTTGTGCAATATTGATTTTTATTGACTAACAATGCTTTGCAGGAGTGTCATTGTGGTAGAATTGATCCAACAATATAACCTAACCAGATACTAAAAGATGATAGAGACAAAATTTGCAACAGAAGTAATAATGCAGAAATTAAAACAACAGCAGTGAAAGACAGAAATAAAAAGTAGCAAGAAAAAATTCAACTCAGAAATCAGAAACCAAAGTGCTACAAAGCAGAAAAAGAAGCACAAAATTTGAAAACAAAGCTAAGATACTAGTATATAGAAAGATCCAATCAACAAAGAAAACTTTTCACGTTGGTCCCTTGCAGTACTTCAAGCAAGGACTCTTAGTGTTGTGAGAAAACCATTGTCTCTGTAATTCCTTTAAATTTTCCGAGTTAGTGTCCAAGACAAAAGTAATCTAGAAATGAACCAACACTTGACACGTTGACGTAACTATCAGCCTTCTGACGCATATGATTAAATCATCAAGATAAACATGTAGACTGACCAATTCATCGAAAGTTGTGTGTATAGGTATTTTTAAGGTGATACTTGTATCAAATAAGCCAGAGGGCAGGCAATTGTAAGACATAGTATTGTAATTAGTAATGAAAGTGGTTTTGTGATAAATTGCCCCTTCTACCTTGATTTTATTGTAATCAAAGAAATTGTCAAGTAAGGTCTTCAAGTATAAGTCTATGATCTATTGCTGGAACATTTCCATGTGGAGAGGAGGGAAAGGATTTCTTATAATTGCTTGCATGAAAGTTCAAAGACTAATGCAGGTTCTAAAATTATCAGGGGTCTTCGAAGCAGGTTCCCAATTGGATACCCCTTCATGGTGGACAAAAAAAAACATTTCAGTTCTTAAGGAATTCCTCAACTCCCTTCGAAAGGTTGCTTTCAGTGCAGAGTTCACAAGTCTTTGTTTTTGCCTAGTTGTTTTCATAATATGTTGAACAAGACCTGGATCAAAACCACAAAGACCAGCATTAAACCAAGCAAATACCTTTTGAAATCCACTAAGTAATTCAGTAGATTTCATTTCTTCTTTATCAGAACCCTGGATATTTATTTTAACATTCAATGAAGATCCAGGTGTCCTAATGTTCATGGATATGGCTTCAACCACTTTCAGTTGTGACTCCTCTTCCTTTTCTTTATTGCCTCCAACACTCAATGAAAATGAACTCTCAAGAGGAATCAAGCCCTCGGGAATATTATTATTTTGTGTGGATATAATTTCCTCGGGCTTGAGAGGTTCATCTTGGATGATCATACAAATTCTCTCATCATCAGGGAGGGCCTCCCAAGATCCTGCATGGCCAGGAATATACAGATGATATAGCAGTTGAAAATCACAATCATGCCTGCGAGGCGAAAGTTGTTGATTAGGGAAGGCTGCAAAGATAGCTAACTGATCAGCCATGGAATTCAATTCCTTCTTCACATGAGTGATTTCGAAATACAGAAGGTTTGAGACAAGTTCCCAAACAGTTTGGGAATATTCTTCTATCAGCTCGTTGCCAGGAGAGCATATTTTATGTATCACGTTCACAACAAGCTCAGAACTTCCAAAAACCAAAAGGTGACCACAACCGAGATTAAGGGCGTTCTCAATGTCTAATAGTAAAGCTTCGAAATCAGCGACATTATTCAAACAAACAAACTCTAACCTATAGGATAGATTATGAATTTTCCCTGTAGGAGAAACCAAGGTAATGCCAGCCCCATTTCCTTCACTAGAGCATGAACCATCAAAATGCATATGCCATAAATCCTTATCTAAATCAGTTATTTCCGAAGGAATATTATCCTCTTCATCAAAGATGGAATATACTCCTAGGTCTTCTTTGACATAGTTTACATTGGATTGTGAAACATTCTTTATATAGGGTGAAATCCTTCCCTCTCTAAGAACTATGATATCTTACCATTCCAAGGAATGGATAAATGTGTCTCATCGAGCGAGAGGTATCCATCCGTTAGGGCTTGCCCATCTCTTCCAAAGATAATTGGATAATTTCTCACAGGCATATCAATCACCTGAATGTTGAGGGTTGTCCTTATCTCAGGATGAGCGCATAAAACCAAGGTTACATCCTTAATCTCGCCTATGGTCATTTTTTGCAGACTATTATAGGAAAGCATGCTTCTGGTGTTTTCGTGTGTACAAGATAAGCCTAGCTCTTCCATATTAATCTTTGACCTAACACTTGGGCCTGAACCACCATCAATGAGGCAACAGTGGGCGATTTTATCCATGATCTTTATAGAAATATAAAAAGCGGGATTTTTTACAGGGTATCTGAAGTTATGTACACCTACTTTATTTACAGAATAATTCTCTTCGCTTACCTCTTCGGAAAGGTTGGCTACAACGGAAGATTTTCCTTCCATGAATTGTTTCATATGCATCTATAGTTCATGGACAGCAACCATGTATAGAAGGGTTGCATCTGCCTTCATGTTGGCCAATTGATTCAAGATATTGTATTTGGAAGAGGGGGGAGGAGGAGTGATCCCTTGACTCTCAGGAACTTTGGGAACATGGGGCGTAGCAGCGGTTAAAGGTGAACTCAGGTTAGAATAACTGCGAGGACAGTCAAATTTTCCTTTTGGAGCATAGGCTTTGTTCCTAGTATTCATGACCAGGACATCTTCTGGCTCGGCAAAATCTAGGACAGCGATAGTAGCTTCTGGTCTTTTACCAAAGATCTTGTCTCTAGAACTCTTCCTTATCTCACATGTGATTTCTTCATGGTGTTCCTTGCAAAAGTTACACCAACTCCTAGGTAGGATAGCTTTGGGCTGGAAATTATTTTCAACTGGACTTCTAAAAGGAGGGGCCGAAGAGGATGAAGCTCCAGGGGTGAGAGGGTTGATAGTACCTTTCCGCTCGAAATCTATCATACAATTGTTCATATCTTGTACCATCTATAAGAGAGCGGACATATCCATCTGTCTAACTGATTCTCCCTGGGGTAGACCAGTTTGTTCAATTTGTTCTTCATACTCTGAGCAAGTGTATAGGGCAGAACTGAGATTGTCAATGGCTTTTTCCTCAAGCCTATGACGGTAAAGAGAAGGCAATGCATTGTAGTAATGCATGAAAGAGGATTGGTTGTGAGGATGGATGAGCTTGAAAATTTGATTATACAACTTGGTGAAATGCAAGTTGAAGGACATGATGGTCTCACCATCTTTGTAAGTGGCATTGTTGTACTCCCTTAACTTCTTAGCAGGGATTTTGGATTGCCTGTAAGTGGACTGGAATCAATAAATAAACTCCTCCCAAGTAGACAATATCTTAGGAGGAAGGTCAAATAAATCAGCCAGAGCCTTTCCTTCCAAGGAATTCACAAACAAGCACATGCAAGTGTCATTGTCGTTAGCCCCTATGTTATGACAAGAATTAGAAAATGCCACTAGGTGTTCATTGGTACTGACAATGTTCTTTCCTGAAAACTTAGGCAAATTCTCTTTAAACTTCGGAAGTGGGTGAGTAGCACATGCTAGATTAAGAGGAGAGGACACATGCCATGGTGTGGTCATGGAATCTTCTTTGAACTGAAAAAGGCCATACTTTTTAATGACTTTGGTGGGGTTTGTAGTATATTGGACAGGGATATGGTGGATGTATAATCTACCAATCACTGATGACGATGAAGATTGGGAAGATGGAGCAATTCCAGTGCCACCAGAGTCACAACTAGATGTCATCTTGTGGATGATAGATGAGGAAAGGAAAGACGAACTGGACGAATCGAATAAAGTTCTCCTTAGAGCACTTTGTTGGGCAGATAACACAACGTTTCTTCTTTCTATTTCAGCAATAGGATTGATTTCAGGTGACAAGCCTCTTCTTCTTCTAGAAGCATGAGAATATAAGGACATGAAAGAAAGGCCAAAATTGAAGAAAAAGGGTTACTGTTGATTTCTAAGTTGCCTACCTCTAGCTTCCAATTGTTCTTGAACACTAATATCTCTTTCAATTGCTGCCCAAGAACGGTTAAGGTCAGTACGGGTCCTAGCAGTGTCTAAAATAGTATGAAATAGTTTCAAAGCAATGTTGGTCTAGTCTTGGAGACCAGGCTCAATATTGGGTTATCTTGCAATAGGAATAGTCATGAATAGAAAAACAGTCAAAGAATCAAAAACAGAAAAAGAAAGATGTATCGATGAAAATCGAGTATAAAATTTAACCAGAGAGATATCAAAGATCTCCCTAGTATGGTCGCCAAATAAATGTTGAGGACAAGATATGAATTGATCTTACTCAAGCATTTTCAAAATTTACTTGGATAAAGTAAAGTAGACGGGAATATCACCCTATGTTTATAGCTAACAAAAATGTATATCCTAACTCACAAGCATTAATTACAAGTGCTTCGGCTAGTCTTTTATCAACAAAAGCTTGCTAGAAATTCACTTTTTATGTATTTTTCTGAACATATCAGTTGTTGAAATAAATGTAAGAGCAGAAGTAAAGACACCAAGATGGTATTCGAGATATATGAGACATAAAGCAATCCTTTATTTCATTCTAATTCACCAAAGAGTCATTGTCTTTACAAAACTTCACACAGAAATCTTGGACCAAAGTCAAACTTAGAAATCCCCGATGTAACATACAAAAGTGTTATAACCCTAAATTGCACTAGACATACTTACCTGGCATCAGGCCATCTCAAACTCTTTCTTTGCTAAAACACTATTGAACAACTCTTCTTAAAAACCCCCATTTATAAAGTCCCACGCGCCCTACTCCATTATTGCATGCGTGTACATGCTAGCTGCTCCAATACATCTCGTGTGTACCTACAAAAGCACGGAAAAAGGAAAGTTTTTGATGGAACACACAGCTTTGGGGAAGTTAACTAAACCTTTCAACCATGCATCGCCGATCATTCGACCAAATACCTAGCTCCTTCTAGCCTATAAAATAAGGGATAGGGGTCCCATTTGAAAGGAGGAAAAACATAGTAAAGAGACTATACCCAATTGAGCATTCCCCTTGTCCCAACCTTTATCCATCCTTGTGCAAAGAGAAGTATAGAGCAAAGCAGTTGGAGGACAGTTGAAGAGGATCCCAAGACCAGTTTCGAGGAGCAGTGCCGACCACATGTTGTAAGTTTACTTTTGTGAAGATTAATACAAAAAGGAATACTTTTCTTGTCCCTTCATATCATGCATTCAAGTTGAATGTTTATTTTATGATATTGTCACAACTAACCCAGCAATTAGTATATGAAATGCATGTTCGCAGCTTTTTGCTTGTTCATGTGTGAATGCAGGTCAGCTTTGGGAGGAGGCTTTCAATCAAAGAGCGATTGAAAGAAAAGGGAGAGACATAAAACGAAGGACTTATGGTAGAGTTATCAAATCTCATTTACACCTTTGTATTGCATGAATGTGGGGTTTTGTGTTGGGAGAATAGGAAATAGTAGAGGCCTTTGAAATGGTCATTTTCTGCATGCATGATTAGAGCCCTTAAATGCTAAGTCCGTAGGAGGGATTCCCACCCACAACAGAATTGGCGGTCATACTGGGGATCTCTAGGGTTTCTGGGAATATTTTTTCTTGGGTATTTTTAAAAACTGGTTTCATTCCTTGTTTTTAAAGTTTCTGCAAAAGTATGAGCTAACAGAGATTCTAGTCTTCCATACCAGTTATCTCTGTTTCTTTGCTTGACTGCATTTTTTTTTTATGGGACCCACAGAAGTACACGTGGCCTGTATCAGGTCTGCACGCGTGTACCCGCGCCCTACCTTCACACAATCTGTGTGTACATGCTAGCTGAGGAAGTGTCAGTCGTGTGTATGATTTCAGAAAATTTATTTTAGAGAGGCAGTCATCCTCTCCCCTGTCATAAGTAATCCTTCTGAGGGGTTTTTTGGAACTCATTCTAGTCTTTGTTGTTTGCATTTTATAGCTTAGGTTCCACCTCAGATTGGTTTGTTCTATGAAATTTTTCTTTGAGTTGTTTTTCTTTTTTCTGTCAAAGTGAGTTTATGATTCTTCAAGAATTTTTGGTCCTCAATACCAGTAATCTCTGCCATTTCCTGGTTGCTTGTCTTTTCATTTTTGAGAGTTTCAAAAGTATACGCGGCCTGCATAAGGTCTGCATGCGTGTACACACACCCTGACCTTACACAGCTCGCGTGCACACACTAGTTTTTGAATTGTCAGCAGCGTGCCTATTGAGAAATTTTTTGTTTGAGGAGAGGCATTCATCCTTTTCTTTGTCAAAAGTTTATCCCTCTCAGGTTTTTTGGTCTCAGTCATAGTGGTCAGTAACTTAGGTTTGATCACAGCAATAGATTTCTTTGTCATTAAGAAGTTTTCCTCAAAATTTTCCTTTTATAGGGTTTTCAGACAAGTGTGAGAGTCCTTTTTAATCTACTTGTATGTTGTTTTTAGAGTGACTCTCTGTGATCTGCGCTTAGGCCGGAAGTTTGCTTGGTCTTTACTTGTTGATATTTTTCCTTTTTGCTTTCTGAGCATTCAAATAAGAAAAAAAATCATTTTATTTCTTTGTTTGGTTAAATAGTGTTGGTTTGCATTAGTAACCAAGAAAAGTCTTTTCTTTCATAAGTTATTGACGGTTTACTTAGACGATAAGTAGCTCGTAGTCGAGTGAAATCCTGTTTTGAGTTTGTTGTTCAAAGATCTTAGAAAATTTTAGTTTGAAAATTTGATTAAGAATTGTGTCAAGAAGAAGTTATTTTGTTTCCAGCTTTCTGTTTATTTTTCTTTCGTCTCTCAAACATCACTAGTTTCACTTTCATAACCTTTGACTTAAGACAAGCCATAAAAATTAACGCTAAACTTAAAATTAATTAGACTTTTTATGTTTGTAGGGTCAACCAACTAGTTTAGGGCTAGGGCCTTGAATTAGATTGGAGAGGAAACTCTTCAAGGCCATTAAATCAAACATTGGAGTCTAAGCTAGGGAGTGTTAAAAGTCCAGTATCGTGAAATTTATCCGGGACCCCCCTCTAACACAGGGGCTAAACATGAGGTCATGTGCAGAAAGGTAGCGGAGATAACCCCTCCAAAGTAGGACCAATCGTAGTGGAGAACACATATAGAGGGATTGTCTTGGGATTCCGTCAATTGCATTTGCCACGGAGCTTCATGGGTCTCGAATCCATTCAAGGTCCTCAGTTTTCTTCTGGACCACTTGCTTTTAATACCCTTGACAGGTTTCGGGCTCGATACGCTGCTCATTGTGGTCTACCCGACTGTCGACTATACCCGCCTGGTGACTGTTCGTGCACTAGCAACCTAGTTGCCTATATTTTTTAGGGACATACATAGGTGACTATGGGGGTATACCACGGTACCTAGGATAGACATCGGGCCACACTTTGTAGAGTATACCCAAAGGGTGCTTCCATGTTCGAGTTGCACTTGCACTGGTAAGTTGCTCTAGTGTTGGTTGTTGTAACTGTTCTTCCAACTAGTTTAGTGTTTGTTTGTTTTATCTTATAGGGACTTTTCTAGTGTGTGTTATTTTTGAATGAATAGAAAGCCCTAGTGTGTCTTTGATCTTCTCACATTAAACCCACATTAAACCAAGAAAATACCTTTTGAAATCCACTAAGTAATTCAGTAGATTTCATTTCTTCTTTATTAGAACCCTGGATATTTATTTTAAGTTCGATGAAGATCCAGGTGTCCTAATGTTCATGGAGATGGCTTCAACCACTTTTAGTTGTGACTCCTCTTTCTTTTCTTTATTGCCTCCAACACTCAATGAAAATGAACTCTCAAGAGGAATCAAGATCTCAGGAATCTTATTATTTTGTGTGGATATAATTTCCTCGGGCTTGAGAGGTTCATATTGGATGATCGCGCAAATTCTCTCATCATCAGGGAAGGCCTCCCAAGATCCTACATGGCCAAGAATATACAGATGATATAGCAGTTGAAAAGCACAATCAGGCATGTGAGGCAAAAGTTGTTGATTAGGGAAGGTTGCAAAGATAGCTAACCGATCAGCCATGGAATTCAATTCTTTCTTCACATGAGTGTTGTTGAAATACAGAAGGTTTGAGACAAGTGCCCAAACAATTTGGGAGTATTATTCTATCAGCTCGTTGCCAGGAGAGCATATTTTTCATATCATGTTCACAACAAGCTCGGAACTTCCAAAAACTGAAAGGTGACCACAACTGAGATTAAGGGCGTTCTCAATGTCTAATAGTAAAGCTTTGAAATCAGCGACATTATTCAAACAAACAAACTCTAACTTGTAGGATAGATTATGAATTTTCCCTGCAGGAGAAACCAAGGTAATACCAGCACCATTTCCTTCACTAGAGCATGAACCATCAAAATGCATATGCCATAAATCCTTATCTAAATCGGTTATTTCCAAAGGAATATTATCCTCTTCAGCAAAGATGGAATATACTCCTAGGTCTTCTTTGACATAGTTTACGTTGGATTGTGAAACATTCTTTATGTAGGGTGAAATCCTTCCCTCTCTAAGAACTATGATATTCTTACCATTCCAAGGAATGGATAAATGTCTCCTGTTGAGCGAGAGGTATCCACCCGTTAGGGCTTGCGAATCTCTTCCCAAGATAATTGAATAATTTCTCACAGGCATATCAATCACCTGAATGTTGAGGGTTGTCCTTATCTCAGGATGAGTGCATAAAACAAAGGTTACATCCTTAATCTCGCCTATGGTCATTTGTTATAGACTAGTATAGGAAAGCATGCTTCTGGCATTTTCATTTGTACAAGATAAGCCTAGCTCTTCCATATTAATCTTCGACATGACACTTGGGCCTGAACCACCATCAATGAGGCGACAGTGGGTGATTTTATCCATGATCTTTATAGAGATATAAAAAGGGGGATTTTTTATAGGGTATCTAAAGTTATGTACACCTACTTTATTTACAGAAGAATCCTCTTCACTTACCTCTACAGAAAGGTTGGCTACAACGGAAGCTTTTCCTTCCATGAATTGTTTTAGATGCATCGATTGTTCAGGGACAGCAACCATGTCTAGAAGGGTTGCATCTGCCTTGATTTTGGCCAATTGATTCAAGATATTGTATTTTTGGGCCCGATATATGATCATCTTCAGGACGTTATTATACACTTTTTGCCATATGTACATATGCATTTTTTTATCTTTCAAAGGAGATTTTTGAAGAATTTTATGGTAAAATGATACAATCAGCATGAGGTACGTATAATTCGTGTTTGTGATTCAATCAAGTTTAATTTATCATATTTTATGGTTTCCAAGAGTTAATTCATGTTTTTCTGCTGTTACAGGGCAAAACGCACCATGTTTCTTGGTCCGGCACTTGTTCCAGCACTTGTTCTGGTACTTGATCCGGCATTCGTTCCGGCACCCAGTATTGCACAAAAATGCAAGGCAAGTTGGAGGTTATAGTATTGGCGGCCAGTGGTGAACAAATCGAGCACATGGGTTGTGTTTTTCATTGCCCCCTCCAGCTACTAAGCTCAAGACAACTCGATTTTAGTTGTCCAAAGAGGGTGATCATTGGGTTCCTCTGTTTTGTTAGTTATGGATGCATTTCATGTAATTTGCCGAATTTAGAGGTGGTTCGACCCTCCTGTGGTCGACCACCTGGTTTGTAAGCTTATAAATACCAATAGGATGATCATTAGATTGTTAACCGAGTAGCATAAGCATTAGAATTTCCAAAAAAACGATTTTGCTCTGTTTCTAGTTTCACATTGCCAGAATAGCGCCAAAACTGTGTTTTTGGATTTTTATGGTGAATTTGGCCTGCTGAGGTCGTGGTGTGCTTTTAGAGAGTGACCACAACTTGCTAGGGGGGCCACCGGCAGTCTGGTAACTTTATTCATGTTTATTTTTCATTTCTTAATTTAAATTGCTCTCTTTTTATTTTCTGTACATGTATATTTTTATTGTCCTAATTAGTTTGTTGTAGCTTACTGTTTTACTTCTCTTTTTCAGGTTAGATGATGATATGTGTTAGTATGTGTTAATTTTGTAGATTAGAAAAGGCTTGCAAGTCTCCATACTAACCCCAAGTCTCTTTACTAATTTTGTGTGCAATTAAAAAGTCTCTCTCTCATCATACTAACCCCTCATGTAGTTAGATGATAAATTGTGCTTTCTTTTATATTTTTACAGTCAAACTTAGAACAGATTTTTAATTAGAACAGCGCATAGTTTTAATCTGAGTTTCTTCTGACAAATATTGATGGATGGATAGATTTTCTTCCAGTTTTTGAATCATTGCTTGCTTACTTCAGTTTTAGATAGATTTCACTTGCTTAGTTATTGGTTGAATGTAATTGTCAATTCAATTTTTAATATCATGTTTTTAATTTCTGGTTTCAGTCATTTTCTTTATCATACCTTGAATGATTAAAATAGACATAGTATAGTTTCCTTTCATGCAAATTCCTCTCATAGATTAAGATGCAATTGAATTTCTTAATTAGATAATGATGATCTCGTCATGATGTTGATGGTTTATACATGAATATGTAGGGCATTTAACATTACTTTTATCATGGCTAAGTTTTCATTGCACTGTTTACTTCACACCTTTCATTTTGCCATTGAAATTAGTATTGAGCTTATACCATTAGAACTATCCTTTGTTGTCAAGTGTCATCGAGATATCATCTATCACCACCGAAGGCATTCACACAACCACCAGCATTACATTTGAGTGTTTCATAGGTTAAAGTTCGTTTCTTGCTTTCATAAGTTAGAAGAGATAGTTTCTTGTTTTCATAAGTTTAGTTGGTAGTCTTTCTTGCTTTCAACAGAATAGATTTCCTTTCATGCATTGCATTGAGCATTTAAATTTCCTTTCATGCAAGAGAAATAGTTTTTCATTAGGCATTTAGTTCACTTGCCTCTTAGGCTAGGTAGTTGTTCAATGAGAAGTCTTCGCTTACTTGTCTTTTGCTTTATGCTTTTGTTTGCTTGTCTATTTGCTTTAATAGGTTAGTTAGGTTCTTTTGTTTGCTTGTCTATTTGCTTTAATAGGTTAGTTAGGTGTTTTTTCTTGCTTGTCTATTTTCTTTAATAGGTTAGATAGGTGCTTTTGCTTACTTGCATATTTATTTGCTTTCATAGGGTAGTTTCTCATTGAATGTAGGTTGGTAAGTTAAAAGTAGTTTGCTTTCATCATTTGCTTAGTATGCTTAGTAGTTTGCCTTTGCTTATTGTCATGAACTAGTTTGCTTTGAATAGGGTTTTTACTTGCTTTCTTAAAAACTATCCATCAGTCCTTGGACCAAAAGTACTTAGGTTACCTAGTTTCAATTTGCTTAGTAGGGTTTGTTCATTAGATAGGTTTGTTTGAGTAGATTAGCCCTAGATAGTTTCTTTATGTAGTTAGAATATACTCCTACCAACCTTTTTACCTTTGGCATATAGTTTTCTACAACTCTAAGTTTACTTACCCCGGGTTGACAATTTAATTGAGGGTAGTTTAGTGTCTTTTTTAGTACATATAAATCACCTAACATGTATTTGGAAGAGGGGGGAGGAGGAGTGATCCCTTGACTCTCAGGAAATTTGGGAACATGGGGCGTAGCAGCGGTTAAAGGTGAACTCGGGTTAGAATAACTGCAAGGATGGTCAAATTTGTCGTTTGGGGCATAGGCTTTGTTCCTAGTATTGATGACCATGACATCTTCTGGATCGGAAAAATCTAGGAAAGCGATAGTAGCTTCTGGTATTTTACTAAAGATCTTGTCTCTGGCACTCTTCCTTATCTCACATGTGATTTCTTCATGGTGTTCCTCGCAAAAGTTACACCAACGCCTAGGCAGGATAGCTTTTGGCTAAAAATTATTTTCAACCGGACTTCTAAAAGGAGGGGCAGAAGAGGATGAAGCTCTAGGGGTGAGAGGGTTGACAGTACCTTTCCGCTTGAAAGCTATCATATGATTGTTCATATCTTGTACCTGCTATAAGAGAGAAGACATATCCGTCTGTCTAACTTATTCTCCCTTGGGTAGACCAGTTCGTTCAAGTTGTTCCTCATACTCTGAGAAAGTGTACAGGGCAGAACCGAGATTGTTAGTGGATTTTTCCTCAAGCCTATGATGGTAAAGAGAAGGAAATGCATTGTAGTAATGCATGAAAGCGGCTTGGTTGTGAGGACAGATGAGCTCAGGAATTTTACTATACAACTTGGTGAAATGTGAGTTGAAGGACCTGATGGTCTCACCATCTTTGTAAGTGACGTTGTTGTACTCCCTTAACTTCTCAGCAGGGCTTTTTCATTGGCCGTAAGTGGACCGGAATCAATAAATAAAATCCTCCCAAGTAGACAAGATCTTAGGAGGAAGGTCAAAGAAATCAGCCGCAAACTTTCCTTCCAAGGAATTGACAAACAAGCACATGCAAGTGTCATTTTCGTTAGCCCCTATGTTATGACAAGCATTAGAAAATTCCACTAGGTGTTCATTGGTAGTGACAATGTTCTTTCCTGAAAACTTAGGCAAATGCTCTTTAAACTTCGGAAGTGGGCGAGTAGCACGTGCTAGGTTAAGAGGAGAGGACACATGCCATGGTGTGGTCGTGGCATCTTCTTCGAATTGAAAAAGGCCATACTTTTTAATGAATTTGGTGGGGTTTGTAGTATATTGGACAGGGATATGGTGGTTGTACAAGCTACCAATCACTGATGACGATGAAGATTGGGAATATGGAGCACTTCCAGTGCCACCAGAGCCACAACTAGATGCCATCTTGTGGATGATAGATGAGAAAAAGAAAGACGAACTGAACGAATCAGATAAAGTTCTCCTTAGAGCACTTTGTTGGGAAGATAACACAATGTTTCTTATTTCTATTTCAGAAATAGGATTGATTTTAGGTGACAAGCCTCTTCTTCTTCTAGAAGCACAAGAATATATGGACATGAAAGAAAGGCCAAAACTGAAGAAAAAGGGTTACTGTTGATTTCTAAGTTGCCTACGTCTAGCTTCCAATTGTTCTTGAACACTAATATCTCTTTCAATTGTTTCCCAAGAATGGTTAAGCTCAGCACGGGTCCTAGCAATGTTTAAAATAGTATGAAATAGTTTCAAAGCAATGGTGGTCTGGTCTTGGAGACCGGGCTCAAGATTGGGTTGTCTTGCAACGGGAACAATCATGAATAGAAAAATAGTAAAAGAATCAAAAACAGAAAAAGAAAGATGTATCAATGAAAATCGAGTATAAAATTTAACCAGAGAGATATCAAAGATCTCCCCAATATGGTCGCCAAATAAAAGTTGAGGACAAGATATTAATTGACCTTACTCAATCATTTTCAAACTTTACTTGGCTAAAGTAAAGTAGACGGGAGTATCACCCTATGTTTATATCCAACAAAAATGGATATCCTAACTCACAAGTATTAATTACAAGTGCTTAGGCTAGTCTTTTATCAACAAAAGCTTGCTGGAAATTCACTTTTTATATATTTTTCTAAACATATCAGTTGTTGAAATAAATGTAAGAGCAGAAGTAAAGACACCAAGATGATACTCAATATATACAAGACATAAATCAATCCTTTATTTCATTATAATTCACCAAAGAGTCATTGTCTTTACAAAATGTCACACAAAAATTTTGGACCAAAGTCAAACTTAGAAATCCTCGATGGAACATACAAAAGGACCTCTGAAAAAAAACCAAAACTGAACTCCAAAAGTTGGATCAGCTTGCCACAGATTGCTTCGCACTCGACTCTGCACAATATCCTTTATCAGTCATGAAAATTAATTCATAAAAAGACAAGTCTACACAGACTATCAAAGATAGATCAACACGTCTGAATAACAAGTGTTTGAATGATTTGATTCATCCCTGAATATTGTTGTCACAAAAGAGAATTAGGCTGTAATGAATATATGAATGAATTAAAATTGAACTATCTCAACATAAACTCAAGGAGCAAACCTTAGCATTCTTTGTGCTTCTATCCTCCCTGTGTTCCTCCTCTTAGTTCAGCTTTTAACAATTTAGAATTGGTTAGAGTAGTTGAACTAACTTATTAGTTAAGCTAACATAAGGCTTTAACTAACTTTAGTTAAGGAAGGGGGGAAAAGTAATAAGCATAATAGGGTCATAATTAAATAACAACTAATAGGTGGGACCCCCTTGTGACTCCTTTAATGATAACAATCATCACATCATAACATAATCCATTTGTTAAGCAAACACACCCCTTGTGCCTCCCTTCAAAACATATTTTCCTTTGACAATTTTAGCTCATAAACTTGAAAATATTTCAAATTAATACTCATATATTCAAAATAAAACATGTTGTCCAAAATCCATGGAGTCCACTGTCTTAAAACAAAAATAAAATAAAATTTTAAAACCACATTTTCCAGTCTGTGAAGCAACCCTTCCTTGGTTATTGTTGTCACCTCCTGATTTCCCTGAAATTTCCTTGAGTTGGGCAGAGCCTTTAGGCTTTATCTCACTGATCACGTGGGAACAATCATCCCTCAAATGCATCCATGAAGACACGGATTTGTCAGAGTCATTAGAGGGTGAGGAAGGGGCAGCAGCAGCTTTTCCTTTATCATATGCATGGTGGGCTTCAGTCTTCAACCTCTTGCTGGCATGGGAGGATTAATCTGGCGAGTGGTTAGGGGCATCTTGGGCAATGGGGTTCAAAGGTGGGGAAGCATGCAAAGTTAATTTTGGCCAGCCACGGTGTTGGGAGACTATCAGGTGAACAATCTTCTACCACCCATCATTTTCTGGGACTTCAGGCTGTAAAGGGACATGAGGAGGCACAAGTATATTGGGGGCTTGAAGGGATTGGAATGAAGGCCTTTCAGGCCTCAGTTGGACTATTCCCTGTCCAATCCATTTAAAGAACCCAGCATGGAACAATTGGCCAAGCTCTTCAGAATTAGCATCAAAATGTATTGATAATCTAGGCCTCCTTGGGCCTCTGTTCCAGTTACCTCTACCTTTGTTTCCTCGGCCATGGCTTCCCCAACTAAAAAAACTCATCCTACATATGTTAACAATTAGAAAATAGTCTTTTAAATAACCATGCATGACGAATCCTTAAAAATATGAAATAGATTTGGCTCAGAATGTATCAGACTCATGCAATCCAATCCATACAAATTGTTCTAATGTTAATCAATGAGCAGGGGGGTGAAAAAAATTTCAGGGATACATGAGGGGTTTTTAATTAGAGAAAATATGATATAATGAAAGGGGAGAGATATGGTCACTGCTCAATGATAACAACAATCAATTGTAAGCAACCCAATAAACCTCACTACAATCCACACAAAATTCTGCCACTTCTATCCAATCTAACACGGAACTTTCCTTAGCTGTGATCAATATCAGAACAGGGGGTGAACAAAATGAATATGGGATATGAGAGGGGTTTATAATTAGCGGAAAATGAGATAATGAGGGAGAAAACAAACGTTTACTATTCATGAGATTAATCAAGCAATCCATAACATATTTTGCAATGAAAAAAAATGTGCATCGACCAACAATCAGATGACTTGAGTAATAATTCATGTATATTTGTTTAATTTCACTGTCCATTAATATCCAACATAGTGTCGTTACAAAACATAATTAATTCACACAATTTGTAAGAGGTTTTGTTCCTTTTATTCGTACATTTTGTATGTTATAAAAGCCAACAACAACACTCAATCTGTAACCAATAACATCCACCACTGCCATACATTTCTCCAATCTATATTTAAAAGTCATATTTCCAAAATAATAATGAAGTCACTATTTCTGCAATAGATCCAATCAAGGTCTGTAATTATATTCGTTCCCATATATATATGTAGTAAAAATAATCAAGATAATCAAAACCTCACGTGCCATGACTGAAATGATAATTGACTATACAACCAAACAGCCACTATTTAGAGACAGGCTATGCAGGAGTAAATTTTCAAGGCGATGTAACCATGCCACTGTAAAACAAAACAACTCAATGTGACTTAAAAACCGAACCAAATAACCAATCACCTATTATCAACAGTGGTCAATTTGCAATCAATAACACACTTAAAACTTAGTGGATATCACTGACATGAAACAAGTCATCCATACTATGCACAGTGTGTAACTTAGAAACTTCATGGTGCAACAATTCCACTAATCACACAGCAACATACGACCACGATATAACTCAATAAATCGTTTCGAGCTATTGATTCATCCAACCGTGATTGACCAAGCTATGCGCACTCGGGTTTATTCAACCAACAACAGAAGATGCAATACATATACCCAGTCCAATAATTTACTTTGAAAAACACCCTATACAGAACGCGACCTACATGAGCAACCCCAATATTCATAACCAATGCCATCCATCAACCAAAACATCAAAAGTGTGAATATTAGTGATTGTATATCAACTAACAAATGTCATTGTGGTAGAGAAACAACCAACTGAACAAGCCATGGTAGCTATGCATAACCAGGCATCCAATCGACACAAGGTAGAGGCCCTTCCATTAAAATCGTTGAGCTACTTAGCATAAGGCGGGTGACTGTGACCTTAAAAGAAAATATCAATGTAAGGTTTATGCTAATATCACAGAGGCAGTGAAGGGAAGCCATACCAACATGATGGCTATACGACCCACAGGTGAGCCTGTATTCAAGGTAATAGACCACAATAACTGGAAACAACTTGATCAACTCGACAGTTTCCCTATGAAACCCCAACCTGGATGGTTAAGGGTTTGCACAGTAGCCTTCACAGGAGGAATGGAACTAACTTCAGTGATACTTCGAAACCGAAGGTGTACGCACAAGGGGTTGTGGTGCTTGTGGACGGGAGACAGTTCCTTGACAAGGCCGAACAAAGAAAATAGGGCTCTTAATTAAACCTAATAACCGTGAAGACAATCATCTAGCCAAAAACCCTTCAACCAAAACGTAGTGGTAATAAATAACTATCACCCAGGAAGACTAACAATCCAACGAACTTAACTAATATAAGTCGAACCATCTATTTTCCATTCAAATCCAAGATTCCACACAGTTTTAGCACTCAGGAAAAACACAAACCCACACAACTGAGCCAAAATCATTTCATAACCAGAGTGAAGTCAAGAATGGCCAAAAGAGACATACATGTTAATCAAAATCCTTAAGACGAGGGGTGGTCGAGTGGTTTCACCCTGCTAAAAATCTGGAGCGTGAACACAACAGCAAGATCAAACAATAGTCCAATTAGGGTGGCGGCCAATGGGAAGGGTAAAGGTGACGTGCAATAAATGCACGCCGCCTCCACCCTCATCTCATTTACTCCACATTACATGCCAACGATCCTTCCATTAACACCATTAATAAATCAATGCATCAGTAGTATCAACACATTTAAACCATATCATAATCCAAGTCCACATAATAATTCAACCATTTGCAATCACCTTGCCAAATGCACCACCCATGTTTACATTTCCGATATAACTCAAATAAATCGCTTGACCACTACACAATCTAAACAATCATGTATAGAATCGTCACCAAATAGCGTGATCAACATCAACCCAAAACATAGCATGATCACCATAAAAAACGCAAGCCATCACTTCCATGATCCACCAACATTATAACATATGTATATCAGCTACCGATTCCATTAAGCAATGCATAACCAATGCATTATCACCTTGCCAAATGCGCCACCAAAATTTCCACCATGTGCATATAAAAATGTAACTTAAACAATATTTCATATTCATTTCTTTGTTAGCTAGGACTTAACCACTATCAACAAGTATTTTCATGCATATAGTATCGCAGAGCTAGGTCTCTTTTGCATTAGATATAGTATTTTTCTTTTCCTCAAAATGCCTTTCTGCAATTTTCACTAACATTTTTTTTGTACAGGTGCGAGAAGAACAAATACCATAAATGAATAGCAGGTTGTAGTATCATGAAGGAACAACATCTCAAATCTTAACTGATATCAATGACGACCATATTCTCATAAACCATGTAAAACTTTGTAGCACATCATCATAACATTGAAAATGAACAGACCTTATCTTAAAAAGTTCAAGGGGGTCCCACCTACTAGCATTATTTAGTCTTATATAATAATAGGCTTAGCAACACTTTGCGGGCGAAATTACGTTGACATTTTCAATCATCAACAGAAACCACGTGGAATCATCCACGTCATATGCATCGATGGATAGATTGGTGTGTGCATTTATATGGCAATGACATGTCCTCGAATACATCATGCTCCTTTAGGAATCCTTCGGTGGAATGAAACTACGTGATCCAGGAGATAAACTCACCCAGATGAATGGCGTTGACTCACCTGGCTCATATTAAATCAATAGTTGGTGGTGAATTGGACTTTCCCTCATCAAGAAGATAGGTTAAGCAAACCCAACCTTCTCTTTTGACCCATTTCTTCCAATATCCTCACTTCTAAAAGATCCAATGGTCGGGAACTAGGGAAACAACGATCTTGATTCATTCAGAACCTTCAACCACACCATGGCTAACGACCTCTTCCATTCTCCTCCAATCACCCTTATAGGTTGGGTCTATGACAATATATATGGTTGAGACCTCATTGGGTGGACTCCTTAGCATATCAACAATTCTCTTCCACTCGAGCTCTCGCCATTGGGAAATACCTCCTTCCACAACCTCATGGTTTCTCTAAATAATTCTTTCCAAAATAGAATTTTCTGCTAGATCTGGCGGTCATCAGGTCCCCACATCTAAAGGTCATGATTCTATCAGATCTCAAAACTACTCGGTGGTTAACCAACATGCTGACTACAATAAGGTTCTCCTATCGGGTAGGACCCACAATGAAACCAATGATTCGGATCCCATTAGCCGACTTACCTATATATCTACAGCTCTTAGTCCTTTTAGACTTTCACCTTTGGGATTTCTTCATCATAATTTATTTCCTCTCATTCTCTATGGATATTTCCAAATGCCACATGTTCTATAATCTTACTGAATTAACTCACAACGGATCTACAGTGTAGATCTTGTCGGTCCAATACCCTAGTAAATTGATGGCTCTTGTCGACTCAAAAAATTCCCAGTGGAAATTTCACCTTAGCATCGCTCCAAGTTTTTTCCATAAGGTTCTCCTTCCAAGGGGGATTTTCTTCGAAACCCATATCTTTGATGAATGGTTGGGATCAACTTTTTTCATCAAATCTAATATTTTGGTTCTCTCAAGGTTTGATCAAGGATTTCAACAGGGTTACAGGGTGTTTCAATACAAATAAAATCTTCACCTTCTTGACATTATTCACAAGGTTCTAGCCCTAACTCTTCATACATCTATCCCACTTCCTCAATACATAGGAGATGCCTCCCAATGACCCCAAAGAGATGATTTTCTCATCCTGCAAAATTTCCATTCAATGGCTTGGGGTAAAACTCAGGGTTACAGGCCTCCATTAGACTTCTCGTGCACAATTATCACAAAAAAATAAATTAATCCTAGGAGGAACCACATGTTACAAGCATTGTTTAGATTTCAGCATTAAAATCAACATTCTATAATTCTTTTCACAACAAAATACAATTTATATTCATTAAAATAATTACTAGAAGCATTTAAGAAACACTTATTTGTTTTTGTTCAAACTTCATTAATCCAACTAAATGAGGGTGAATTCCTTTCCACCCAATCATAGGCTCTGATGCACTTTTTATTTCTACAACAAGCCACCCACATGTCAGACCATGATACCATCAGGGGACTCTCACAAGTTGGATTTCAGGTTAAGGATTTGGTCAGGAAGGTTACTCTCCTTCACTATATTAGCAACAACAAAAATCTCCTCCTCCCACTGATCCAAAGGCCTCCACGAGCTTACCAGACGCCTTCCCAACTAGATTTCCTCTGAATAAGGGAGTCCCTTCACTACTACATAGTCCCTCAACACCCTCCCATTACCAGTGTCAATTTCTTTCCAACAAGCATGAACTTGTGGTAGTCTTTTCTCTAGTATGGATATGGGTATTCTCTGTTCCAATGTTGACCATTATTGTTCTGGGAAAGATTCCTATTTTCTTCACAAAACTTCCCATTTTTTCTTTTCTTAGGTATGACTTGGGTGATCTATTTCAATCCCTCTTTCCAATTCGTGATACCATGTTGCTTTTGTGTCTTCCCTTCTGCCTCTAATTCGCTCAGTCTTCTTTCCTGATTTAGAACATTATTTTTCCCCTCGGGTTCCTCAAATTGATTCTATTAGAAGCATATCTAGGATCAAGATCCCAAATCAAAGGGGCACTCTAGGGGTACTCCTAGATGAAAACTTTAATTGATCCCATTACTCATCCAAGTACATTTTATGAAGCCATTCATAACTACCCCAACCACCCGATCTAATTCCATTAACATGATTTCTTGTGAACAGGGTAAGCAGGGTACTTCAGACAGGTTGGTCATTCGAGGTTATGCAGGTGTAGGATGGGATTTTGAGAAAGATTCCTATTTTCCTCACAAATACTTCCCAATTTCCCTCTTTCCAATTCCCACTTGTGGTATCATTTCCAGTACTGCAAGGCTTCCCCTCAGTTAGTTGGTAGGTGTTTTCATTAAACATAAAACAAAATTAAATTTTTCATCAATTACAATTCATGAAGTTTTAAGGATAATTACATACTTGGGGAAAAACAAGGTGTTACACTCTTAATCCATTTGTGGAGTCCTTTTTTTTTCAAAATATGGAAGAAGTAGAAAAATTTCCTATGGAGTCAAAGAAGAAGGTTATATTCAGTGGCAAGGCAATCTCTCTATCAAGTGATTTGAATATCATCAACCTCTAGAGGGGTTGTGAGTAGGGAAGCCACTAATGTCCAATATTATGAGTCTATTCATTATATAGATAAGGAAAATCTATTGGTGGAAGGAATGGTCAATTCAACTCGAACACCTCTATGAGGGGAGGAGGGAATCATGTTATACATCTAAAGAGGGGACTAGCCCCGCCAATTTTACCAGTTTCCATGGGTTTGGGTTCAGACTACCCAAAATACCTAGGACCTCTTACTATAGGGAGGAATTCAGATTTAAAATTATCTCAGAAGAGAGTAATTAAAGAAGTGAATTGAGGTAAATGAAGGTGCATTACTTGGTCCCTTAGAGTACGCTTAAACCCCTCCTCGATGTGCCAATGAAATTACTTTCAATTAATATGAGATGCTTATAAAGACATGCCAAGAGACTGTCCCTCAAGAAACTAGTTGATTACTCAAAAGACAGTGGAAAAGGGAGCCCAAGCAACCATATATAATTTTGATTCAAGAAACAGTGAAAAGGGATCCCAGATAATTTTTTAACTCAAAAAGTCTTTGGGGGGTGGGACTTTCTTGATTTAGATTTAGAAGAGCATTCAATAGGTTTGATTACTAGTTGGAATCACAATGTGTCCCTTATTAATTATTTCGATGTTCATTTAGGGCTTTGCACATAGATATACAGTAAAATATTTAGCTTGACTCTAACTTTACTAAATGTGTATGGACCTTATGAGGGTAAACAAATTTACTAGTAAAATTTGTTTTCTTTTGGTTGTTTTAAATTTCATAACCTCATTATTGGGGGGGGCTTAAATATTACTTTGAATAGAAGGGAGGTATAAGGGTCTAGTGCTAGACTGGATAGATTAGTTGGATTCTTCCATAACTTGTTTAATCGGGCAAGTGTTGTGGACATTGAGCCTAATAAGCTCAAGGAAACTTGGAGCAATAATATATCAAGGGAAAATATTTTTTTTAAAGAGGCTTGATAGGTTTTTGATTCATGGGGACTTTCTATAGAAGGTGGAAATTTATTGGTCATGGATAGGATCCAATAGATGCTCAGCTCACTTCTCATTTGTTTGGAATTGGATAAAAATTATGGATGCCACACCAGCCCCCATTACTCAAATTTATGGCACTAGACAAGTGTGGACTTTCAAGAATATTCTATAAGGTCCAAACCTTATCAATAAATGAGGATTAAGGAAGTCAAAACCCTAACCCTATATGTCTATCGAGCTATGTTAAATACCGGGCTACTAGGAGGAGAAGGGGTTCCATTTTTTTGTAGTGTACTTGTTCCATACTTGAGAAGAGCATCTAGGAGTGATATTTTGAGAGCATAACAAAGGAGGTAGGAGATATGTAGTAGTTGTTCAGGACACAATGTCAAAGGAAACTCTATAATGAGTGCCCCTTTCTTTGTACTTTCTATTCATAAATAAAGAAAAGAGAGCATAGCATAGGCCTCACCTTCTAGCTAGGTTTTCTCTTGTATTGGGTTCCCTGTGATATAACTTATGTTAATTTGTGTGGATGGTGTGTATATTTTCCAATTCTTTCATTTTAGTATTCATTTATTTTCATAAAGCTAAGCAATAAGCAAGTAATGACTAATTTGGGATCTAAGGAAATAAATTGCTTAATCTAATATTTCAAAATAATTTAAGATTTGTTGTGACAAACTATTCTAGTGGACTATCCATGATAATTTACAGATCATATTTGTATCATAGTATGTTTTATTTGGGATATCTATGGAAATTTTCAAGCTATAAGAGTTGGCTTAATAAGAAATTCATAGAAACCTAGCCATGACGGATGAGTCTATTCACAACAACCCTTGAGATATAGCAAAAGAGAGATTTAGGAGGCTGGAAGAGTAAGTCAATGATATCTCTCGCAATATGACCCTCCTTTTGTTGTCTATAAAAAACAAGCTCAAACCATCATGGGATCTTAGAGACTCTAACTCAAAGATTGAATCATAGAGGAAACTGGAAAATTATGAAGACAGAAAAGGAGTCAAGGAAAAATCCTGAGAAAGAGAATCCAAGTTCTAGTGCCATTACCCCTTCATAGTTTTTATTTAAAATGGAGTAGAAAGTGGATATAAATCCATATCAAGGTGATATTAATGCATTAAATGTGAATCGTAATAATTAGATTTCTATTTCAATTTTCACTATATAGATGAGGAGCAGAAAATTTCATTTTCCTGACTGAAATTAGAGGGCCACGCATTAACCTAGTGGGAAAGCCACAAAGACACTTAGGACAGAGGGTGATCTTCCAGTAACTAAGTGGGAGGATTTCAAAACCCTCATTAAGTCCCAATTCTACATTATTGGGTATGTAGATGATCGATGGATCCGTTGGTGTTAATTTAGGAAAAAGCACGGGTATAATTCGCAAGAGTACACCATTGAATTCAGAAAGATGGCTATCATGTTGGGTATCTCTCCAAGAACCCAAATGTACTCCTAAAGTATTTGATGAGGCTTGTGTGCAAGCACAATATCTGGAAAATATATGCCACAAAAAAGTACAGCCCAGTGGTTCCAAATAGAAAGAGCACCAAGACGCTTCTAAGGAGAGAAAGAATAAGTGGAAAGGTGAATACAAGAAGATGACAAGAACTCACATCAGTGGAAGGATCCAAGCAACCATTGTAACCATTGAAATATCGATGGTCACATTGAATAAAAGTGTTATAAACTACATCTAGAGTTGAACCCTAAGAATCGTAAGAAGTATGCCAAGAAGAAGAACCATATAGCCATATATTCAAGCAATTAGGTAGAGAGAACCTCAGATGTGGATGAGAATATTTCTTTCACTTTAGTGCGGAAGGAGGTGAACATGAGTAGCCTTCATCAAAATGAAGAAGAGATGATAAAACACTTCCATATCAAGATCCACGTCAAGAATACCAAGGTAGATGCTCTATTCAATTCTAGTTCATGGGACATGTTATCCTTTAGCCTAGGGATAACTAAGAAGATCACCTCTCGAGGCCCATAGGTCCTAGACATGGAGTATTGAGATCCAAACGACTTGAACATGGCCCCAAAGGGCCCCTCTTTTCTTCAGTACAGTCCATTTATCACCAGCAGTAGTATATGTCCCACCAACCTGGTCCTGAAGTAGCAGTGAGTCTTACTCCATGAGGTAATGACTATGGGTATCATGGTATGTATCACTCCGATTTTTTGAAACACTTGAATATGTTTTATTGTATCCTTCTTCATTTCATGACGTTTTCTTGGAAATTATTCTCTTTACCTTTTTCATACTTGGAAGGGTGACATGGTGCCCTAGTAAGTTGATTTCCCATTAGGATGGGTTGCCACTGGGTGGGTCTATGAAAATTCATCGTTTGTTTCCCTCCATACTTACCACTTTCCATCTTTATTCATTTCATCTCCCCTACCCTTGTTTGGGAATTGGGATTGGCTACACTAGGAAATGTTGTACCTTACCTTGTGGGAAGAAGGGGCTAAAGGCCCAGAGGGTAAAATTAGCGGGCAAGAGTTAAAATCCAATGTTGAAAACTTTGAGATGCTTCACCCAGGGATCCCCGAGAAAGCAGTGAAAATATTCTCAGTAAGAAAAGGGGACCCATAAGATATATAAACACTAAAGGTACTAGTTGATGGATAGAAGGTCTCATCATGAGCTGGCCTATTATGACCATGGGAATGTATCAATGTGACACTACCACCTATCTGGTCACCAAACCAAGGTAGTGGCTCTTGGTGGCATGGCCAAGAGAAAGGGGGTCTCATCACAAGCCAGCCTTATCATTTCCGTGAAATGTTTGTGGATAACATTGTCACCTCTGGTCATCGAGCAAGGACAGTGGCCCTCAACTATTACCTTAAAGCACAAGAGAAAAATATCAAAAGAAATAAAGCTAAGAATAAAAGGAAATGAATGGGCTAGGAAACAATTGCATTTATGAAAAGGTGCATCTCTCCCTCTGCAAAGGCACCCATAGGTAAGACTTTACATTTCCATGTTATTCCATGCACCCCATGCCCAAACACTTACCCCATGCCACCTCACACACTTACATGACTTGGACTAGATCCTACCTGGGAAACACCCCAAACTTAAGAGAGGTTATCCCAATAGAACACCCTGAGACCTTCTCCAAACCTAACTTGTCAAATCGCATAACATCTTTGAGCATTTGTCTGGGTTAAGGAGGGTTTGATTGTAGAAATTTAATGACAAAATCAGCAAGTAAATAATTATGTCATACACTTAGCAACCTAGAGATAATTGTCTTCTATGAACTCTGAAATGTCTAAACCCACATTTAGAAATTACCATAAGCATAAATACACATTGCTAATCAATTTTGCAGCAAAATAAACATAATGAACAGAAACCATTGAACTCAGAAAAACTCAGAAATTTAGGCAATGCCAGGGAAAACCACAATGTGGGGAAACCCAATGAGAGAGAGAGAGAGAGAGAGAGAGAGATTTATTATTCAACTTCAGGAAATTACATATCAACAACAATAAATATCAGTTCCAACAAGATAAATCCACTTACAGGACACTAAAACAGCCCCAAAATATTATGCATCGAAAAACATGCCAAGTATGTATTGTTGTACGGCCTACCCAAAAAACAACACCTTGAAAAGTCTTCCCACATCTGTTGTACGGACTTATATGTATGGACCAACAACACAAATAAAAACCCTTCAACGGCCTCAAAAAGTGTGCCACTCCTTGCCTCGATTTGCATGTCATCTTTCCCTTATTGTACGGATTGTACGGATCCATACAGTACGGCCTCCAATGGTAGAAAAATAACTCAACACTCACACATAATTATTCCCTTGGGATTTGTGCCCAATATCTCTTGGGAAATGCACCCTCTTTGTAGCCCTAACTTCCCTCTCTCAAGCTTACTCTAAAATCTCTCTCAATGCCCTTCTCTCTTGTGTCTTGCACACTACCCTAGGTATTCTCTTATAGTCTGAAAGTGACCCTTCACCTTCTCCAACCCTAGATCTAATGGCCAAGATCTAATCTTTTCTTTACAAGATCAAGGGTCATGATTCATTCCCTCCAAAATAAATCACTTTAAAATATTAAAGTACATTTTCAATTTATAACATAAGTGCACTTTATGAGATAAAGTCACTTTAATATTAGAAGGTACACATTATTAAAATGTCTAGTAGTGTAGGTACAAGGTAACTTCCACATACAAGACACACATGCAGAGTACCTCCCGAGCTAAAAAGATAACATTGATGCACATGTTTGGGTAATTTAATTATTGGATGTGATTTACATGCTATGACCCCTGTGATTTATGAACCCCTAGAGGGCATACTTATTGTTGTTGCAGGACCTTGCTCGATGGACAGGGACACATGAGGGAATGATTAGCTCAGACCTTCATGGGGCCTTAAATCCCATGGATGGATGTTGCAACCCCAGCCAGGGGTAAGAATAAATTGAAGACTTACACCAGGAAAAATAAGGACATTTCCTTTGGAGGCACCCTGGATGTTACTCCATTACCCTTGAAAGCACTAGTCCTCTTGTCCTTCTCCTTGACAAGACTACACTCAACTTCACTTGTTATCTTTACGAACTTAACCTAACCCAATAGCCTAGTTTTAAGGTACTAACTTGTTGTTGTTTCTAACACTATTACAACCACTATATATCAGCTCATTTAGATTACAAGTTAACTAAACCAACCCAGAAAATTGCATGAAGCAAAGTACTATCAATTGGAGTTAAAGTGTGCCTAAATTGCTTTTCACAAAGTGCATTTTTAAGGTTTTCTTGCAATTGTCATCACTCATATTTTTCTGATGTTATAGTCACTTTTGACAACCTCTTAGATTCATTTGTTGATTGATAGCCACCCAAAATTTGTACTAGGAAAGCCACAATCATTAAATGCTAAAAGTATCAACTAAATTACCTTAGCAAGGTACTTTTATGAAGTTGTTTATTGTTGTCATAATTGTTAATTTGTTGATGTTATAAGTACTTTGGCATCCCTTCTAAAGCCATTACTTGGATTATATTAATTTAGAAATTGTAAGTAGAAAAAGTACTATCATTGCAAGGTATTTATACTATATTGTCCTTATAAGTTACAATTTCTGGATTTATTATTGTTGTTACACATGTATCTTTAGTGCATAAACTTGCTTGGTAGCAGACTTTTATATTGAAGTCATTGAATGACTACGTTGATATCACTAGTTAATGTTTGTTGTTTCTTTGGTAAAGGGCATGTATTATTCACCTTATTTTCCCTTAGCCCCCTTGACTTAACCATGCCAAGTGACTTCATTCATTTGAGTGACCTAGAGAAAGGAGTGGTATTATCTTGTATTATCCTCCTTCATCAACCAACTAGGTCCTGGGACGTCTCCCTTGGAGTGAGATTTTCCTCCTCCTAAAAAGAAAGAGGTACCCTATTGGGGTGACAATGATAGGTTTACCTCCATGTTATGTCAATCTAGGACTACTTTCCTTTTGGGCTTGGGCAAGTATAGATTGTGCGATAACATTTTTGGCATCGTTGTCGTGGAACATCGATTCAATATTCCTCGAAAAAAATTGTCTAGTAAGACTTTATCCAAATCCTTCATTCACAAAGCTTACCTAGAGACTCCAATAAGGGTGATCCCTTCATCCCTTTGATAATCTCAAGAATATTACCTAGCAACTCCACAAAATTCAAGGAGATGCACCGATCCCCCCAAGTATTACAAAAGAAATCCTCCTAGAAAATCTCTTCTAGTAAAATCATTATTTGGAGGTAATATTCCCTTGATCTCAATGTCTAAAGCTCAAACTCAAACCCTTAATCCAAATCAATCTAATAACCAAAAAAAATGATCATCCAAACTTTTTAATCATGTTGGCACAAGGGTAGACCCGAGGTTCAACGCTATAACAGTGCACCAACAAAACCCTAACTACCAGCCCTTTCGGCAACACCTGCAAAGCAGATGAGGTCTCACTCGAGGTAGAGGCAGGGGTGGTTGCAAGACTCAGGTGTCTGTAACCTTAGCTGGGACACAGGTCTATGATTACAACACTTAGCAAGCACTTAGCATAGATCATTCATCCATATTCCACTTAGATCTACTCCGATGACATAACAGAGCATCGCAGCATTCACTTAGGTCTAGGCTATTTTAGCACTTAGCAACAACAAGACAGATCAGATCTGGTAGACCAAGCATTTAGCATATTCATACACATCAGATTTAACATTCATATACATCTCTAGCACTAAGCATAAGAAATTCTATCTAATCACATCTAAGAACTTAGCAATACAAAACATCTAATAATAAGCACAAAGCACAACACACAATATTTACGTGGTTCACCCCCACCCTGGGGCTACATCCACCAACTCTTCTTCTTTATTGGCTTCATTCAATCCGGTTACAGCACAAAGCTATCAAAATCCTACTCCGCATAGGACAAGAGATCTACGCGCACCTCGCCAGATCCTCCTTCCTCGAGTAGATCTAGCACAAAGCCTCCTTACAATCTATGCACTCAACACTTACAACACTTGCACTTAGCTCTGCAAGTCAATCACATAGATCAATTCTAACACTAATCCCTTGGCTAATCTTATCCCTTACTTACATCGCCTAGATATCTATTTATATATTACAAAAGTGGGCCTAACCATGGGTAAGCCCATGGGCCGACATCCCTTTCCCATTACATATTCCTAAAAACCCAAAAAGGACCCAAAAAGGGGGTCTAGCTTCTGTAATCTCCACTTATCTTTGTGCTTCGTCTTTCATAGGCTGTCGAAGTCCCAAAAATGGTAAAATATGACCAAGTGTTCCTCAAAACTTGGTCAAGGGCCAACAGGCCCCCAACACTCACCTGTGACTCGTCCCGAGTCACTCAGGTGTGATCAATTCTACTTCGAATGCCTCGAGATTGGCTCGAGTTGTTTTGACCTACTATTGTGCCACAGCCTCTTGCTCGGAAAAATCCTAGATGAGTGCGTTATTCATTGGCCCTTCTAGGAATTTCTATGCTGAATTCATGACCTGCTCTAGCTCTATTCCTTGGCTCTCAATCTCTGTAAATAGCTGACATGCCTTATCCTGCACAGGTTGAAGTTGTTGAGTTACCTCCATTACCTTGCTCTAGATCGTATGGATATGTTGTTGGGTGGTGCGCTACTCGTGAGACTATTGCATTCTCTCTATGGGTGATAGGGCCTTCAGCTACACCTATAGCTTTTCATCTTCATGCTTCGCCTCCTGAAGTTGCAACTCTAATTTATGCAATTCTGGATTCTTAGTTAGGTTCTCATATATCTACACACTTATGCTACTTAACTATTTTCATTCCTCAGTGAGTGATTTAATCCTATCTACTGTGCTTCGGGCAGTCATTTCTCGTTGGTCGTGCACTTCTTGTGGGGTACTTGGTATGGTCTGAAGCTCTAATTCCACGACTCTTTGTTGAAGTTGTTGAATAACTTCAGCAAGCTTCATCACTTGGCATTCTATGGGTTCTTCTGCCTTCTGCTCTAAGCCGATCACAGAGTGAAATGCTCTATTGAATGCTTTTTCAATCTTGATCTGCTTCACGCGTAGCTGCTCTTTCTCTTTTTGGATCTTTGCTCTGTCTTCTTCAAATTTCGCTTGGAGAGTGTCCTTCTCTTGTTGTGCAGCTCGGCGTTGTTTGATGATTTCCTCCTGTGCCTTCTTTAAGTCATGGGTGGCTTGCGTTGTTTCTTCTTGTGATTTCTGAAGGCGTACTTCGACTATGTCAGCAATCTTGTGAAGTTGAACTGGTTCATCTCCCTCTTATATTGTTCCTTCTGGCAGGGCCGCAGTGGAGACTGCATGGCTAGGCTGAAGTGCTTGTTGTACTCCTTAGAGCTTGATCTCAATTTGGTTGTACATTTTCTCTTTCTTAGCTTCCTTCTTTTCTTCTATCTCTTATATAGCTTCATTCATAGCTGCGATGAGGAAACTGAAGTCATCTGGAGTGAGCGTGGTCTACAACTTAGTTACGGGTGCTTTCGATTTCTTTGGGGAGGAAGGTTCCAGAGGTGAACCCTTCCTCTTATTTATGATTTCTACTTCATCTTCTGATATTTGTTCTACTTCTTCTAAGTCTTTTCCTTCACCTCCTTGATCTGGTGTAATGGAAGCCATCCTCGTAGATAGGTTGTCTATATCTTGGACTTCCTTAGTCTTCTTCATATTCTTTGTTTTCTTTATCTTGATAGGCCCAGGTGTATCCTGCACAGCTTCTGGGTTTTCGATGTCAGACATTTCTACGGGGTCTGCCGAAACAAGGAGGTTTGTTGACCATTCCTTGGTGATCTCCTCTAGGTCTTCTTCTATCAGCTTATAATAAGACTGAAGTTGTTCCTTGTGCTCATCAACGCATGCTATAATATATATGAAATGGAGGTCCACGGTGAACTTCATCAAAGGTCGAAACCTATGTAAAGTATTCGGGGTCATGCGAGGCTTGGACTGGATGGAGAGCTTCAACTGGGTGTAGTAGGTATGGAAGACGGCATTGGATTGCCACTACTTTTTCATATTGTTCAAGTACCACAATGTATTGAACTTCGTAGCCAGTGGTTCAAAGGGGTCGATGTTCAGGAAGGTTGCACCTTTCGGTAGCTCCCATGCAATGAAAGCTATAAGTATCAAGAGCCAGCTAAAATGGAATTCATGCCCCTAATCCTGGGATTCTCTACAGTCAACCTCTAGTTGATTCACCAGGTACTTCACCCATTTCATCTGTAGTCCCTCTATGCACTTCCCTGTGAGGTCAACTACAAAGTCAGATATTTGCATGGTTCAATTCTTGCGTACCAACTTCTCTGTGATCAGTTGGTAGGTGAGGCGCACTGCGCCACTTTCAATAGAAGCTACCTTGTAGCCTCATATGCCTTTCTCAACATTACCATAAGCTTCTTTGATCTTCTGAGCAAGAGCGTGATCCGTGGTCTTTCTAGGATAGTAATCATGGGGATCAGGGCCCTGGATGCTAAGCCCGATGATCCGATTGATCAGCGTTGGATAAATTGTTATGTGACGGTTTAACCATAAGTATCCTCCATGGTAACTCGCTAGTAGAAGATTCACACAAGCATTCACCTCCTGGTGTTTGTCGAAGTGCGGTATCTTCATAGTGTTGAGCAGAGTGAACTGTGCGAGGTTCATCATCCATTACTGAGGGACGATCTTTGAATTCTTTCCCTTGGTTTTGGTTAGGTACTTGTACGGGGAAAGCATGTTGTAAACTTTATGATCCCCGAGGTTGAAGTCACTAAACTTCAATGCTGCAATATTGGCGTGATCTACGCGAACTGCGCGTACCCCTTTCGGCAGGTACGCAGTGACTAGAGTTTACTCAAAGTCTCTAGGCACACTATCTTTGTTGATCGCACCGAACAGAGGTGGTATGTAAGCAGGTAGGATCGATAGAACCAACTTCGCGTTGGCCATATCATCTTTATGTTTGGTTCTTCTTTCTTCGTCGGCTCAGGATGTTCCTTCTCGAGCAGTCGACGGGGAGGCTTGCACTCCTCTCGTCGATCATGCCTGTAAACTTTTAGAAAATCCTCTCTCTGACATGACTCTTTCAGCTCTAAGGCTAGCGAGTACCTCTCTTACAAATTCTTTAGTTGCACTAAATTCGTCGGACATATACGTTCAGGATCAATATCTCGGGTTCTAAAAGTAATGTAGGTACTATAATAGGGTAGAGAGTAAGAGTGGAGTAATCAATGTTCACAATTCATGTAGTCTGTGGACTCAAATTCGCAATTAGAAAAAGTGTTTTTCGTGCATGGTGCGATGGAATAAGTAAGTAACTCTGTAATGGATCATTTGTAATGGATATGGGGCTTCATTAACTCTTGTTCTATTCGTTATGGCGTGGTCTAACGGTTTGGTGATCAGCCATCAATGTTTTTCAATCTGTTCGGAGTGGCAGTCAAACGGATATATCGACCTCCAACGGCTATATTGCTTCACCATGGCGAAGTGACCCATGTCGTTGTTCTGATATCCCGGCAAAGATCCAATTTTGAAAAGTTTCTTTCTGAGAGGTTCCCTCTGGAACCTTATGTAGCTTGTCGATCTTGGCTTTCTTTTTACTTAGCTTCATAGCCTTCTTCCCTGTGAGCTTCGTCTCGGTAGCTATTTTCCCATTCTGATTCTTATTTTCCTTAGGCATAGTCACTTCGCACTGCTGAGATTCTCTCCCAAGGCTCAGGGGTACTACTTCGTCTATATATGATACAAATACTCCAATATTTTGTGAGTCCCCTAATTCTTTTGCAGCTTTGACATATGGGCTTCTAGTGTCAAATAGCTTTGATTTGTTCTCCTATTCCTCAATCAATTGTGCAATCCTTCTAGTCATGAAATATTTTAAATCTTGTCTCTGTTTTTCTAAAACCTTTTCTTTTTGCTTCTTCCTGGCTTGATCTCTTTCAATCCAAGGTTTTCCAAGTAACATAGTAAACGGGGCATTGTCCTCAATAATTTTGATAATCTAAAAATCTTCCTTTGTCGAAGTTCCATTGACATTCATAGATATCTGAGTGAGCCTTCCACATAGGTTTACCAGTTTCCCTCTAAATAACCCTATTCCTCTTATTGAAGGGATCATAGCAGGCCTTCCTATAGCTTCCCAAGTTCTCTTTGTCATAACATTCACCTGTTTTTCCTCATCCAGAACACAGTCAATGTCGAAGTCTCCTATTCTTACCTCGATGCATTATTTTTCGTTAAAGACCTATGATAATCTAACATGTCGGTGGTCATTCAAGGTGTCTTTCATCTGTAGTAATATCTTTTCTGACTCTCTCTAGGGTTTTGCTATTTCTGAATCTGCCTTAGGGTTTTATTCATTTAGATTCATGCCTTCAATCTTAGCAATCATTCTAGGGCAATCCAATTCTTCGTGGTCCAAGGCTTTGCAACAGAGACAACTAGATCTCCCACCAGGGAATTCCTTCGCAAGATGTCCTGGTCTTCTGCAACTGTAACATAGGGTTAATCCTCTCTTTCTCTTAAATGATCCCCAACTTCTTATGTACTATGCACCAGGATCATGGTAGCTAGCCTGCAAAAAATACTTTCTAGGATCCTACATCCATTTGTTAGTCCAAACATTCTTTCTATGCATAGGTATAACATATCTATCAGACCTGTTCATATCAAACTTTATTTCATCTATTAATGCCCTAGTTTTCAAGCTAGGATAGAGTGTATCAAACATACCTAGATCCATGCTCTAGAAACAAAAATTTTCACTTATCTTACTTCTACAGAGCTCAAATCTTTCAGATCTAAAAACTTTTAACTATTCTTACCTTTATCAGAGCACTGAGCTTACAGATCTTACCTCTTTTCTTCAGAAAATTCCACTTTTACTTTCCTTAGAGCACAAATCATTCATATCTCGCTTCTTTTCTTCATATCGGGCCTTCTCTTTTCAGATCAAGTAAAATATTGTGCACTAGGGCATAGATCCACACACAGAGCTTCCACGGTTTCAGGATGAATCTTTGCACAAAGCTTCTTCTCTTTTAGTTCCCAGCAATCACAGTTTCAGTCCTGGCAATGGAACCATTTGTTGGCACAAGGGCAGACCCAGGGTTCAACGCTATAACAACGCACCAACAAAACCCTAACTACCAGCCCTTTCGGCAACACCTACGAAGCAGATGAGGTCTCACCCGTGGTAGAGGCAAGGGTGGTTGCAAGACTCGGGTGTCTGCAACCTTAGATGGGACACAGGTCTATGATTACAACACTTAGCAAGCACTTAACATAGATCATTCATCCATATTCCACTTAGATCTACTCCGTTGACATAACAGAGCATCGCAGCATTCACTTAGGTCTAGGTTGTTTTAGCACTTAGCAACAACAAGACAGATCATATCTGGTAGACCAAGCACTTAGCATATTCATACACATCGGATTTAGCATTCATATACATCTCTAGCACTAAGCATAAACAAGCCTATCTAATCACATCTAAGCACTTAGCAATATAAAACATCTAAGAATAAGCACAAAGCACAACACATAGTATTGACGTGGTTCACCCCCACCATGGGGATACGTCCATCAACTCTTCTTCTTTATTAGCTTTAGTCAATCTGGTTACAGCACATAGCTATCAAAATCCTACTTTTCATAGGACAAGAGATCTACACACCTCATCAGATCCTCCTTCCTCGAGTATATATAGCATAGAGCCTCCTTACAATCTGTGCATTCAGCACTTACAACACTTGCACTCAGCTCTGCAAGTTAATCACATCGATCAATTCTAGCTCTAATCCCTTGGCTAATCTTCTCCCTTACTTACATCGCCAAGATATCTATTTATACATTACAAAAGTGGGCCTAAGCGTCGGTAAACCCATGGGCCAACATCCCCTTCCCATTACATATTCCCAAAACCCAAAAAGGGGGTCTAGCTTCCACAATCTCTGCTTCTCTTTGCGCTTCATCTTCGACAAACTGTCGAAGTCCCAAAAATGGTCAAATATGACCAAGTGTTTCTCAAAACTTGGTCAAGGGCCAACAAAGCCGTTAGAAATGACAATAATTCTAGGATACCCTCGGCAAATTCCCCCTAGCTATGAGAAGTGGATGCCTAAGTTCATTGGTAATGATTTAGTCAGTGATGAGGACCATATGAGCAATTTTTGGACCTTTTCCAACTTCATCCCATTAATGATGATGTTGAATATTTGGCAATGAAATTGTTTTCTGCTACCCTCTATGATGGTGCTAGAATATGGTATAATGGTCTTCCCGATGCTAGTATTACATCTATGGATAAATTAGAGGAAACATTCCTCAAAATATGGAGTGTCAAGGAAGACCCCAACATCTTGTTAACAAGGATTAACAACATCATAAATGTTGAGAATGAGACTTTTAGGGAATTTTATGATAAATTTGAGAGGCTAGTGCAACAGATCCCGGCAAGCCATCACCCTTCAAACATTTTTCTTCTCTTTCTTTATGCCAAGGCCTTTATAGGACAAATAGGTTTTCTTATCAGAGACAAAGCTCCTAAAACAATCCAAGAAGCCCATGAGATGGCTATGAAAATTGAAAATAACCTATCATCATCCAAAGTAGAACCTTTTTATGCCCTAAGAGTCAAGATGGATGCTAAACCCAAACTAGTCCACAATGTTGAGGTTGCCTCAGATATTGGTTCTAGCTTGGAAAAGCTATAATTGACTATACATGGCATGGTAAAAACCCAAGACTTAATGATGAATAGGATTTTCAACCTATAAAGATCCCAACAACAAGATCCTATACCTTCTTATAAGGAGAAATTCCAAAGGGGTGGTAAAGGTTTCAAGCCCAAGAATCATCAAGAGGTCCCTAACACTTTAGTCCCCACAAGCGTGGTTGAGGAGAACCCGTGGTGTTTTCAATGTAGAGAATCGCATTGAGAGCATGAATTCCCTCTAAATCATGGTGAACATGATCAAGTCAATTTTATCAACCATACCATTGAGGAGCCATAATATTTCCTTAATATAACACCTGAAGAACATGAAGAAGGCATAAAAGAAGCAACTAGGAAAGCTAGGATGGAGGTAATCAATAGCCTTGATCAATATTCAAGAGAGAGGTTGAAAAAACAAAAATTCCAAGTGTATAATAGGCAAAAGTAAATGAACCAACCCCCCTCTACTAAGCCTACAGCTTCACAACCAAAACCTCCACCTATGAACATACTCCTTCCTAAAACTTCTTCTAAGTCTAACAAGATTGACTTAAATTTTAACTTGGAAGGCGCATTGGCCAAAATGCATGTAACCATCCCATTGAAAGAAATTATCAAGGTTCCATCCATGAAAGAAAGGTTTGCAAAGTTTTTTAATGTGTTGGATGAACCAATGGACCCTCCTATTATGTTACAAGCAGACCATTTTAAGGTTCAATGTGATGGACACCCAAACTTCTTTATGTCATTGCTAGTAAATAACAAATGTCTCAAAAACTGTATGCTTGAATCGGGAGTAGGTGCCAACATGATGTCTTTAAAAGTCATGGAGAAACTATGCATAAAGGCTACAAGGCCTTATAGAAATGTGTGGGGTTTTGAATCCAGGGCCATACCCACTCATGGGGTAGTTGAGAACATTGAAGTGCACCTTGGTAAATATTCTAAGAGAGTGATATATATGGATGATGTGGTGGTATATGCCCCTAATGTATGGGGCATGCTCTTGTCTAGGAAGCTTGTTGCGATGTTGGGTGGTACATTAGAGATGGATTTAACTTATATCAATGTGCCTATGAAATATGGGACGATTTCACGCCTTCCAAATATGCCAATGGCCAAGGTTCATGTACAAGAGATTGACAATGATACTAATATCAGTGAAACACATGAGCTAATTAAGGAAATCCTTCCTACATTTTCTCGAGAAGATTTTCCTTTCACCACAGAAGAATATTTTGATGAGATACAATGGCCAAAGAAACAAGAATGTCAACAACTCTTAGATAAAGACAAGGACAAATAAGTTATATCTATCAAATTACTAAAGAAAGGGGATAATGATATATTGATTAAACCAAGTCAACAAGAAGTCCTTACAACTGAATCTGACCCTCCTCCCTTAAGACAATACACCAGGCTGATATAGGGAACAACAAAGTTTGAAGAAAAATAGTATCAAGAGGGAGACACGGTATGGATCTGGGACACTAAGAAAGGTGAACCTAACAATGTTAAAGGGAATGCTCAATTTTGGCTTGGACCTTTCAGAATCATAATGAAGTTAGTCAACGATTCCTACTATTTGTCTATGTTGGAAGGAAGAAAACATCCATTACCAGTTAGTGGATGCCTCCTCAAAATCCATCATGGGCTAGATACTTGACTTCACAGGCAAGTATAGGTGATTTAGGATAGCTAGGAATTTTTCATCCATTGTATATACCATTTCATATCATGTCAGCATAGTTAGAGTTGCATTTTCATATTGTCTTGTTTCATTATGTATATATGTATGCTCGTGATTATATGCTATACTAGAGATGATATTATTTGTCTATTTTATCATATATGAACAAGGGGTGATATCACTACCCTAGGGATTACTAATATCCTTTGTTGAGATCTAGCAGGCATAGGTCATACCATATATCTTGAGGTTCTCATGCGCTCTACGGTGAGAAAATTTCCCTAAGTTGGAGTCATATGTTATCCCCTAGCCTAGGGATAACAAAGGAGATAATGTCTCGAGGCCCACAGGTCCTAGACATGGAGTACTGAGAGTCGGATGACTTTAGCATGGCCCCGGAGGGCCCCTCTTTTCTTCAGTACAGTCCATTTATAACCAACAATAGTATTTGTCGCACCAGCCTGGTCCTAAAGTAGCAGTGAGTCTTACTCCATGAGGTAATGAGTCTGGGTATCATGGTATGTATCACTCTGATTTTTGAAGCACTTGAATATGTTGTATTGAATCCTTCTTCATTTCATGAAGTTTTCTTGGAAATTATGCTCTTTTCCTCGTTCATACCTAGAAGGGTGACATGGTGCCTTAGTAAGTTGATTTCCCTTTAGGATGGGTTACCAGTGGGTGGGTTTGTTAAAATTCATCATCTTCTTCCCTCCATACTTACCACTTTCCATATTTATTCCTTTCATATCCCCTACCCTTGTTTGGGCGTTGGGATTGGCTACACTAGGAAGGGTTGTACCTTACCTTGTGGGAAGAAGGGGCTAAAGGACCAGAGGGTAAAAGTAGCTGGCAAGAGTTAAAATCCAATGGTGTAACCTTTGATATGCTTCACCTAGGGATCCTTGAGAAAGTAGTGACAAGATTCTCAGTAAGAAAAGGAGACCCATAAGATACATAAACACTCAAGGTACTAGTTTATGGATAGGATGTCTCATCATGAGCTGACCTTTTATTACCATGGGCATGTAGCGGTATGACACTACCACCTATATGGTAACCAAACCAAGGTAGTGGCTCTTGGTGGCATAGCCAAGAGAAAGGGGGTCTCATCATAAACCAACCTTCTCATTTCCATGAAATGTTTGTGGATAAAAATGTCACCTCTGGTCATCAAGCCAGGATAGTGTCCCTCAACTATTCCCTTGAAGCACTCGAGCAAAATATCAAAAGAAATAAATCTAAGAATAAAAGGAAATGAATGGGCTAGGAAACAATAGTATTTATGAGAAGGTGCAACTCACCCTCTACAAATGCACCCATAGGTAAGACTTTACATTTCCCTGTCATTACACTTACCCCATGCCCAAACACTTACCCCATGCCACCTCACACACTTACATGACTTTGAATAGATCCCACCTGAGAAACACCCCAAACTTAAGAGAGGTTAGCCCAATATGACACCCTGAGACCTTCTCCAAACCTAACTTGTCAAATTACATAACGTCTTTGAGCATTTGTCTAGGTTAAGAGGGGTTTGATGCACATGTTTGGGTAATTTTATTATTGGATGTGATTTACATGCTATATGATCCATGTGACCTTTGAACCCCTAGAGGGCATACTTTTTTTTGTTGCAGGGCCTTGCTCAATGGACAGGTACACATGATGGAATTATTAGCTTAGACCTTCATGGGGCCTTAAATCCCACATATGGATGTTGCAACCCCAACCAGGGGAAAGAAGAAATTGAAGACTTACACTGGGAAAAAGAAGGATGTTGCCTTTGGAGGCACCCTAGAAGACCTAGAATGAGGGGGACCTTTCTCTTCAACATGGAAATTATCCCCTAAGGGCCTTGGACATCACCATCATAGCCCTAGACATCATCCAGAGCTAGGGTTTTCATTTTGGAGGCATTTATCAGCCTGGTGGCATGTGTGGTCATCATTTGGGGCCTTTGGAGGCCAAGCACCCCAATTTTCTAGCTCAATGTTTCACTTATGAGCCTCAATGTCACCCTGGAAGAGAATGACATCACCCTTGGAGGTGTATTTAGATGCTAATTAATTTGTATTATGTAAAAATTGAATTTATTGTAAATTGGCCAGGTCGACCTTATTTTTTATTTAAAATTAATTAAAGGTCAAAGTTTTGTATAAATAAACATAAAGTACTCTCATTTTCATCATCGCAACTTGTCATCTAATACAAGAGGTCTGAAATTTGTGCCCTAGTGAGTTTTATTGGTTGAAATTGGGAGGCGAGATTCTTATATAAGGATATTTTTTGCAACTTGGATCAATCTTGGAAGTTTTGTGGTGATCTTGCATGGTATTCTCATGATTATTCTTGGTGCAAGTAAGTAAAATATGCATTTTTGTCATCTATTGAATGGTATTTTGTATGGTTTTATTTTCTCATACAAGATTATGAAATTGCATGGTGTACTTAATGCTTGAAGTAAGAGACTTAAATTGCTACTTTCTTACTTTTTATTTGCCAAGCTTTTCATTGAATTGATCTAATAACTAGTGAAACCTAGAGCCCTAAATTTCTATCACTCTAAGGATTTTGACTTAGTTATTGTTGCATAAATTTTACTCCATAAGAAGCCTAAGGAGAGCAAGGTGGTAGGGCCTATAATTGCCTACACCTTATCATCTTGTCTCTTGAGGTCAATGCATAGGGGGACTTAAGTTACTACTTCAAATATGCATTTTCCCTCTTATACTTTTGTGCATCATCATCAATTGATTTGCAGCCTTAGAAGAAATCGTCCACCTTGACTCCATTACCCTTGAAGGCACTAGTCCTCTTCTCCTTCTCCTTGACAAGACTACACTCAACTTCACTTGTTATCTCCGCCAACTTAACCTAACCTACTAACCTAGTTTTAAGGTACTAACTTGTTATTGTTGCTAACACTACTACAGCCACTATATATCAACTCATTTATCTTAGAAGTTAACTAAAACAACCCAGGAAATTGCATGAAGCAAAGTACTATCAGTTGGAGTTAAAGTGTGCCTAAATTGCTTTTCACAAAGTGTATTTTTAAGGGTTTCTTGTAGTTGTCATCACTCTTATTTTTCTGCTATTATAGTCACTTTTGACATCCTCTTAGATTCATTTTTTGATTGATAATCCACCCAAAATTTGTACTAGGAAAGACACAATCATTAAATGCTAAAAGTATCCATTAAATTGCCTTAGCAAGGTACTTTTCTGAAGTTGTTTACTGCTGTCATAATTGTTAATTTGTTGTTTTTATAAGTAATTTGACATCCTTTCTAAAGTCATTACTTGGCTTATATTAATTTAGAAATTCCAAGTAGCAAAAGTA
>ML781460.1:106559-123656 GCA_009831015.1 Picea engelmannii | reverse complement strand
TACTTTTTGGTCTGGGAACTATTTCCCATACATCATTCTTTATTATGGATTGGTATTCCTTTGTCATGGCATCTGCCCATTCCTTATTTTGAATGGCCTCTTCAAAGCATGTAGGTTCTTCATCAAGTAGATTGCACATCAAAGCCATGTAACTGGATAATGGCTTTGGTCTTTTCACATGTCTTGTGGTTCCTTCTGGAACACCATACTTCTCTCCATCTTGAATAATCTCTCTTGCCCAAGCAGGCTTTTTTTTATGGGAGAAGGTCATTTGAGGAGGTTCTTGAACTTCTGATATATCATGGTCTTCAGGAATATCCTCATCAGGGGAAGTTATGACTTCCCTTACTGGTTCTGCAGCCCTGGGAACTTCCCTCACGGATTCTGCAATCCTGGGATTTGCAGGTTCCTCCTCATATATTTCTTCAAGCTGGCATCTTCTTGATTTCTTAAGTGGTGCTTCTTCATCAAAGGTCACGTCCCTATTGATTTCAATGTGGCGGTGACCAGGTATGTATATTCTGAAGGCCTTGGAGACCTCATGGAATCCCACAAATATTTCCTTCTTTCCGGAGGGTTCCATCTTGTTTCTCTTCTCTTTTGGTATATGAATAAACACTGGACAGCCAAATATTTTTTAGATGGCTTACCTCTGGCTTCTTTCCGGTGAACATCTCTTCCGGTGTCTTGAGCCCAAGTGCACTATGGGATAATCGGTTCTGCACATAAACAGCTACCATTTCTACTTCTTCCCATAAGCACATAGGAAGATCTTGATCTTCACAGCTTCCAGCATGATTTTGTTCTTCCGTTCAGCTACACCATTCTGTTGTGGATTATAGGGAGTATTGAGTTCCTTATTGATTCCCACATATTTGCATAAGTTCACAATTTTTTTTGATGTGTATTCTCCTCCATTATCTGACCTGAGTATCTTAATCTTCCTTTCAGAAAGGTTCTCTATCAAGGCTTGAATTCCTTGACCTTGTTGAACACTTCAAATATATCCAGGTCTTACGAGAATAATCATCAATGAATGATACATAGTATACATACCCATTAATGGAGGATGATGGCATTGGGCCACACACATCTGAATGAATGAGGTCTAGGACTCCTTCTGTCTTGTTGTCCTGCTTCAGAAAAAGGGTCCTTGATGTTCTTCCCTTGTGCACATCCATTGCATACACCTCTATGATCAACCTTGAGTTCTGGTAAACCTGTGACAGCTTTGCATATGTATGGTAGCGCCTTGTAGTTGATGTGAGCTAATCTTCTAGAGTTCACATGGATTCTTCAATAGCGTGGGTCATGGCAGCTTCTGAGTGACCCACCTTCTTATTTTCCAATGATTATTGCTTCATTTATGGTCTTTCCTTTGGTACGTTGCCTTCTGCAACCTTCGCTATAGCTTCCTCATGTGACCTAGAACAAGGTCAACAAAACAACAAGCAAGAATAATATCCTTTTGAAGCAATAGCATGAACAATCATCACAATAGCTCCTTTAGAGCTATCACTTATAATTTATCTGAAGCAAAGATTAAAGGTAAGGAATACAATACAAAATGAGGTCAACACTCTTATAGTGTTGTGACCAAGCATTCTTCCATGGCAACCTAAAACTAACATACAAGGTTTCTCCTAGAAGAGATGTTAGTTGTATAAAGCATTTACTTATATATGCTCATATGCTATCAAGTATAATATTTTACGACGACTGTTATCTCATCTATAGTCATCAACTTGTCATGTGTACTTTTGAATCTTATTAATCTTGATTAATCAAACCTGGAGCCTTGTATTCAAGAATGAGTGCTTTCTTTTCTTCCAAGTCTTCTTCACTCAAGTGACGAGTGCTTTCTTCAACCTGTCTTATGTACTGAGACAATACACTATCTTGACAAAAGGTTAGGTTAGAGGATAAGCTCTATGATAAACTTTTAATCCTTCTAATAATTTGATCATAGATTCAACACGCAACACTAATAATGTCATGACAAATAGATGCATATCATAATAATCACACCTGGGTTGCATCATTCCTCTGAATGTGTTGGATCTTGAGATCCTTATGGATCTATGGAAAGAGATCCCTTCTCCTGCAAATACTCTTTAGGTTTTAACCATTAAATATATGTGAGTACATACATCTGATGAAATTTGCAGGTAGTGGCTCCATCTGGTAGCAGCAGTAATCATTACCAACTCTTAAGAAAACTTCAATGGTGATTGCAACTGGTCTTATGGCTACAACTGCAACTACAACTGGTTCTGAAACTGCAACTGCAACTTAGGGTTTTATGAGGAAACCCTAATTTTTCAAACTTCAAGTTTTGAAATTATGATCCAGGGAATAGATGCGCTGGGCTGAGGCGAGTATGCTGGTGTGGTCAGAATTTTGAAAATCCAACTTTTACCCCCTCAAACTTGATCTGCGGATTTCTAGACTGGTGCTTCTGGTTTTTTGGTACTTCTGGTACTTCTGGTACTCTGGTTTTCTGGTACTTTGTAAAACTAGGGTTTCACTTTCCGGGAGATCTAGCCATTGAAAAGGTGCGTTGAAGGTTCCAAAATGATCCTTGGGTGAGGGTGTAGCTTTATAGGTAGTTTTGGAGCTGAAAAGATTCACTTTTGAAAAACCCTAATTTTTGGGTACGGTAATAGTCACGTTTTTCTTCTTGCGAAATATGCTTCCTTTAGGGTGGCTCTGAAACCATGTTCATGTTTATGCCATTATTATCGTTCTTTTCATTTCAATAGATAAGAGCAACATAAGAACAAGATCACTGAGAAATACACATTCACAAGAGACACAGCATTTATCCTGGGAAACCCTCTAGGGAAAGAAAACCCAGTAAAAACTTCCATATCATAAATTGCCAATACAATGTTCAAGAGATAACTCAAACCAATACAGATAGTCCTCTCCAAAAGATGTGCCACTCTTCTCCCTCTCTCCAACTGGTAATTGCAGCTTGCCTCATAAGAGAATGAGCAAGTGAGTTGTGTGNGGTGGGTAAACCCACCTTTAATTTAATTCTGGGTCTCAATAATAACTGTTGGGGGCGACTTCTTATTCTGCCTATTACAATTGTCCGATGACCAATCCGCAAAAGGGGATTTGGTCCTAATACAATTACCGACATGATTAATCCATGATGGGGATTAATCCTATGAATAAAATAGCAATAATAATAAGAATACTCTTTGCAATTACATTATTTTAACAACAAGGTCTTTATACTTTATTGTCCTTATAAGTTACAATTTCTGGATTTATATTGTTGCTACACATCTATCTTTATTGCATAAACTTTCTTGGTAGCAGACTTTTATATTGAAGTCACTGAATGAATATGATGATATCATTGGTTAGTCGCGTTTGTTGTTTCTTTAGTAAAGGGCGGGTATTATTCACCTTATTTTCCCTTAACCCCCTTGACTTAACCATTCCAAGTGACTTCATTCATTTGAGTGACCTAGAGAAAGGGGTGGTATTATCTTGTCGTATCCTCCTTCATCAACCGGCTAGGTCTTGGGACGTCTCCCTTGGAATGATATTTTCCTCCTCCTAAAGAGAAATATGTACCCTATTGGGGTGACAGTGATAGGGTTACCTCAGTATTACGTCAATCTAGGCCTACTTGCCTTTTTGGCTTGGGAAAGTATAGATTGTGTGATAATAGGTCAATCTCATAGTAGTGGATTTGGTCATCATTCTTGCATTAGATCTTAATTATAATCCTATGCCATATCCATTGGGATGGGTAAACAAGGATGCATAGATCCAAGTCAAAAAACAATGTAAGATCAAATTTGTTGTAAGTGCAAATTTTATTGATGAAGGTGAATTAGATGTAGTACCCATTGACATGTGTGGTGTAGTGTGTGGAAGACCCTACATGCATATGAGAGATGAAATATTCAAATCAAGAGAAAATCAATACTGCTTGATCAAGGGTGGGAAGTCCTACATCATCAACGCACACAAAGGTAAATCGAAGATCTCACTAATAAGTGCCAACCAATCCAAAAAGTTGATTAGTTCCCGCAAGAAATATGCATTGCTTTTCTTAAGAGAGAATCATCTAGGTTATGGATCAGTAAGGCTAAAGGCATCCTTGGAGGGATGTACTAAAAAGAAAAAATAGTATTTGGAGGATTTTCTATAGGAATACAAAGGAGTGTTATAAGAGTCTAAAGGGATACCACCTAAGAGGAAATTGGAGAAAAAGATATAGTTTTTCTTGACTCCCCGTCACTGAATATTGGGTTGTATAGATAGTATATTCTAGAAGTAGATGAAGTGAATAAATAGTTGCAGCAGCATCTAGAGAAAGGAGTAATTCGACCAAGAAAATCACCTTGTGGGTCACCTATTATCATAGTACCCACGAGGGATGGGCTTGGAGAATTTGTGTCGACGACAGAGCTTTGAACAATATTACACTCAAGAACCAATACCCCCTTCCTAAGATCGATGATTTGTTAGACAAGTTCCAGCATGAAAAGTACTTCACCAAGTTGGATCTCAAATCAAGATACCATCAGGTATGTGTCAAAGAAGAATACACTTAGAAGACTATCTTCAAGACATGGAAAGGTTTGTATGAATGGTTAGTCATGCCATTTGGTTTATGTAATACACCAACTACATTTATCAGACTGATGAATGATGTATTGCACTTGTATTTCGATTCATTTGTTATATTGTATTTGGATGATATAATGGTTTATATCTCTACATAGGAGGAGCACATACCACATCTCATGCAGGTGTTAAAGACTCTGAAAAAAGAAACAGTTGTTGGCTAACCTCAAGAAATGTGATTTTTCTCGGAATTCATTGGTGTATTTGGGGTATCTAATTGGTGGAGGGGAGCTCAATATAGGGCCCTCATCCATTCATCAAGTATAATAAGGGTGGCACTAACAAGTTGGAAAACTTGCTTTCAAGGCCACCCACATCCAATATTATATATTTTAGAACTCTTATGCACATAGATTATTTTACCCATGATGCATACAAAGAGGCATACAAAGAAGATGAGAGCTTCAAGGAGGTGTTTCAGCAGCTACATGGCCAAATTCATGTAGAATAAGGTGACATTAAGGTTGACTATCGTCTCCAAAAAGGGTTACTCTACAAGATAGACAAGTTTAGTGTTCCTAAAGGCAAAATAATGCAGCTTATTAGAGACGCTCACACCTCCAAGGCTGTAGGAAATTTTGGTGTTGGGAAGATAGTTGCTAAAATACAAAGGTATGTGTATTGTCCCATAATGAAAGAAGTTGTAACATGATATATTAGAGGATGAATTATTTTTTTTACTAGTAAGCCTGATAATATGAAACAATGTCTATACCATCCCTTACCTATACCCACTTGAACTTAGGAAATCATTTCCTAGGATTTTGTGCGAGGTTTTCCAACAATCAGGAAGGGACATGACTATTTTTTTGAGTTAGTTGATAGGTTCAACAAGTTGTTCATTCTTCCCCATTTAAAAATACCATCAGAGGAAAAGAAGCAACAAACATTTTATTTGAACATGTATGGGTGCACTTTGGGATACCAAGGAGCATCATCTTAGATAGGGATACCATATTTTTAAGTGCCTTTTGGACTACACTTTGGGAGAATATGGACACAAAGTTGAAGAGATCTACAACATTCCATCAATAGACATATGGGAAGACAAAAGTAGTCAAAAAGAAGTTGGTAAATCCTTTGAGGGGTTACAATAAGAATCATCCAAATACCAGGGATGAAAATATGATCTACATTCAACCCTCTTATAAAAAATTAGTCCATACTTCTACTAGTAAGTCACCTTTTGAAACTTGCTTTGGATATTTTCCACCTTTTCCCTTGGATGTTGTTTATGGACGGAAAGGAGGAATGAGGGAAGAAATCATGAGAGAAGTATTGAAATAAAATAAGTTTGTTGAAAATATTAGACAAATCCATTTACAAGTACATGAGATGTTGAAGAAGCCATAAGAAAGGTATAAGGCATGACACGATCAACACAAAATAGAAAAATCATTAAAAGTGGGAGACGGAATTTGGTTACAGTTGAATAAGGAAAGACTATAGGGTCCTAGTAAGAAGATAAAGGCTCTATGTTATGTCCCTTTTGAGATATTGGAGAAGGTGGGTGACAATGCATATAGACACAGTCTACCCCCATACATGTGCATTTACTCAGTAGTGAATGTGGAGAATTTGAAACTCTATGAGCCTTCCATGTTGGATCAGGAGGAGGATCAGGTCCTACCTACCATAGAGGAATTAGAGCCAAATGCTCAGTCAGAGTTAGAAGAGGAAATTTTTTTGCAAAAGAGGTTCATAACTGTAAGACAGGAGCAACATGACCTTTGGAAAATTGGGTTGAAAGGAAAAATTCCAAGAAAAGAAAAATGGTACTCCAAAGAGAAGGTAGAGGAAAATTTTCCTCACCTCATTCAGTAAATATTTTGTGGACCAAAATCATCCCTAAATGGGGAGATATGATCCATATTGGATCATTATATAATTTTTCATCTATCTCGGTACTTTCTAGGTGGGAAATATTGGAGGAACAACTTGCAGGGCCATTTTAGTGGTAGGTCCTAGTTTGGAAAATTGGGGTCAAAAACCATCTGAAATATTATAGATCCATTTGAGGAATAAAATAGAATTTATTTTGATACAAAGCAATATTTTGCAGAATATATCATATTAAACACATTTTTACCTTTCCATTTGTGCAATAATCGCCTCAATCGGAGTTTGTATGCAAAAGTTATGCCTCCTGCAATTTGACCTATCATGTTGATCACCATGGTACGAGTGGATGCCATGTAATCCCCCGTTACTCAAATGTATGTGGATAGACACGTGTTTAATTTCAACAATATTCTAGAAGGTCCAAAACTTATCAATAATTGAGGGTTAAGTAATTCAAAACCTTAACCTTAGAAAACTATCGGGCTATGTTAAATATCAGAAAACTAGGAGGGGAAGGGGTTCCATTCTTTTGTATTGTACTTGTTCCATATTTGAGAATAGCATATAGGAGTGGTATTTTGAGAGCATAACAGAGGATGTAGGAGATCCTATAGCAACCATTCAAGCCACACTGTCAAATTCAACTCTATAGTGAGTGCCCTTTTCTTTGTACTTGTTATTCATAGTTGAAGAAAACAGAGCAGAGCATAGGCCTCACCTTCTAGCTGGGTTTTATCCCATATTTGGCTTCCCATAATATATCTTTTATTAAATTGTGCGGATAAATATATTTACATGTTCTTTCATTTTCATATTCAATTATTTTCATAAATCTGAGCAATAAGCTAGTAATAACTAATCTAGGATCTAAGGAAATAAATTGCATAATCTAATATTTAAGAATAGTATAAGATCTATTGTGATGAATTGTTCTTGTCGAATATCCACCACAAGTTATAGATCACCATTGTATCATTTTCCATCCCATTTCCTCAAGGAATTTCTTCCACTCATTACATATATCAACATGCAACCCAAAACTTACCAAGTGTAACTTTTAAACCTTTTACAATAATGCAATGCACATACATATTCTTAAAAACAAAAAAGAACACAATTGCAATAACACATATACATAGAGATTTACCCTAGAAACCCAAACCGATAAAACCAACAACCTATTTAGATTTGCACCTCTAATTCTTATTTATAATGGTAGTGGATCTGGTCATCAATCTTAGGTTGGAGCTTCATTATCATCCTACCCCATATCCATTGGGGTGGGTAAACAAAGATGCATAGATAAAGGTCACAAAATAGTGTAGGATCAAATTTGTTGTAAGTGCATATTTTATTGATGAAGTGGAATTAGATGTAGTACTCGTTGGTGTGTGTGGTGTAGTGTTTAGAATCCCTTACATGTATATGAGAGATGAAATATTCATGTCGAGATAAAACTAGTAAATACCTAATCAAGGATGGGAATTCCTAAATCATCAATGCACACAAAGATAAATCAAAGATCTCACTAATAAGTGCCAACCAAGCCAAAAATTTGATTAATTCCAGCAAGAAATATGCATTTATTTTCTTAAGAGAGAATAATCTAGGTGATGGATCAATAAGTGTAAAGAAATCCTTGGATGGGTGTACTCAGGAGAAAAAACAACAATTGGAGGAGTTTCTACAATCATACAGAGGAGTGTTATAGGAGCCTAAAGGGATACCATGTAAGAGAGAAGTGTCGGTCAAATTATATGTATAATTGTTGTACATTAATCATCGACCAAGAGCTCGTAAACTTAGAGGTGCAAGCACAGGAAATGCAGGATTAAATATCTAATCTATCCTATGCTGCCAACAATCCAAACAAACCAAGCAATTTAAAGAAAAGCAAGCTGCAAGAAATTAACGTTAGGAATATATCACTGGGATGTGAGACAATAAGTTTTATAAGGGTTCAATGTTACAATCTTTCATATATGTATGTTCATGCAATTTCTTGTGTGTAGCTTACTAACATGTCTCAATCCTTCAATGATATTCATATAGTGGATCCACACATGTGCTACAAGAAAACAAATTAAAGTAATGCAATGTAAAGACTTAAATGGAATCACACTTCAAAGATTTTTCCTCAAGAAGAGATACACCCGAAAATAGAAATAGAAGATAGAAGAAAATCAAGGTATGTTTGATTATGGAATTAGTTTTGTTTCAATTATGCATTAGATCASGTTGCAACAATGATCCTTTAACAYTKCATTCATGTTTGTATTACAATACATARCAATKATATTAATATATAACAAAACCTACATGTATTCCACATAACAAAGTAGCAACTAATAACAATGAGACGAAACAATATAATAACAAAGCAATAACATTATAATTAATGAATATAATGAGTAACAAAATAACAAAACAATATGACAAACTATACTAATTTGAAACGATATGTAACAATAAAAAATAAAAATAAAAACAATTTAACGATCTAACAATACGTAATAGTATATGCAACAATGATATTTATAACAATCAATCTAGCAATAAATAACAATTAATATAATAATACAACAATATATATGGAACGAACAACGTACCAATTAATACTTAACAATATAGAAATATATATATATATAACAATCAAGACTTAACAATATAATGATAGATTGATATGTGTGACTCACACGTGATAGAACTCACCTTCATGCATACTAAAAAATCTACAATACAATATACATGAAACAAATCAATACCATTGATCAAACCCTTCTTGCATTAATTATAGAACACGTAGCTTTTGACAACACTCAACATTAAATGGAGAAGACGAACACCTAGAAACGTGAGGATAAAGGAGGTGGATGCATTGGGTGAATGAAGGAAAAATCAGAGTGCGTAATGGATCAAAGGATGAGGCACAAATCAGAGAAAAAGATAGAAACTACAGATGCATTTTTACCACTTTTAACCAAAATATATATTCTTCAAGTTTATCAACAATATTCAATAGTTTATCATGAATGTATCATCTATGATTGCATTAAATATATCATGATCATATTGTTGGTTGTGGAGACTGATTATCTTCATGATTCATAGGTTTGTTTCAGTCGTGCTTGGACCCCATTCCCTAACAGGGGGTGTTGGGGGGCTTTCCCCCCCACAACTGTCGCCAAGGGGGTCCAGGGGGGGCAACGACAATTTTTGTAGCCCCCCCTAGCAGGGGATTCATGGGCAGCACCCCTGAAGTGAAATATTGGGAAAAATTGCCTTGTAAAATATTGTAATTTCGTAGTCAATATGGACCGTTCATTATAAGGTCGTAGATATGATGGTAGAAATTGTGTTAGGGTTTTTTTCCCTAGAAGGAAACCCTCTTTTATGAGGGAATTGATTGCGACTATGTATTATTGTGAATATTGTATTCTGAGAGGAGACTATGAGAGAAAGAAGAGGAAGTTATAGTGGGTGTGTTGTAGGTTGTATCCTTTCATTTTGTTGGATAAAAAAAAGGAGGGACTTGGAAATTTCTCTTGTGGATGTATCCCACACTGGGTGAACCATGTATATTTGTGCCTCTATTGTATTGTGTATCTTCTGTGTTTTATTTCCGCATTTGTTTTATTTTATTTCTCTGCGATCATGTTTTTCTAACACATATAATCATAAGCAACATCACATCAAATATAGAGTACACTGGAATTTATGTGGAAACCCAAATGGGAGAAAACCACGGAATGCTTTCTTATATATTGTCAAGAATACATTCATTAGAAGCACTAACTTCCCAATTCTCCAGTTACAACTGGAAGGAGGTCACAACCCCCTATTTGCAGGCTCCAACTTGAAGGAAGCTACAACTCCTTGAATTATTTGGCTACAACCCCCTGATTCTCATGCTCCTACCTGAAGGAAGATTTGATTTCATGTGTTCTTTGGCACCAAATGGAAGGGGGCTACAACCCCCTTTCCTTGCCTCGTCTAGACGCCCTGAAATATAAGTGTAGACCAAATTTTCACTACCACTGATATTGTCACTGATATATCAATCAACTTGTCACTGTCAACCTGTCACTGATCAACCTATCCAACCTGTCACTGTCACCGATACTCAACATCAACGAAACCAAATCCACAATCACCAAGAAAACCTCTCAACCAGATTCTCAAACATCACCAAATCATGCCTCTAGTCATGTGCCAAATGTGTACTAATCAGGTGCCAAGATCACCAACATACCATACAATATATGTGTCTCAAAAATGTACCAAAACCTGTACCATAACATGTACCAAATCATGCATCAATCATGCACCAACACCTGTACCATACCATGCATCAATCGTGTACCAAAACCTATACCATAACAAGTGCATCAACCATGCACCAAAACTTGTACCATAACATCAACCATGTAGCAACATGTACCATAAACCATGTATCATGAAATGTACCTCAACCATATACCATATCACTCATGATATGTCTCAATAATGTTGTACACCATGTACCATAAGATATAACAAGCAAGTACTATCAATGGTGTACCTCAATCATCACCAAGAGATGTATCTCATACATGTGCTACCATATACCAAGTGTGTACTTCAACCATGTACCAACATCTCAAATCTCAAATATATGTCTCTAATAATGAACCATAACCATGACATATACCAAACCAAATACCAAGATATCCAAGCGTGTACTTCTAACAAGGTATCATGTCATCACAAAAGTGTACCATACCATGTCTCGTCACCACTATGCATGTGTCATAACAACATAAGCATAACCCTTAAAACTTACCTCGGATCCTATAGTTGACTTGATACTCTGTAATATTGACCTGTAACCTTTCCTCAATCCTCATCAACCTGGCACTAGCATATTCCCCAATTCCATCTTAGCCTCATGGGACTAAGAAATCCTGTCTCATGGGGCCTCACGTGACAAGTACTAATTGAACCATGAGAGTGCCTTTTGTGACACCCTCAAGTTGAACCGCAAGATACTGCCTAATTAGGGTTATAGAAAAACCCTAGCTCTCTACAACTCTAAAACTTTCGCTCTTCCTTCACACTTTCTTCGTTTCCTCATACTCGACCTTAGATTCGCCAATAGACCAAAATATTCTCACAAGATAGATATTCAATGAATGTGTATATGTACTTATGAGAGACTCCTTGAGGTGTATTTATACTTTTTCCAAGTAACTTCTTTCCTAAATCTTAGGGCTTCTTGAACTTTCTTGTTACAACCACTTTACCCTTTCATTAATTGACTTGTAACCAACTAGGGGCTTCTTAACCATTCTTCGGGGCTTCCAACTTCATGAGGTCATATCTCCCTAACTGTGAAGAACCACGTGACATGCCACCTACCATTGGAAATGGTGTGACCATGGATATCCATATATGAGTGTGTTGCTTGCATTTATATTGTCCTTCGTGTCCATTTTCCTTGATTAAATTCGGGTTACATAACCACACCTTCGGAGATTCGTGGAGACTTCATCAAATGCATCCATCACATCTGCTGACATCAACCACTCTTGTTGACATCAATGACAACTAACTCACCGTCAATATTGATCACAACTATGGGGTATCTCGAACGCTCCAAGGGTTGACATCAATGACAACCAATTGTCCAAGATTTATAAAATAATGCAGATAATAAACTAAATTCAAATGAAAATAACACAGATACTGAAATAAAATTAAATGCAATAATGATCTAAACTAGTAAATGAGAATTCGGGACATTATCTAGATCGGGGGGGGGCTTCCTAACTTGGGAAATGCACCTAGAAAGTAATCAGATTACGTGGAGCTCATAATCTTAACAACAACTAGTTCTTCATTAAATAAAATCCCAGCCTCTACTTACAATGGGTGCTCAACTCTGATACAATAATTCTTATGAAGACTAATCATCTTTTCCCTTTATGATTTTCCTTTATCCCTTATTATACATGAGAGGAGAAGAGACGGGATCAAAACTAATTTCTACATGAAACATATTTCATGTATTCTTAGATGGTGTTGACTCAATTGGAAAAGTCAATAACCATTCACTAAGTATGAAATAAAAATAAATTAAATCATTTGAAATCTGGGGCTCGAGATGGCATGTGTTGACCAATCTACAGGCTAGAGTTTGGAAGAATCAACTTGAACATAAACCATATTGGTTGCATTATCAAATCTAGGCATTTTGTTTGGAAGAAATGAGCATAACTCTCAAACCGTAGCTTATTTATAAAAACGTCTCACTTGTTACTCAATTTCCCATACTCGGAACAAAACCCATGTTTTGGAATCTTTGGATTTGTCTTCATTTTTCCAAACATCGTGTTGCAAATTTGTTGTTCAAAAACTACTATCAAATTGGGATGAAATGTTGTTTCTAAGATGGAGGTCCACACGTGTGACCTGGGCGCATTCTAATTCATGTAAGAGCATGTCATTGTTGTTGCAGAGAAAACCCATGTTTTGGTTTTCCTTCAGCTAGAAGCACGCACATATGCTAAACAACAATTTCGAGTACAGGAATTGCATTGTTGGTACAGGAACTGAACTGAACTGCACTTATAAAATAACACTTCATAAACTATCATTAGTAAAACTATGATATAATCATCTTTTAATCACTAAAAACATAGAAAAATGATGTATTAACCATGGGTCATGAATAAGGGAATTAATGAGGGTTTAAGGTGTAGATGGACACGTATTATTAGTGAAATGCGGAAAACAGTTTAAGAATAATGGATTTATTGGGCGGAGAAATATGACAAAAACATAGCCCAACAGGAAGTGGAGCACAAAATACAGTTTTTTCCTGACTCCCCATTACCGAATATTGGGTTGTATAGATAGTCTAAGCTAGAAGTAGATAAAGTGAAGAAATTGTTGCAGCAACAGCTAGAGCAGAGAGTAATTCGACCAATCACCTCACCTTGTGGGTCACTTATTATCATATAGTACTCAAGAAGGATGGGACTTGGAGAATGTGTATCAACTACAGATATTTGAACAAGATTGAACTCAAGAATCAATACCCCTTGCCCAAGATCGATGATTTGTTAGACCAATTGCATCATGCCAAGTACTTCACCAAGTTGGATCTCAAATCCAGATACCATCAGGTACTTTCCAAACAAGAAAACACCTAGAAGACCATGTTCAATCTAAGGAAAGGTTTGTATGAATGGTTGCTCATGTCATTTGGTTTATGTAATGCACCAACTACATTTATGAGACTGATGAATGATGTATTGCACCCATATTTAGATTCATTTGTTATAGTGTATTTGGATGATATATTGGTTTATAGCTCTACCTAGGAGGAGCACATATCACATCTCATGCATGTGTTAGAGACTAAAAAAAAACATATGTTGGCTAACCTCAATAAATTTGAGTTTTCTCAGTAGTCATTAGTGTATTTAGGGTATGTGATTGTTGGAGCAGAGCTCAATATAGATCCCACAAAGATGGAAGCCATTATAAAATGACTAGTTCCTACTAATGTCACTAAAATTAGGAGCTTTGTTGGGGAAGCACAATATCTATGAAATTTCATAGCATCATTTTCAATGGTAGTTGCACCACTCCACACCATAACACCTAGCAGTAAGAGTTTCAAGTGGGGAAAGAATCAGTAGAGATATTTTGATGAGCTAAAATGAAAGATCAGTCAAGCACCAGTTCTCACATTGTGTAACTTGCATAATCCCTTTGAAGTGGAGATAGATGCAAGTGGGTATATTATGGGAGCATTTTTTATGCAAGGAAGTAAGCCAGTATGCTATCATTCTGATATGTTTCATGGGGGAGTTCTGAACTACCCTACATATGATAAGGAACTATATGCCCTTGTTCAATTTCTTAAGAAGTGGAAGCACTATGGAATGGGAAAGGAAACCATTATCCACACATATCACCATCCACCGTAATATTTTCAATCCTAGAGTAAGCTTCAGCAAACCAGATATTACAAGTAGATGGGGGTTTTGTAGCAATTTCATCCAGTAATAAAGTATAAGAAGGGTGGCACTAATAATTTTGGAAACATGCTTTCAATGCCACCCACATCCAAGATTATATATTTGATAACTCTTGTGCACATGGATCCTTTTACCCATGATGCATACAAAGAGGCATACAAAGACTATGAGAATTTCAAGGAGGTGTTTTAGCAGCTACAGATCCAAATTCATGTAAAATAAGGTGATGGTAAGGTTTGATATCATCTCCAAAATGGGTTACTCTACAAGTTGGATAAGCTCTATGTTCCTAAAGTTGAAATAATGCATCTTATTATAGATGCTCACACCTCCAAGGTTTTAGGACATTTTGGTGTTGGGAAGATAGTTGCTAACTTACCAAGGTATGTGTACTAGTCCAGAATGCAAGAATATGTAACATGGTATATTAGAGGATGCATGATTTTTTGTAATAGTAAGTCTGGTAATAGGAAGAAAAGTCTATACCATCCCTTACCTATACCCAATCAACCTTGGGAAATCATTTCCATGGATTTTGTGGGTGGTTTTCCAACAATCATGAAGGGACATTACTATTTATTTGTGGTAGCTGATAGGTTTAGCAAGATGTTGATTTTTACCCCTATAAAAAGACCATCAAATGTCAAGAAGCAGCAAACATGTTCTTTCAACGGGTCTGGGATCACTTTGGGATACCTAGGAGCATCATCTCAGACAAGGATAACATATTTTTATGTGCCTTTTGGACTACACTTTGGGAGAAGATGGACACGAAGTTGAAGAGACCTACAAAATTCCATCCACGAACAGATGCGAAGACAAAATTAGTCAACATGACGTTGGTACAAATTTTGAGAGGTTACAATTAGAAGCGTCCAAACACTTGGGATGAAAATATGATCTAAATTTGACCCTCTTATAAGAGAGTAGTCTATACTTCTACTGGTAAGTCCCCTTTTAAAACTTGCTTTGGATATTTTCCACCTTTTCCCTTAGATGTTGTTTATGGACGGAAAGGAGGAGTGAGGGAAGACACCATGAGAGAATTATATAAAGCAAAGAAGGTTGTTGAAAGGATTATACAAATCCATTTACAAGTACAAGAGATGTTGAAGAAATCATAGGAAAGGTACAAGGCACAACATGATAAGCACAAAATAGAAAAATCATTAAAAGTGGGAGAAATAGTTTGGTTACATCTAAATAAGGAAAGACTACATAGTCTTAGTAAGAATATCAAGGCTCTATGGTATTTCCCTTTTGAGATATTGGAGAAGGTGGGTAACAACACCTACACACTCAGTCTACCCCCATACATGTGCATTTACACGGTAGTGAATGTGGATAATTTGAAACTCTATGAGTCTTCCATGTTGGATCTGGAGGAGGATCAGGTCCTACCTACCATAGAGGACTTAGAACCATATGCTTAGGAATATTGGGAGAGGAAAAATGTTTTTAGAATAGGTCTAGAACTATAAGATAGGAGTGGCATGACCTTTGGCATATTGGGTTGAAGAAAATTTTCCTCACCTCATTCAGTACACATTTTGTTGAAAAAATTCCTCCCTAAATGGGTAGGTATGATCCAAATTGGATCATTATATAATTTTTCATATATCTCGTTACTTTCTAGGTGGTAAAAATTGGAGGAATCAACTTGCAGGGCCATTTTAGCGGCAGGTCCCAATTTGGAAAATTGGGGTCGAAAACCATATGAAATATTCTAGACCCATTTTTAGGCATCAAACAACATTTTTTATCCAAAGCAGTACTTTTTAGAAGATTTCATATTCTTCACATTGATACCTTTCCAACTGTGCAAGAATCGCCTTAATCGGAGTTCGTATGCAAATGTTATACCTCTCGCAAGTTGACCTATCGTGTTGATCACCATAGTACGAGTGGTTGCCAAGTTATCCCCCATTACTCAAACATATGGGGAACTATGGAATTTCAACAATATTCTAGGAGGTCCAAACCTTATCAATAATTGAGTGTTGAGGAATTTAAAACCTTAACCCTAGACAACTATCAGGGTATGTTAAATATAGGGAAACTAGGAGTAGAAGGGGTTCCATTCTTTTGTATTGTACTTTTCCCATGGTTGAAAAGAGAATATAGGATTGGTATTTTGAAATCATAACAGAGGATGTAGGAGATCCTATAGCAACCATTCAAGCCACAGTGTCAAAGGAAACTCTATAGTCAGTGCCCCTTTCTTTGTACCTTCTATTCATAACTGAAGTAAAGAGAGCAGAGCATAGGCCTCACCTTCTAGATGGGTTTTATCCCATATTGGGTTTCTCGGGATAAATTTTGTGTTAATTTGTGTGGATGTTGTGTATATTTACCTATTCTTTCATTTTCATATTCAATTATTTTCATAAATCTAAGAAATAATCTAGTAATAACGAATATGGGATCTAAGGAAATAAATTGTATAATATAAGATTTAAGAAAAGTATAATATTTGTTGTGATGAATTGTTCTAGTAGAATATCCACCACAATTTACATATCATCTTTATATCATTTTCCATCCCATTTCCTTAAGGAATTTCTTCCACTCATTA
>ML781460.1:52228-68097 GCA_009831015.1 Picea engelmannii | reverse complement strand
TACATTTCAGCTATGTGATCATCTTTCCATCTTTATAACAGCCTCCCATTTGAACCTTGTTGTGACCCCATTCGCCCAGTGGACTAGGCACTAATCTCCAGCCCTACCATCCACTCTATTTCTGCAACTCTTATAACCTTGTATTGCTGGAAATTACTCTTCACATCGCCTTGCACTTCATAGATTTATTCTTCAACAATCCTATTTAGGGAAGCCTCCCTTGAGCCAAAGGACAGCCGGCCTAAAGCGCAGAGGGGAGTTGGTGAGGTGACAGTGGCTAACCCCCTAGTTACCCAAATCTGTCATCCAGGTGCTTGGGACTTTTGCCATATTCATGATGACAGATCATGTGGTAACAGAATGCATGGTTTGAATGCATTATAGAGCTGTCTAGTATGAATGCAGGTAGGAATAAGTGGACTGTGAAGCAAGATTAGTACTTGCCAGGTTTTGGGGAATGTGATGGATGCATAGCTAACCCTATTTTGAAGGGTCTGAGTGTTTTGTTTGAATACTAGCTTGAGGGGGTTGTAGTCCCTTTTCCTCAAAGAGAGCTAGTGTAAAATGTTGAAAGGGCAAATGAGCAAGACTGCTTTGTTGTTATGAAAAAAAGGCAATATGATTATGCTTTTAGAAACTTCATGAGAACGATTGTGAGCAATCATGAGTTAAATGATTTCAAATAGATGTAGATGTGCATGTGATATTATAAAGTGTGCCAATGGAAGACACACACATTATGCTGATGCATGTGATTAAGTGCATGAAAGCACATTGTGAATGCAAGCTGGTGAGATAGATGCACATGTTTGAATGTGTGGTTTGAATATATGCATGCTTATATTCTTTGTGGATGTTAGAATTTAAGGGCAGAAATAGTAAACTAGTTGGAAACAAAATTTCTTAAATTTCTCAAATCATTAGCTACTGTAATTATAACCAGCAAAGCATTAAATAAAATTCTGATGCATAACCTAACAGCATTAGTGAGTAAATAACATACACAACCCAAATCTGAGTATTACCATAGCTGTAGAACAAATGTACCTGAATATCTGTTGTTGCCTTCCTCCAATTTATGCTCAGAAAAGCTTAGAGAATCATGGATCAAACCCTCAAGGTAGATCTCATCATGATCATAGGGAAAAAGCCAAGAAGGATTCTTAGGTTAAGTAGGCAAAAATCAGAACTCAATAAGCTGGAAAAACCAAATTCAAAAAACAGTCCAAGCCATTGTCCAAGTATTAGGGCTGAAACAAATCACTGTCCAACCTAGAGCTGGAAAGGCAAAAAAGCCACAATCAGCATTAGGCTGATTTAACACATTCAGCCCAATCTTTAAACACATGTACCTTCTTCAAGCTGAGACAAATACCAGTGGTCCAATATCAGCCCTAATAATTCAGTCACAAAGTATAAAAACCTAAGCGGCTGACAGAAAGATCAAGGCAGCACAGTAAACCACAATGGTGGCACCATCAAGGCGGCACCAGCAGACCAACAAGATGTCAACAGCATATAAGAAACCTTAACAGACAGTCACAGTCAGCAGAGATAAACCCATGGCAGGCAGGGAAAGACACCAACAGTCCAAACAGCAGGCACAAACAATTTCGGTTAGCAGGGATAGACCTACGGCAGGCTGGGACACGCACGAGAGAGCTGAGAGAACTCTTGTAAACCTGTCCAGAAGAATCGCAGCAAACCTCAGTCTCAACATCAGCTTGGAGGAGATAGATCGTATGTATCAAGTGTGTTAGGGGAGGGAGAGACCACTCCTTTATATAGTTTTAGGTAGGTAAAATAGGGTTAACATAATAGTCCACTTGACATAGCTTTAGGGTTAGGTTAACCCCTAAAAAAAACAAATAATATTTTACCAATTAAAACATCAAGTGGTAAATCCAATAGACCATAAGTAAGTCAACAAGATAATAAATCATATCGATGGGGTGGGTTTCAAGATCATGGAGGCCAGCTTTCTTTATGAAAAGGTAAAGTCCAAAATATAAATTCAAGCCAACACATAATCACAAATTTAGGAGGGTAATAACTCAAGCAAAGGATTTCATCAATAAACAATAAGACAAAGTCAAAAGTCAAGTCCTTCTTTAATGGAAGTTTGTCCACATGAGTCCCATGATAAAATTTATAAGCTTTTTATCATCCTAGCATACGTGGAAGGCTAATGGCGTGATCATGCCTTTCTTCTTTACTGCTACTAGGTCATATGGACCATCCCGGGAGAGAAGAAGGTCACACGTCATCTCAGCTTGGTACTTAAACCAAGAATATGCCTGGTCCCAGACCAGGATACCCTAGAACACATCCAAGAGCTCTAGAATATATCTAGGGGCTTAGCCACCAAGGTACACAACCAAGGGTCAATCCAAATGCTAAGCAAGGATTCTCTGGAACACATCCAGGGGCTTATTTCATCAAACTGCTTGGGGCTTATTTCATCAAACTGCTTGGCCCCTGACCAAGAACCCAAAAAATACATTGGGGGGCCAACTAGGGTCTTTTGCCATGGCTCTAACTACTCGGTCCCAGACAAAGAACCATAGGAGTGTACCGGGGGGCCTAGATCACAACTAGGATCTTTGCCATCCTCCTGGAAAATGGCTCTTGCAACTGCATTAATTTTAACAGTGGAATATTGGGTAAACAACTGAAATGTTAAAATTGATGCTAACCCATGGGTTGAGATCATTTCAGGAGATGATGGTTATGGAACAAAGAAGTTGCATGTTGAAGAAGTTCCATGTGGAGGAACAGTTTCAAGACTCTGTCAGAAGAACATAGTCAAAAAATCAATGACTGCTGGGAAATTAGGCAATGGGCTGCAAAGCCTAATTGTATAAGAAACCTGGATTACATTTTAAAATATATTGCATGTGTGGAAGCCCTGCATTTGATAGAACCTTGAAAATCCTGATTCTCTTTGATCAATGTGCAAAACGCACTTGTTTATGGCTAATTTATAAGCTAACTTTGATAATGCATTGTGTTTTTGCAATAGGGAAAGAGGACTCTCTGAATGAAGAAAAGTCAAGAGGAACTTGACTGAAACTGCTCTAGGAAATGGGGCAGGCAGGCCCAGGAAAGAGGCAAAATGCAGAAGCAAATATGGAGAAAAGGAATAACACTTTTCTCACTCTAAAACTCTGACTTGTTTAAAAGGGTTGTATGTTTTTAAAAAAAGCAAGAACAGCTTGTGAAAGAAAAAGAATCAGTGAAGATATTTGATTGAATGATCTTGGTCAAATCCATGTTATGCAAGGGCAGAGAGGCCTTGGAAATAGTTCAGCTAAGTTGAAAATTCCAAACTGTGCAAACGAGTTGGAAAAAGGGAGAATCCCTTGACTCCTCTCTTGTTGATTATTGTATTTCTCTAGAATGAGAAAACTATTATATGTGAATGTTTCCAGCATGAGAATGTTGATGGTTGTGTAAAAGTACAACCAACTGAAACATTTTTATGATTTCACTAGTGAACACATTGAGGAATAAGGTAGTAGAAGTGCATACAGATATGCTAAGGCATATCTAAATAATGCCTAAACTGTTAAAGCACCTACATTATAATTTGACATGACAACTGATGTAATTGTTGTTGTGATTGTTGTGTGTAGGAAGGATTGAAGTTGTTGAGGAAATAGCTGCCAATAGTAGATTACCTTGGGTAGAGGATAAATACAAGAACGCTGATGTTGAAAGATTGATGAAGGGACCTTCTGAGTCCCCGTGAAGCACCACTGATGAGGTAATGTCAGAAAGGTTGTTGACAGCGAACCGGTATAAAAAATTTCATGCCCATGTAGCATATGGTTTAAAGGGATTGGGTAAGGATCCCTTCCGAATTGTTTTATATCTTGGTGATATATATAGTTATGATTATGGTTCGTTGTATGAATGTCACCACACCCAAAAAGGGTGTGATTCAGGAAAAGAGAACCTAAAGAGGGAGGAACCTTTGGCAATCAAGGATGTTTAAAATCCTTGCATGAAATTCATGCACAAACGTGCCATGGATGCATTGATTAATCATGAATGATTATGAATAGAAGTGTTCATAAGCAGCACATTGGTTGAATGCATTGAGGAGATGGAAGTTGTATGGAAGGCCTATTCTGAAAGGAGGGCCTTCCAATATTCCAACAAAGTTGTGAAAATGGTAAAGAGAGGAATTGGGTGGCCATGGATATTGGCACCCTAGTTACCAGTAAAGAAAGAATGCTTGAATGCATTCATCTGAAATTTTAATTTCATATAATGTATCTTGATTTGAGGGCATGGTCAGCACAAAGCAAAAAACACATTCCTGCTGTAATAATGAATGTGGATAAAAAAGCCATGTGGTGAGAGGTTGGTTGAGTTCCAACTCACCATGGCAAGGTGCCTGTAATAATGAATGTGGATAAAGAAGCCATGTGGTGAGAGGTTGGTTGAGTTCCAACTCACCATGGCAAGGTGCCTAACATAAGATATGGTAATCTGGAAATCAATGCAAGGGTGCATTGTGTGTAAATGTGGCCATGGACATTGGCACATTGGTTGAATTCTTATGAAGATTGGATGCATTATAAAAAGCTTGGTATGTTAAAAAAATGTGTATGTAAGGAATAATGATAATTTCCTTTTGTCTCATATGATTAGTGAACAAAAGTGATGCAATTGTTAGTATGCACAATTCTAAGAATCGTTTGTGAGCCACTGTAAATGTGCAATGAAAATGCAATGTGCATGAGAAACTAACAATTTGTTTGGTTGTGTGAAGATTGAAATTGCAAGAAGAAGTGGTCTTGCATATGGCAGCAATATAAGTCCATAAGAAAGACCAATGCATGTTGATTGTAAAAGAGCCAAACTGTAATGAAAAGAAAGTCTCATACTTATAAGGAACAGCTCTAAAAATTTATAAGTGGAATTTGAAATCTATGGGCAGCAGATTGAAAGGATTTTGATCGAAATTGATGATAGTATCTCACGGTTACTGTATGCATGTGATACAAGTGAGATGATATATATGTCCTAAAGGAATAGATGATGGTTGTCGAGCTGGAAAAGCATGGAAAAAGGGCCACTATTGTGACATGAAGACCTTGTATGCCATAATCGCCTTGATATGGTTGTGTTGTGTTAGAGTGGGCCTGAGGGATGCCTCGGCTGTAAGACTCGGTGAAGTCTCTAAATTCTTCCTATGTGAGAAAGCCTTGGCAGGCAAGATGGATCACCTGAGGGACTGTGCAGCAGAGAAGGGACGCCTGAGCCTGGAAGGCGAGTGACCACAAGGAAGAGGAGACTTCGATAACTTTTGTTATCTATTGATTAGGGTCATGATCACAGTGAATATGTCAAAGGAAAAACAGTGAGTCAATTAAAAGTGGCAGCCATACAGATACAGATCCATGAATTGCACAGATAAGTATTATGCTGATATGAATATTCCTCTTGGATTATGAACAACAATTAAATGTTTATGCATGAGAATGGATCTAATATGCATGTTGTTTTATATTTGGTGTAGGCATGTGTTGGAATGAAGTCTAGGAAAAGACCAGACCAAGGAGTGGAAGATATTGTTGAAGCGATTGAAAGATAAAGGCATGGCAGGTTTGTTGAAATGCAGGACAGTGTTCCCTTTTAATGGGGAGGAGATGTAATACCCCAATTTTAATCCCTTGATTATATGTAATTAATCATGATTAATGATTTCCATGCCATGGCATATAAACATTGTAAACGTATTATTTGTTTAATGCGATATGTCGCACAACTAACTGATGGGTGGAGCACACATACTGGCCATGGTACCACTACAAGGATTAGTAAGGGGGCATAAAGGGGACTCAATATTGTCAAGGATCCCAAGCCACCTTAGTGATTTAATGTTTGTGAATAACCCGATATTCTTTCCCCCTTCCTCCAAAACTCAAGGAGCCAATTATTAAATGGTGCAGGGTTGGGTAGTTGTACCAGTACCTCCCACGTAAATGCATGGGAGTAATGAACTGGTACACCCATGGAAAACCGTGGACCACCCAGCTGCATGGGGGAGGTACTCGAGAAACTTCGAGGAGAAGAAAATGATGGGCATGGGTGGGAAATGCGCAGGAAAGAGCAGAAACACACGGGTGCATGCTCAGAAAAGAGAGTCTTGGTCTAGACAATGGAATAGACAGTGATGAGCTGAGAGAGCTGAGAACTATGAGAGGTTTTCTGTCAGGAATTGATGTGACGGAGAAAGGCCTTCACACTATAAAATGCCTGTGAGGCTAAATGTTTTTCCCTGGTGATATCATGGCTTGGCACGGGGGTGGCATGCTGTCGAAGTGATAGAGCGGCAAAGCTTATGGTTGGGTGGAAAAGTACTCATCGATAGTTTGTTGGGCTAACGATATCTCATAAATAGATAAGTATTCTTGTGCCCAGTGTGTTTGAATATAATGGATGGTTGGCACCTATTTTGCATTCCTAAATGTGTAAGATTGTTTAATGGACTGAATACTTGTTTCATTTGCAAACCTTGTGTTTGTACAATTAGGGAGTTGAAGGGATTATGTATGCTTGCACATCTGAATGTACAAACTCTGTAATTTGCTATGAAGGCTAAAAACACTCCATATTGATATAATGGATGTAATTGCATGGTTATGGGTAAGGAGTTATAAGGAAAAGGCTAAAAACACTCCATATTGATATAATGGATGTAATTGCATGGTTATGGGTAAGGATTTATAAGGAAAGTGAATGGCTGAGAGAGATGATATGAGTACCTAATTTGTACACTCTGCATGCATTACATTTACTTACTAGCTATTGTCTCTTGTGATGAATGATAGATGAAGAGATTTGCTTGGAGCTGTAGTTCACAACTTATATTTTTCTATGCTTTAACTTCCTAGATGTTTAACCTATGAGAACGGGCTTTAAAGGGAGCCCGAACAGAGATCTTTAAAATGAAAGAAATAAACAAAGGGTGCTTGGGATTATACATCAGTATGTTCTAAATTGCCCTTATAGGTCCTTGTCCTCTATGAAACCTGAACTCAATGGGAAAGCCTGACCTCTATATAAGCAGGTTGAGCTTTATACCCGTGAGGAAGTACTGATTCTTCCTTGGAGTCGAATTTTTGTTGTCTTGTGCTCAGCTTTACAATATATATCCCTCTGTGTCACAATTATAAAACTGGAGATCGGGAGAATAAACCATGTTTCGTTGAGATCCATGTTAAAACTAAAGAGAAACAACAGCCATTGATCTGGAGCGGAGGATCAATCTTGACCATTCGTGGAAAGGGCCAAGTGTTTTGGTTAAGTGTTGTAACCGAACCTCAAAGGAGCCATTAATCCTGATTGGACATGGTTTTGTCATCGGGATTCTGCGGTCTACCCTTACTTGTTACCTATGTAAATCGAAGAAAAATAGTAGCTGTGGGATCGGAGGGGAGGACGAACCTCGACCGTCTAATTGTCATTGAAGATTTAGGAACCGGAGGTAGAGCCTCGGTTAACCGAATCAACGAAGGGTCTACATCAAAGGCCTTGATATATCCCGATGCCAGTGGAGCAAGGTTCCAGCACGAGGTTTAGCCTCTTTTTACGCTTGTAAGCAAGGGAGAGAGAGAGAGAATGACGTCGTTATGACATATCGTGCCAATGTGGTGGCTAGAATGCCACAGAAGATGACACTTTTCAAAATCGTATTTGTGCAAGCCGAGTGTGGGCCCTGTCGGGCTTAAAACCTTTGGTTTAGCACCCTTAAACCCTAGCCGTCAGATCTGAGGACCAAGGATTCTCGACCATTGATCTTTCTTGGTAAGCTCAAGAGGGAGTTCGTCACCCCGAAGTAACTAGACCTCAAGACCACCAGAGTTTCGAAGCCCTGTTTCTCTGTGTTCCATCCCTAGTTTCCCGTTGCCCGGTTGGGTGAGGGTTTTGGCCCTTTCCTTTGCAAGTGTATGAGCGGGAGGAAGATGGAGCACGTGTCAATGACATCAGGATGACGTAGCTGAACCAATAAGCAAACAGGTGTCAGCACCTGAGTGGAGGAGCCCTTATGCCCTATAATGACGTGTAGTGCCATGTCATTCCATGTGTTGTGTCGTGGTTGGTCCAAGTGTCAAGGCTAGTAATGTGCCACGTGTCTAGGATAATCAAGGTTCCAGCGCAAAGTTTCGTACAAGGCCAGAGGACGTGATGACGTTGGCCACGTGTCGTGCTACGTCATTGGGGCCATGACAGCGTGGAAACTGGTCAAATTGCGAGGTGTCATGCCAACTGGTATGCCTTGTCAGGTCCATGTGTCTTGGGTGCCAGCTAAACAAGTCACCACCTGCCCTTACGCGCCTTCGAGCCAAGGATAGATCCAAGTCGTCAGATCTGAAAGGCCGAGAGATCTCAGCCATTGATCTCTTGGAATAAAACTCGGGAGGGATTTGATGCGTCTGATAACTAGACCACCAAACGAGGGGAGATCTAGTTGAAAAGGGCTTGGTGAAGCCCGAGGTCTCGATGCTCAGTGGGGTGAGGTTCCCGGTGAAGTGAGGTACCCAGTGGATGTGCGCCTCCGATTAGGCAGAGGTTTCGCTTGAGGTTAAGTTCTGAGGCCGAAGTAACCGGTTAACCGACAGTCGGGAAACTCCTTGTGGTGTCAAGTGTTGGGGGATCCTCAGGATCCCGGTGTTGGAGGATCCTCAAGATCCCGGTGTCCTATGGGAAATAGGTCCCAGTTGGGTTAAGGTCCAAGGGACTAAACCATCGGATAACTGGCCACCGGGAAGACATTGGTAGCATTGCCTGTTGAGGATCCACAGGATCCCTAGTGCCCAGTTGGGCACAGATCCGCCTTCGAGTTCCCCCTGTTGACATTTAAGTTATGCCAGCCAACTTTTGGCCCAAGACCTACCATATCTGAGTACATGTCTCGACAAGTCAACGCCAGGTGGTGCCACGTGGGATGGTCCAAGTGGCGAGGGTCGACGTGGAGGCCACGTGGACGTGAGGTGGTCTTTAGCGGGAGAAAGCCTGAAAACTTTAAAAGGACAGAACTTTTGATCTTAAGCTCGGTTTTGAGCATGGTAAGAGTCGTTGGAAAGCTCTTGACGAGCATAATTGGATTAAGGGGTCAAAATTGGATTTAGAGGGAATCAAGAAAGGTGGTTTTGAGAAAAGAAAGGAGAAAATTTGTACACCCCACCAGCCTAAGAGAGTTTAGGGGATCAAGTGTGTTACAAATTATTTGAGTTGTTGTTTGGAGTCAATAATCATTGGGCTATAAACACAATGCCATTTCTTTTTTTTATCTATTAAGTGGATTGTGGGATCTAGAAATTTTAAGTATAACGTTTGGACACTTCAGGCCATCCATTATGAGTCTAGAAAAAAAAATTGGAGGGTGTAGATTAAAGAGTTGTTCTTCCCTGGCGTCATGTCCAACCTGATTGCTATATTATTTCTCGTACTTTGGAATGAATCAATTCTCTAGCCATTAGGTAACCTCGGAGTAGTTGGGCCAAATTGGCACTCACAAGCATCGAGTTGCTTAAATCAATTTACTCACACACTACTCTAATCAGAGTATGCCATCCATCGAACCTACAGCCGTAGTGTAGAGAAGGAATACTATCAAATTTGCCAATGAAATTCCTTTCAAGTCTTTCTTGGTAAACAAACGATTCCCATTACATTGCATTCACTAAGGTGGAGGAAGGCAATTCGTTGACGTCTGACATTTCAACATAGTGTTGGAGTCATAACCTTTCAAAGATCCTTCATAATCAAATATTTATCATTTGAATGCAATCTTATATATAATGGGAAAGGCAATTCGAATCTTCAAGGATACTCCAATAAATATTCCAAATCAAAGCCTATAGTGGCGGATACTCCAATAAATATTCCAAATCAAAGCCTATAGTGGCCCCCTATTCCTAGGATCACATATTAGACCCATTCCTTGAATAAAGTTGAAATTTAGATATTGAAACTGTCATTCATCTTGGAGCTCATGTCATGTGTGTTTCCTTGAGGATAATTGCTTGCCTGATGTTGGTAGAGGAATGGATAAAGTAACGTCAACGGGATATTAGATTTTGTAAGGTTCATTTCAAACAAGATTGAAGTATGGGGAAGCCCCTTAAGGATATATTACTTTTTTAGCCTTTCATATTTTATTTCAAGATCAAAGCACGCACATTTATTGTGATTGAAATTTGTTCTCTTTATGTATCAATCTAAGGGCTTGAGAAGTAGCACTGCATGATGTGAACTCCAGATTTCTTTAGTTACAGCAGGTAAGCAATCTGTGTTGATCCCTAGATTTACACCCCTGGAAATATTGAAGGTTAAGAGCCAGCATGCACTGTTTTGGCTGGCATTCTGAGATTGTCCCAGAGTTTAGCACTTGTGTTGAGCAAGAGGTTGGTTCCCATTAAAGATAGGTATATGAGTGATACATGGTTGTTTGGTTCAGAGTTAGAGTTAAGCTTGTTTTCCTTTGCATTTGAGAGAGTTGTCTACATATAGCAGGTGTTGCTACATTTTAGGAGACCCGATTTGAGTGGGTCTCTTGATAATTTGGAGCAGTTTTGAGCATACAGGGATGGTCCTTGCATGATTCTAGGCCCGATAGCACTTTTTCGGGCAACATGCAAGAACTTTCTATTTTTAGCAGTTTGAGCTCCAAGCCCCAGATTTAGATTCTGAGCACACATTATGGATCCTTGAGACATTCTAAGTCTTTTGAACATTTCCTGGGATGATTTGTCACAAATTTCTATTTTTAGCAGGTTGAGCACCGAGGCTCGCATGTTGATTCTAATTGTGGATTCGAAATCCTTGCGAGAAATCAAACCCAATGAGTATAATATCATGAACATGCAAACAATTTTCTATTTTTAGCAATGTCTATGTTTAGACATTGGACACATGGCAGTGGTCTCCTAGTCATCCCAAGAAATTGTAGAGAGTTTGGACGAGTTTCAACAAGTTTTAAATTTTGGGACCGGATGGCTATTTTTGGAAATTTCTATTTTTAGCAATGATCGTCATCTCCAGAGTAGTGTGATGTGGCATCTACATGGCATCATTTGACCAAGGGCGCATTTTCCAAGGATTAAGTATTAAATAAGAATTAATTAAGCTAAGAGGTGGCGCATGGGTGAGGTGGCAATTCTCGGGAGAAAGTTTAGCCAATCACAACTAACTTTTCCCACTAACCTTTCCTCACTTATCACCTTTTCACTTTTCGTGAATCAATTTCTCAAAATTCGCCTTAGTTTGCTTTTAAACACAAAATTCCTAAAATTTAGTAAATCCCTAAAAAATAGGGTGAATTTACCTTTGACTAAAACTCACTCATCCCTTGACCAAATTTAGCAATTAAACATGCGTTGGATTGCTAATTTTACCCTCTTTGCTTTTCCCTCACTCCATAAAGCCTATGCGCATGAGCTAACTCCTCATTCTCCTCTTTTATTTCCTCTAGTGCACCCTCCTTCTCTACATTCTTCCTCACACATGTGGCGCATGGAAGGAGTTAGCTCTCTCTCATTTGCTTTCATGTCACATCTATTTTCCCTAAAACCTATTCGCTAGTCTTCTAATCCACCTATGCACCTATTAGCCTCTCTCTCACACGGGAGATTTATTTTGGGTTTCTTCTTGTCATTAATGCGCATTCCCTTGAAATAAGTGCACATCACCCTATCTATGGTGCATTCGAAGCCTCACATTCCACTCTCTTATCCTCTTGCATGTGCCTAGATCCTATTTTACCCACCTCCTATTCCCTATTTCTATTCCTCTCACAACGCTCTCCTATTTCATATCTCCCATGCGCATCCTCTCAAGCAACTAGTGCACATATCCCCTCTTCTTCTCACACGTGGGATTCTCACTCCCTAGTTTCATGCTCATGCACTCATGATTTCTCCCATTTGGTTTTTCTCACTAGTGCTCATGCCTATTACACTCGTACTCCTCCTCCCTTATGCGCATAACTTACCTCTTTTAGCCTCACATGCGTCCTCTTGATCCTCTCTTGGAAAGTGCACCATCATGTGCTATATATTGGAGTCTTCTACATTGGATATTGGTCGGATTTTTGCAACAATTGGCATACTTCTTCTCTCATTCTTGGTCTAGTTACTCTTTTTTGAGCTAAGTGATCATTGTACCAGTTTTGGACTTGTCAAATGTGGCATAACCAACCCTCTTGCAAGCCTATCAATAAAAAAGTTTTGTGTCTGTGTTCTAACCTTTATTCTTGATGATACTTTTGTGAATTTTGCAATTAGATTAGCCTCTTTCTTACTATTCATTGTGATTTTCATTGATCTTTTTAATTTTTTTCTATTTCTCCTCTATATTTCTTGTGCTAACCCTGTAGAATCCCTCCAAGCAAACAAACTATTTCCCCCCTTGTTTTGGACGGTTTTAACATGTCCAAAACATAACAGCCGCTGTTTTTTTTTCATTAAACACAAAAAATCAGACTTGGGACAACAGCAAAATCACCCTAGGGACTCCCCCTTGAGGCTGGCAAGCACCAGTCCAAACAGAGAGGGGTCTAGCCTATGACAATTGGGGCTTTACTCTTTTAATTAGCCAAGTTTTCATCATTGTTTTATCAGATTTATCAACTCAATTGGAGGGTGGAAATTTGTGGTAACAATGTGTCGCCAATGAGATATTATGTGGCCATAGTATCCATTATAATCTACATGGTTACAATCTAATAGAAAGAAACAGAGAAAATAAATTTCTTAACTACCAGTTATTGGGACTCAAGAGAGAAGGGCCTCTTATGTAGTTAGTTCGATTCGACACCTTTAGATAGAGATTCAAATATTATTTGAACAAAACACAACATTGTGAACAACTAACAACAATGAAGAGGCATGGACCCAACCTATTGTAGTTGTAGAATATGTTGTTTGGCATTTATAGTTTTGTTTGAGGTTGATTTATTGCAACAGAGTTCACTTGAAGAGACTAATGAGCAATGGCTTTGGCAACACAATCAATAGAGCAAGCTCATAAAATCCATCTTAGAAACAAAGTCAATAGTGACAAGGGGAGTTTGCACTCAAAAACTACATAAGTCAACCAGATGCTAAGGCCTTGCAGCCATCGGAAGAACAAAGATCCTTGTACATGGTAGCGGAACATAGATCAAAAGTAAATTCTGTAGAGATCCATGTTCGTGAAACGAGACAGCTATATATCCCTCATTTACGGATCATATTGGTATCAAAGTAGTCAAATCCTTGACCCTGACGTAGCCGACAAAATCTTGCAAACTCGGCATAGGTAAAGCCAAAAGAGAAAGGTTGGAGGAATTAAGGGCCATCAATGTGCAGATTCGAGAAGAGAATAGGCACTTGAAGGAACAGGTCCAAAGGTTTAACCAAAGGATGGTAGAGATGGACTTAGTCACCGGGTTCGGCTACTTTTCACCTTCAAGTTCAAAATTAGCCGAATTTGAATGGAGGACGAACATATTCCTTCAAATTCACCCTTCAAATTTGGTTGAATAGTAGGCATGTTATTTCTAGTTAGTATCGCACTTAATTTTACATGTAAATTCATTCTTTTTAACAGACATTTGCCAAAATTAGTGTATATCTCGAAATCAAGGATGATCTTTACCGAATCCGACTCAAAATATTGTTGGTCGAGCGCATGGAATGTACATTTACGGATAAAAATGGTCACAGGGTACGTTGTCTCTGCCGTTAGTTTCCTCTAGTCCAATTTTGGATCGAATGAACAACGATCTCTGTGAAAACCGATGTGGTGATGCGAGGGAGAATACACTGTGTGTGCAATTCATTGGTAAAGCCCAACCGATCGGATTGGAAGAGCTTCGCAATTTATCGCGGAATTGTGGCACATGATGAGAAGGCATGGACCACAATTATTAAACTTCATCCGCCGCACCTAAACCTCATCTCAAGCTCGATGATAGAGACGGAGATTACTCAAGTATTATTATTGGGAATACATTATTTATAATCGTAATTTAGGGTATATTAACTCACATTTGTTATAAACTCATATATGTTATTTATTAATTTAAGCTTTTATATACATTAAAATTTTTATTTATGTTATATAATTTTATAAATATAATAAAATTATACTAATTACAAAAGTCTTATTTATAAAATTATTATATATATATTCGAACTTAATGACGAACTTTATCAAAGGGTTTTGGCTAGGCGAACTTTTAGCGAATTTTATTGTTGCGGAATTCGAACATGAACATGAACCAGGTGACTAAGGAGATGAAGAAGAACCTTGAGGCTTGAGAGCTCAACAAGACTATTGCCAATGCTATAGACACAATTTGTTGAACGCCAAGACTCCCTCACTACAATTATGGTATATTGAGACAAGAGCAGAGTCCAGCTTGTACAGTTGGGAGAGAAGATCATCCAGATGGATAGCTAGCAAGAGGACACGCTCGCTTGAATGAAGACTTAGCTGCAACAAGAGTTGGCAAAGGAGGCGGCCTTGGCAAAGCTCCAATCAACTATCCAAGAGCACTGGGAAGTAAGGCCACTTTCCATTGCCACTACCGAAGCCTGCACCATGACCAAGACAAATTTGGTAAGCTCACCCTCCGTAGACATTTCTCAAGAGCATCTTGGTGAGTTTGAATAGCATACCAAGGGCATTGGTTCGAAACTATTATGGTAGACAGGCTACGATGGATAAGGGCTAGGCAAGAGAAGACAAGACATCCCAAGCCCTATTGTAGTTGCACTGAGGGTCAAGCATGAAGGCCTAGGTTTCAATGGTGAAGGGGAAAATCCCATGACCATGAAATGAAGACCACTTTTGTGAAGGTGAAAGACATGATAGAGTTAGTGTGCTCAGCAGAAGAAAGAGCAACAATACATGAAGGTAGCAACCCACTACCCCCTCAACCTTCTTATGACGGATTGAAGGGTAGTGATGAGAAAAGCTCAAAGACTTAGCATGCATTATCACTCAAAAAAAGCAATGAGAACATCAATAGGAACAAGAAGACAAAGAGAAAGAAGTTTGCATCAAACCAGACATCCCTTGTTTGTCATTGTTGTAGGAAGAAAGGCCATAACACTGCCAGCTATTGGTACTCAATGGTATGCTCATTCTGTGGGAATAAAGGCCATCATGTAGCAGCTCACTGGGAGAAGCAAGCCACAAGCCAAGTTGTTTTTGAAGCAAGAATGACAAGAAGATTCCCCCAATCCAACAACAAACTCACACATAGGGAGAAAAGGAGCATGGTAAGCAATCCATACAACAACGCCAAGAAATTTTTCCACCGCTACAAATTGAGTGGACAGTGGGAAGCAAGGTGTTGGTGACTTCATCTAGAGCTTCAGCCCAAAAACCACACAATCAAGAGAAGAGTATAGAGAGTGAAGATTGAAGAAGATGAAGAGTTGCCAATATCTTCAATCCAAGGAGTAGAAGCTATCTAAGAAGTTATAGCAACACAGGAGATCAGTGATACCAACAAAATGAACAGCGGGATAATGCCAAGGGAAGCCACAATCCAATTGTTGTTTTCGATATTGCATCCAAAGAACCCATTGTTGGAGATGTGCCAAAGATTAGTGCACAAAGGTAAATGACCTTAGAGGAGTTCTTAAGAACTCCATGACGTGCTTGTAAGCATGTGCAGGCACCAAAGAGTTGTTTCCATGTTGGGAAGCAACATCCTAGCAAAAGAATACAAACCAAACTTCCATTGTGGAGTTGTTATGTGATGGCATACGTGTTGGGGTCACACTGAACATGAAGACCAATGTTCGACTTGGCTTCATTGACTACCAAAATGGATCGTCTCCAAGTTTGAGAGAGAT
>ML781460.1:0-13207 GCA_009831015.1 Picea engelmannii | reverse complement strand
GAAATAAATGGAAAAGAAGATGGATGAAAATCGAGAGCATATGGAAAATAAGATGTTAGAATTGAAAAATTCCATGTCTTCCATGATATTACATGCCCTAGATGAGAGACTCCCTAAAGGAGATATCAAAATGAAAGGAAATCGTGAAAATGTAGAGGAAATAAATATTGAGTCCTAGAATCATGATTATTCATCACTTCAAGATCCACATTATAAAGGTTTCAATGCGACACCGAGGAACTACTTCATACCAAATATCGATATGAGGAAGTTTGATGGTAAATATCCTATAACATGGATATTCTAGATGGAGAAATATTTTTGTCTACACCAATTGTCAAGATTACAAAAGGTACCTATTGCATCATTGTATTTAGAAAAAGATCAATTTTTTTGGTATCAATGGCTTTGTGAATGAAAACAAATTCTATTATCTCTTGTTTCATTTTTAGGGATGAATTGATATCACATTATGGGGATACTAAGAGCAATACATTCTTTAGTTAATTGACAAGTCTTTGGAAAAAATGTCCAATTACAGAGCACATTCAATAATTACAAAAGCTTAGCTTCAGGGTAAAGAACATTATTGAGGATAATTTGTTAGATCTCTTTATGGGAACTTTAAAGGAGAACATTCAACATGAGGTGCGTCTTTTTGAACCTAAATCCCTAGAGAAATATTTCAGTATGGAAAGGAAAGTGGAAAACAAAAATATGGCTACTAGAACGGTGGCGACAAACAACTATATAGGACACCATGTTCCCTTTCCTAACATCACTCAATCAAGGTTTACACCTCAAAAAATGGATGAAAGAAGAGAAAAGAGAGTATGTTTCAATTATGACAATAAGTACAGTAAGGGGCATAAATGTGGTGAGAATATATTATTCTATATAGACTGCGAAGAGGAAGAAAATCAAGAATTGGAAACATAACAAGATCTAGATCTAGAAAATACTTATCCAATGATATATTGTCATGTATTGGCCGACATCAATACTCCACAAACTCTCAAGATACAAGGAAACATAAAAAAAAAGTAGCAATGCTTATTGATTCTAGTAGTACCCATAACTTCATCAATTACAAATTAGTGAAACATTTCAATTGCTTTGTATTTCCAACACCAAAGTTTCAAGTAATGATTGCAAATGGAGGTACCATAATTTGTTCTGAGAAGTGCCATAATATTAAGCTCAATATGGGGGAGTATTTTTTGGATAGTCCCATGAATTCCACCCACATGGGTGGTGTTGATGTTGTATTAGGGGTCCAATCGTTACAATCATTGGGAACAATAACTCTTAATTTTCAAGATCTTTTCATGAGAGTTTCTTTATAAGGAACAGAAATTGAGCTTAGAGGTATCCAAGGGAAACCATCTAAGGTTATAATCTCTAATACCATGACACAATTACTAAAAAAGATATATCATGGTGTAATTGCACAATTTGTTTTACTAGATGTTGAAACATCTATATCCTCTTCTCAAGTGGATCTCCAAATAGTTATCTACAACCATTCCAAGGTATTTGGAGAGATGCCTAGGGTTATTCCTCCTACTCAAGATCATGACCATGTTATTCATTTGCAACTAGGAAGTGTACAACCTAACATTAGGCCTTACAGTATCCATATGCACAAACGAGAGAGATTGAATGTATGATACAATAAATGTTAGATGTGGGCATCATTCAACCTATTCAAATTTATTTCTCTTCACCAGTAGTGATGGTTACGAAGAAGGATGGTTCATGGCATATGTGTCCATATTATAGATAACTCAACAAAATAACCATCAGAGACAAGTTTCCTATTCCCATCATTGATGAATTATTAGATGAATTGCATGGAAAAAAATTATTTACTATGTTGGATCTTCATTCGAGATGTCATCAAATTAGAATGAGTTAGAAAGACATTCCCAAAACATCCTTTAGAACACATGAAGTTCATTATGAGTTTTTCGTTATGCCATTTGGACTTACTAATGCACCTTCAACATTTCAAAGCTTGATGCATTCTATTTTCAAATCCTTAAAAAATTTGTGTTAGCATTTTTTGATGACATACTAATCTATAACAAATATTTGGAAGAACATGTACAACATGTTGATAGAGTATTACAAATTTTGGAAGAGAAACAAATTTATGCAAAGCCTTCCAAGTGTGCCTTTGGGGTTCAAGAAGTGGAATATTTGGGTCATATTGTATCTTATGAAGGTGTAAATGTAGACTCTAACAAAATTAAAGTTATGAGGGAATGGCCAATTCCCAAAACCTTGAAGAAACTTAAAGGATTATTAGGATTGAAAGGCTATTACCACAATTTTTTCAATAACTATGGTCAAATAGCAACACCTCTAATAACATTATTAAAGAGGGAATCATTTTCTTGGACTCAAGAAGCAACCAAATATTTTGAAAAACTTAAGGAGGCTATGTGTACAACTCTTGTGCTAGCCACACCTGACTTCAAAAAAACATTTATTGTGGAGTGTGATGCCTCAGGCCAAGACATTGGTGTAGTTTTAATGCAAGAAGGAGGGCCACTTTCCTTTGAAAACAACCAACATAAAGGAAAAAAACTACTCAAACCCATTTATGAAAAAGAAATGTTGGCCATACTACATGCAATTAATAAATGACACCCTTACCTAATAGAAAAACACTTCAAAGTAAAAATAGATCATGATAGATTGAAGTACTTCTTAGAGAAACAATTATCTTCAGAAGAGAAACAAAAATGGGTTACAAAGATTCTAGGTTATGAATTTTAAATTATATTCAAGAAAATAAAACATAATATTGTGGCAAATGCACTTTCAAGGAAAGAAGAAGAAACAAAGGGTTCACTATGTGCTAATTCTATTACACAATCTCATTGTGTGTAAGAAACAATGATAGAATGGAAGAAATATCAAGAGGTATGCAAGATCATTAAACAAAATACAAGAGGACCCCAATGCATTAGATAAATTTGTATGAAATAATGATTTTCTCTGGTATCATGATCACCTATATTTATGTAAGAATTCCCAACTCAAATAGAAGGTCCTTCTAGAATTGCACACTTCTTCTACAAGAGGATATTCAAGGTTGTTGAAAACTTACCATAGGATCAAGAAGGATATTTTCTGGGAAGGTATTAAAATCGATGTTCAAAATTTTGTGTCTAAATGTGTGGCCTACCAATAGAATAAGGGAGAGACAATCAAAATTCCAGGTCTCCTACAACCATTAGTTGTATACCAAGTCAACGTTGGGAAGAAGTTTCAATTGATTTTATTACAGGTTTAACCAAATTTGAAGGAAATATTGTCATCATGGTAGTAGTGGATCGACTGACAAAGTATGCCTATTTTCTCTCTCTTTCTCATCCTTTTAAAGCAATTTAAATACCCACAACATTCATGGAAACAATTCAAAAGCTGCATGGAGTCCCTAAGATTATTATAAGTGACAACGATCTAATTTTTGTTGGAAAATTTTGGACTGAATTATTTTCTTGTTTGGGTACTCAATTGGCTCACAACTCATTCTACCATCCTCAATCCAATGGGAAAAATGAGATTGTGAATAAAAATATAAAAGGGCATCTTTGTTTCTTTTCATTTGACAAATAGACACAATGGTTCAAGTGATTTCCCTTGACATAATGGTGGTACAACACATCCTTCCATACTTAATAAAAAATGTTCCCATTCTTGGAACTTTATGGATATCATCCTCCATCCATCACATCAACCTTGAAATGGAATACAAAGGTTCAGGCAGTGGAGGACCACATAGGGCACCATCAAGAGGTTCTTGAACTATTGAAGGACCACTTGGGTATGGAACAAAATAGGTTGAAACAACAAGCATATAAACATCGCAGTGAAAGGGAATTTGAAGTGGGGGATTGGGTATTTTTGAGGCTACAACCATATAAACAGATGTCACTCAAGCAACAAAAGAAGGACAATATATTAGCACTCAAATATTATGTCCCCTATAAGGTGTTGCAAAGGATTGTAAGTATGGCTTACAAATTGGAGTTGCCTCCATATTCACATGTACATCCAGTCTTCCATGTTTCTTTCATAAAGAAGGTAATCAGTGACAAGATCCTAGTCCAAACTGTTTTACTAGAGATTAATGAAGAATAAAAATCATATTAGAACTAGAAAAAATCCTTGAAATAGGGATTAAACAACTAAAAATAGAGCAATTATTGAGTACCTCGTCAAATGGAAGAACCTACAAGTGAAAGAAGAGACATGGGAAGATGATTTATTCATGCAAAAACACCCAAAGTTAGTCAAGTGTTGAGGACAACATTTGTTTGAAGGGGAGGGGCATGCTAAGCCCTAGAAAAATCCACATGTTAAGTATAAAACCCCTTATTAAACCCTAGATATTGAATTATTACATTTCTAGTGTTATATTTGTATGTAGACTACAACCCATCATTGTACCCTTAGTCTCCTATATATATATATACCAATGAGACATAGTCTTAGGATCATCTCATCTCATCTTGTACATTAAATATATTATAAAGGGAGGTTTCCCCCTCAAAATGGACTATTATTCAAAGACTCTTTTTTATCATTCTCGAGGTGTTGGTTCATAACACACATTCATGCTTGTATTATAATATAATAAAGTATAATACGTATTTCCCTTTTCTTATGTACAAATTCATACTATTATTTTATTATAGTTATTAATCCATATTGTATTATGACTATATTATAAATTATTATCATATATTATTTATTATACTTTTATATTATATATTAATAGCAATTATTTATTATATAATATTCATTATCATTTATGTTCTATAGGGAAGCCTTCATCGATCAAAGGATTGATTGGAAGGATTAGATAAGACTTGCTTTCAAGTATAAGAAAAATCATAGTTGATATGTCAAACTAGTATCCTTTTTAGTATTGTCATTCATCTATTTTTTAGTATCATATTGTACATTCAAATTTTGAAGTAATATCACAAGAACCTCAATAATAATTAAAATGCATAATTATTTCACATGATGGGTTAAATAAAGGGAAATATGGAGGACCATTATGTCCATATGCAACAAAAAAATATAAAAAACTGACCCTTTCTGTGCTCAATCTTCTTGCTCTGACTACTGATCCTTGTCTCCTTTTTCTTAGCATACAATTCTTTGTCTACTTTCTCTATGTTTTCCTTACTGTGTTTTCTTCTCTTTTTTATTTTTCATATTTGTCTTACTTCCATTATTTTTGATACTTCTATATTTGTTTGTGTTTGTCTCTTGGCTTGGACTAGTTTGTAGGGCCAACTCTGTGCTTATTCCTTCTTGTCTTCAGCTGTAGCTTACCTTGGATCACTCATGTAGTGGTATGAAATTAAATTATTTTACTTGATTAAAATAATAATTATTTGATAAAATTTTGATGGTAGATAGATGAATATTTCCTCTTAACCATGTAAAAATTTCAAAGTCTAATTCCAAGTAATGACCAATCAACAATCAAAACATTGGACCACTCAATTTGTTTTCTATTTTTTTTGTATTGCTCCTACAATGGTTTGTAATTAAATTATTTGAATTGATTAAAACTATTATCATTTGATGAAAATTTTATGGTAGATAGAGGAATAATTCCTATACACCTTATACAAATTTTAGAGTTTGATTCTAGGTATTGAGTGAAAAAAGGTAAAAACACTAGATCGCTCAATTTTTTTTTGAGTTTTCTGGAATGCTCCCATAGTTAGCTATAATTAAATTATTTGTGTTACTTAAGCTCAATATTATTTGATGAAATTTTATGGAGATAGAGGAATATGTACTCTACACATATAAAATTTATAGAGTCTGATTCCAAATCATGAGAAAACACCAATCAAAACACCGGACCACTCAATTTTTTCTAAGTTTTCTGGATTGTCTCTGATTTGATGTGACCTCCCTACCATTTACTCTACTTAGCTTAAATAATCATGTTTAAATAAATTTCATCATGTTAACACCAATTTACTTCCTCCCCTTGATCTTATCTTTCAATGGCCATGTTGACAAATTTTTAGGGTAGTGACATAATGTTAGAGTGAGGTTAGGGGAATATGGAGCTTAGATGTATCGTGACTTGCATGTGTACCTAAATCATAAATGTATAAACTTGAGTAGAAGTGACGTATAATTGATATTGATTGAAATTTTGAGTTTGAGTTTTGATTTTTCATGTCAGTCTAATGACTATAATGAGGCTTGATGATTCTTGCATGAGATTATCCTAATGATGAATGTGTTTTGTAGGAGGGGCATATGGTTGAATTTGCTTTGGATGCTTCATAGGTCTTCTCCTTTATTTTTTTGTAGTGTCCTGTAGAATCCTTGTTGACAAACTCCTATAGTTTCTTGTAGGTTCTAGCTCATACTTGGTTTGGAAATCTAGGTAGACAGACTCCTATAGGTTCCTATAGATTCTGGGTGTGAAGTTTCCTATATAAATTTGGGTGTGTAGGTCTCCTGTAGAAGTATGTGTACACACTCTTCTATAGGTTCCTATAGAAATTTCTGTAAGTATGTGAGAGTAGTTATAGGTTATTTAATGATGGATATATGCAATGAATGGTGGGTTAAATGAAATGGAGTGTGGTAGAAGGGTGCATGATATGAATGAGTGGAATTAAAGAAAAAATGGAATTATGGGATCAACGAGTTGTTCAAGATTTCCATGGGGTAAAACTTAATGAAAAAATGTGAATCTTCAGAAATTATGAAAGCGAGAGGTCAAAGTGATGCAAGTGAAATTTCACAACTCTAAAATTTGAATGTCCTTGCTTGAGATTATCCATTGTTTTTTTTTTTTGTTTCTATCCTTGATTACAGTTGGATTATGTATACGATTTTGGTTATTCATGATATGTAGTTTATAAATACTCTTTTCGAGCTTCCTTAGAAGAATTGACTCCTAGAAAAGAATTTCCATTGTTCCTTATGTTCCCTTATACTCTATATTTTCTGCTTCTTGTTGGATGCATGATGCAGTATGTACACATAGAGGTAGGACTTTTGGAGAAATTTGATATTGAAGACTTGATGTAGTAAATCTTGAAACACTTGATTCGGTAATTTTTCTTGAATTGTATCTTGCATTTCTCATTGTACTCTTTTTTTTGGAAATGCAGTGATATATCTGCATTGAATGACCAAGGTAGGTCAGGAATTTTGCATAAAATGTTGTTATGCTTTATGTTGCTTCTTGTTATTCTCCTCCCCTGCAAAATTGTCAGAGTAAATATTTGTATCCATGTTTTTGTTGTCTTCTTTTATGCCCGAGTTGTAGGGATGCATGAATTCTAGAGAGACTTGTTGATGATCATTGTATGTACAATTTTCAACTGTGATTGTGGACAACCAGTCATCCTTTATGATATATTTGATGATTTGTTTTTCATGGTTTAGTTTTCTTTTGCATTTTTGAATTTCTTGCTTGTTCATACAATGGGGATTTGGACTTGTGAAGATTTCTTGATTTGAAATATTGTATGAATGAATTCCTTTGTGGTCTCTTGTTTAAAATCTCCTTCACTAAAGAATAATATGTTTCCCACTATTGGCTATATTTTTCACATACTCTATTTTTCTGCATTCCTCATACTTTGTTTTTATGCATTCTACCACTCATTTCTATCATTTGAAAGAAAAATAAGGCTTCTGGGTGAATTTGCAAATATAGGTAGAATGGAGACAAGATGATTACATTTAAAGAAATTTTTGTATGTAGAGAAGAGTGTATTGCTTTGTCCTTGTTGAGCTTACAAAAAGTATGGAGAGTTGTTATACAACCTTTATTTACCTTGAAAATAATCTCTCTCTTTCTCTCTCTCTCTCTCTCAAGTCATCCTCATTCTTGTCATTTAATTATTGCAATATGCATATTGGCATGCACAATTCACTATATCTAATTTCATACCTCATATCATAGCATACATTCGATATGTAAAAACCCTTGATTTCTACCTAGAAATGAAGATGTATGTAATGTTAAAAATATATACTTCTATAGAAATCTGGCTATAGGTTGACACTTATGTAGCAACTTGTAGGTCAACTTTCCTCTAGGTGAATTAATGAGGTTTAAATTGAAGGCATAGATGCATGGTGGATGAATGAGGTATAATAAGAATGCATGAGGGGGAAAGTCAATGTAATTAAAGTTTGTTGGGTATGTGTTATATTATTTGCAGTGGGAGGGTCATAGGGGGGCAAAGCCCCTGAAATTATTTTTTGGGTGGTTTTTGCATCCATTTTTTAGCGGTTTTCAACACACGGTTTTCACTTTTGGAAATTTTGTGGTGCATGGGAGGATTTGTGGCTTATCGCATGGTTTTCTAATTTCAGTTAAGGAATTAGGGTTGTAGTATAATATGGGTCAATGGATTAGGGGTTTTGGATGTCGCAAGATCCAATATATAATGTATTGTAAACAATGGAGTTGTAAGGAGATGATAAATAAGAATTAGAGGTGCGGCTCTAAAAAGGTTGTTGGTTTTCCCAGTTCAGGTTTCCAGGGTAAATCTATGTATATATGTGTTATTGCAATAATGTTCTTTTCTGTTTTTAAGAATCTACGTGTGCATTGCATTACTGTAAAAGGTTTAAAACTTACATTTGATATCATAGCGATTATTAGATTCAGGGGGATGCCTTTATGGCTAGGGGTTTGAATCAGGTTTGTGATGGACCTTGTTACAGTGGGAACTCTATGGTATCGATTCTTGTGGCTAAGAGAAATGGTGAGCAGTTCAAAAATAAAGATCGATAAATTTAATGGGAAAATTTTTGAGCTATGGAAGCTCATGATGGAAGATTTGTTGGTAGACAAATATCAATGGGTTGTTATGGATCCAGGTACTACACCTACAGGAACATCCACAAAAGACCGGGAAAAGTTGGATCAGAAGCTGAAGAGCACAATCCGATTGTTTCTATCAGATTTAGTATTATTGAATGTGTCAAGGGAAGCTACAACCAAGTCATTATGGAATACATTAGGGGATTTGTATCAGTCTAAGTCCTTGGTAAATAAATTGTTCTCGCAGAAGAAGTTGTACAAATTGAGGATGAAATATGGAGACTCAGTGATAGAGCATCTAAATTCCTTCAATACTGTAGTAATTCATTTATTGTATGTTGATATTAATATTTCTGATGAAGACAAGTGTATCAGTTTATTTTTCTCTTTACTAGGCTTGTGTGATAACCCGATTGTGGCCATAGGTAGTAATGCAACTACTTTAAGTTTCGATGATGTGGTCTCATCCTTTTTATTGGAGGAGATGAGGCGAAAAATTATGGAAATCCAGAGCACATATGCCTTATTTGCAAGAGGACACTCCCATGAAAGAAATAGAAATAAGTCCTCAAGTGGAGATATAAATGTAGGTGAATATATAAATCTTTTGGAAAATTTGTAAAGGTATGTTGGAGATGTAGAAAAGAAGGGAACTACATGAAACACTATAGATCCAAAAGTGTTGAGAGAGGGAATGGATATGATAATGTCTCTTTTACAGAAGCAAAAACCTTTTCATATGAAGGAGGGGATGTGTACATGGCTTCCTCAAGCACACATGGAGATCTTGAGGCATGACTGGTCAACTCATGTGCATCCTTTCATATGACTCCTCATAGGGAGTGGTTTTGTGAATATGAAAGGTATGATGGGGGTGATGTTTTTCTAGGAGATGACTCGACAACCAAAATCATAGGAAGAGGAAAATTCAAGCTGAAGCTCATGTATGGTAGGATTATAACACTCCCTAGTGTTCTACACATCCTAGGATTGGTCAATAATTTGATTTATGTAAGCAATATGGGCAATGTAGGTGTAAAAACAATGTTTGAAAATGAGACCTGCAAGATGGTTCGAGGGGCAATGGTGTTGATGAAGGGAGTTCGGATTGGAACTCTGTATAAGTTACTGGGAAGCACTATTAATGATAGGTGAAATAGTTCCATTATTCTTGAGATTAGAGCCGAAGAAGGAAAAACTCCTACAGTCTCTAGAGAAAAGACTATGTTCTGGCATCAAAGACTAGGGCATATCAGAGAGAAGGGCCTTTGAATACTACACGGTAAAGGTATGGTTCTAGGTATGTCCAATTTCTCTTTGGATTTTGATTTTTGTGAACATTAATTATATGGGAAGTAGAATCATGTAGGATTTTGCTCTAGTGCTACAAGGGTAGAGTGAGTATTACAGTTAGTGCAAAGTGATGTGTTTGGACCTGTGTCAGTTCCATAACTGGGTAAATATGTGTACTATGTCTCATTCATAGATAAATTCTAGAGGAATACATGGATTTATTTTCTCAAGAAGAAATATGAATTCTTTGACAAATTTAAAGAGTTGAAGTCTCTTGTGGAAAATAAGACATAAAAGAAAATTAAATTGTTGAGGATGGATAATGGTGGAGAATTATACGAGAATGAATTTTATGAATTTTGTAAAATGTGTGTTATAGAAAGGAAGAATAATAATCCACACACACCTCAACAAAATGGATTTGTAGAGAGGATGAAAAAGACACTGATGGAAAAAGCAAGGAGCATGCTCAGTGGTGTCGGGTTAGGAAAAGAATTCTAGGCAGAGGTAGTGGATACTACATGTTACCTGGTCAATCGATCACCCTCATCAGCGTAGGATGACAATACTCAACGTGAGGTATGGACTAGTAAAAAAACCTCTTACACACCCTAGGGTTTTTAGCTGTGATGCTTATGTACATGTTCCAAAGGAAAGTATGCGTAACCTATATAAAAAGGATGAAAGTGTATCTTTATTGGCTATAAAGATAGTTTGAAAGGTTATAAGATCTGGAACCTAGAAACTAAGAAGGTAGTGTATAGTTGAGATGTGGTATTTAGAGAAATAAAAGATGTTGTCAAACATGAAGTCCTACTAAGGGAGGAATAACTAGAGAAAATAGGGTTTGAATTGAAGAAAAAGAAATTAGACACTACAAAAGAACACGAATTAGAAGAATAAGAAGAACCCCATACTCCAATATTGAGGAGATCAGTTCGATAAAGAAGGAAACTTGGAAGGAAACTTTTCTTTGTTTATTACTGATGATGATCCTAGAATTTGAATGCATAAGGTATAATGGAGAAATACAAAGCTCATTTAGTAGAAAAAGGTTATTCCCAGGTAGAGGGAACTAAATTTGGTGAAATTTTTTCTCCTATTGCCAAAAAAAATTCTATTAGAGATATTTTATCTATTGTTGTTGCATTTGATTTTGAAGTAGAATAGATGGATGCAAAGACAACATTCCTACTTGGGGATCTAGAAGAATAAATCTACATGATGCAGTTAGAAGGATTTGTAGTGAAGGGAAAGAAAGAGATAGCATGCAGGCTGAAAAAAGTCCCTATATGGGTTAAATCAATCACGAAGGATGTGGTATAAACTTATATGTTGGGTCTTGGCTTCACAAAGAGAAAACTCGATCACTGTGTGTATTTCAGATTAGTTGGTGATCATCTTATTTATTTGTTCTTGTATGTGGATGATATCTTGCTGATAGGAAATGACAAGGAAATTATCCAGGATGTGAAGACTCGATTTTCCTCTAAATTTGACATGAAGGATCTTGGTTATGCAAATTTCATTTTGGGCATGGAAATTAAAAGAGATTGGGCAAATAGGAAACTCTGGTTAAATCAGAGGAAATATGTCAAGACAATATTGTAGAGGTTTAATATGCAAGAATGTAGATGGGTCATGGTTCCTATTCCTATAGGTGTGAATTTATCTGTAGACCAGTGTCCGAAGATACATGAAGAGGAAGAGGACATGTCTCATGTATTGGATTCTAGTGCAGTTGGTAGATTGATGTATGCAATGATCTATACTAGACTGACTATTGCACATGCAGTGACAATTTTGAGAAGGTATATGTCAAAAAAAAAGTAGGAGCAATGGATAACAATAAAGAGGGTTTTTAGGTGTTTGCATGGTACTACTAGTTATGGATTGTGTTACCAAGGAAGACCAAGATTGGATAGAGTGTTAGACATACATGGTTTTATTGATGCAGACTGGGTTGGAGATATAGATTGCATAATATCTACAAGTGGGTACGTGTTTAACCTATTTTGAGGAGAAATTAGTTGGATGAGAAGAAAATAGTCCATAGTGGCACTCTCAACTACAGAAGTTAAATACATGACAACCACTTATACAAGCAATGAAATAGTATGGTTACAGAGTTTGTTTTCATGTATTGGGTTGGTACAACAAGATGTAAGAGTAGATTGTGATAGTTAGAGTGCAATCTTCTTGGAAAAGATCCATGCTTACCATTCAAAGACAAAGCATATTTATGTTCAGTATCACTTTGTGAGAGACATGATTAAAGACAAGAAGGTTTTGCTGATGAAGATCAACATTTTGAAGAATGTTGCAATCTGTGAGCATCGAAAAGTTTTGTTGGTGCAGAGAAACAATGGAAAATGTTACCATAGATTGTTGACTATGTAATATTGTGACCCCATGTATGAAAAGAAAAAAAACAAGTGGGAGAATGTTGGGTATGTGTTATATTATTTGCATCGGCGGGGTCACAAGGGGGGAAATAGCGCCTAGATTTTTTTTGGCAGTTTTTGTGTCCTTTTTAGCGGTTTTCAACACACGATTTTCATTTTTGGAGGTTTTGTGGTGCATGGATGGATTTGTGGCTTAACTCGTGGTTTTCTAATTCTGGTTAAGGAATTAGGTTTGTAGTCTAGTTTGGGTCAATGGATTAGTGGTTTTAGATGACGTGGGATCATATATATATTGTATTGTAAATAATGAATTTGTAGAGGATGATAAATAAGAATTAGAGGTGCGACTCTAAACATGTTTCTGGTTTTCCCGGTTTGGGTTTCTGAGGTAAATCTCTGTTTATATGTGTGATTGCAATTGTGTTTTTTTTGTTTTTAAGAATATGTGTGTGCATTGCATTACTGTAAAAGGTTTAAAACTTACATTTCATAAGTTTTAGGATGCATGTTGATATATATAATGAGTGGAAGAAATTCCTTAAGGAAATGGGATGGAAAATGATATAAAGATGATATGTAAATTGTGGTGGATATTCTACTAGAACAATTCATCACAACAAATATTATACTTTTCTTAAATCTTATATTATACAATTTATTT
>ML781459.1:1906173-1943000 GCA_009831015.1 Picea engelmannii | reverse complement strand
AAGCATAAGAGTAGATCTCAAGGCTAGGGTACACCATCTAGGGTTTGAAAGCTAGATCTAGGGTGTAGAAAAAAGTAGGAGGTGTTGGGATCAAGCAAAGAGGTGTGGGAGGCCTTGGGATTGATGCCAAGGAAGGTGAGAGGCCCAAATAATTAAAAAAAAAATCATTTGTGGAGTTTCTAGAAGAGGGGGCGTAGCTCCTCTTGGAGGGGCCAAAAAAAAGGTGAAAATGAAGAAATGGAGGGGAATTAATGAGAAAAAAGGAGTGGGATCATCCTAGGAGGTGATGTGGGAGTCAAAGGGAGTCATAACTCATGAGAGGGGGCCCCAAATAAGTCACAACAACCTCCTCTAAGGAAAAACGTCACTTGCCCTAGGGGGCCATTATTTTTGAGTGTAAAAGGTGGGTAAGGGGTTAGAATAGGTTGGAAAAGGTTGGGAGGGTTAGGTAAAGTCTAATCTTGCTCTTTTCCACCTTCAAACTCACCCATTAACTCTTTTTTACAAAAATTACAAAAATGACTTAGCAATTAAAATTGCTATTTTAACTCACTGACACTCCGGGTGGACAAATGCATAGCAAACTTTGTCCGACTGAGCTGAAACTTGGTCTATGGGTGTAGGGGGTGCCATTCCATTTCTTTTGAGCACAAATACCTCTATCAAAAGCCCAAAGACCCATTTTTTACAATATTAGCTCAAAAAACATTTAATTAATTAAATTATTAAAATTTAATTAATTAAAAAAAACCTATCTAGACTCGACGAAATTCCGCGAAACTTTCTACACTATCTGGCATGGTCATTTACAACATTCCTAAACAATAGCTACCAAAGGATGAGACCATCAGAACACCGTTCACCACTTTGGAGGAATTATTGCATGTGTGGAGGGAAAAACTCATGGGAAGTCAACAAGGCTAAAAGGCCCAATTGACAACCTGAGGATAAAAAACCCTCGGTGAAAGGAACTCTCCCAATGAAAACATCCTAAGGTACCTGACCTAACTATGATCGATGCAGACTTATTACATTATCAACCCACGCAGGGGTGCGGAAATTTCGTTTACAAAATTTTGTGTTGGAGCATCAAATGCCCAAGTAGAACCAATACCGTCTTCAAGATATCTTCATCAGGTGATGTATACTTCATGGCACATGAGTTGACCCCCTAGCTGAATAGGCAGTGAACATGCCCATAGTCTCTATGGTAGTGACTTTGCATGCAACATGCAAGATGCCATCTCCTTTAGAGATCTGTTTTTCCGCTCTGCAACTCCATTTTGCTGCGGAGTATAGGGAACTATGTGCTGCAACTAGATCCCTGCCTCATGGCAAAGATCATGGATCTCATGATTTACATACTCTCCACCATTATCAGTTCGGAGGACTTTGATATTCTTTCCGGACTGTGTCTCAACCAAGGCTTTGAAATCTTTGAGGTGTTGAAAGACCTCAGATTTTTGCCTGAGAAAGTAGATCCATGTAGAACGTGAGAAATCATCAACAAAAATGAGAACAAACCTCGCTTTGCTGATGGATGGATGCGGAAAAGGACCCATAAGGTCACTGTGGATCAGATCTAAAGGTGTGGAAGCTCGCTTAGACTTTCCTTTGTCGAATTTCTCTTGAGGGTGTTTTCTGAGAACACATCCCTCACATACTCCCTTGGAGAAATGGATGTCTGGTACACCATCAACTAATCTGTGCTTGCTAAGCTGTTGCATGTATCTGAAATTCAAATGTCCAAACCTTTCGTGCCATATCCTACTACTTTCATCAGCATGAGTAAGCAGTAAAGCAGAATCAAGTTCAATGAATTTAGAAAATGTATACAATCTAGACTGATGATTTACCTCACCGGTTGCAACCCTGGAGTTGGTTTGCATGTCGTATATGTCCACGAAATTTGGTGTGAAGATGACTTTCTTTCTGGTGCCGGAATTCGTCATCTGATACACGGAGAGAAGATTGACAAAAAGTTTGGGAATGTGCAACACATTCTCGAAGCTTCCATTGGTGAGTTCAATCCTTCCTTTGTTGGTGACTTCGACATAAGAGTTGTCCCCCATCAGAATAGGAGGACCTTTGCATGCATCCAATGAAGAATAAACTGCTTCCGAGGCAGCCATGTGATGTGATGTTCCTGAATCTACGATCTAAGCATCAGGAGAGGAGTTGATTGCAATCAAGGCATGGCTAGAATTGTCTTTCCTGGAATTCGGATCTTCTGCCTTCTTCTTCTTTGCACCCTCGGGGATGCGATCTCCAAGGTTGTTTTGCTGAAGTATTTGAGACATCAGATCTATTTGTTTTTGCATGCATGCGGATTCCGGATGGAATCCTTTGTGACAGTACGTGCATTTCTCCCCTTTTCTTCCCTTTCCCCTTTGGATCCGGAGGCATCGGTGAAGGGTTTTGTGTACCCTTCCTTCTTCAGATGTGCATGAGCTTTCCGTTTATCTTTATCTTTAGATTTCTGATATTTGTGGCTGCAATCATGCACAGCGAGTGCATGCGCCCTTGGGCCTTTGATTATGCCCATGTTGATGAGCTTGGTTTGCTCTTGTGTCAGGGATTCGATAAAGTCCTCAAGAGAAGGCATCTTCCAGGTGGCTCCAGAGGCGAATCTGATAGTATGGAATGTAGATACGAATACAGAGAATTCATGACCAAGCTTGGAGAGAATGCTGAGAACCATTTGTTTCTCCTCCTTCGATTTATCAACCCCGCAAGCTTTGAGTTGCGACAGTAAATCCTTGAATTTTGTAAAGAAATCTTGGATATTGTCAAAGCTTTTTGGATCCAATGTGAGTAGCTCCACCTCTAGCATGTGTCCCCTCATCTCATCTTGTTTGCCAAAGAGCCCTTCCAAGGTGGTCCAGGCTTCATTGGGAGTCTTACAAGAAGATATATGAAAAAGGAGATCGGGAGAAACAAGACTGCAAATTGTTTCAAGTGCCTCATCTATGTGATTTAAGTACTTGGATTTTTCTATGGCTGATGTCGGTTTTGTATCTGTATTCAAGGTTAACCTGTACAACCCTCTAGTTCAGAGATGTATGGATATTTTCTCCTTCCATGCAAAATAGTTGTAAGGTGTAAGAATGAATTTTTTTTGGAATTCCATCCTTCCGCTGTCTTCAATCTTTTGTACCTGCAAAAACTTTTGGTGTAGTTTTTGCTTAGCAGTCCGTCAGCTCTGATACCATGTAAATGTGTTGAACCTGCACATAATAGATCTAGCTAAACAATAATACACACATTTGCAGAGAGAATTGGAGAAAGAAGAAGGAGAGAAAGAATGGAAGAATTCTCATTAACCGTTGTGAATAATGAATAATTTACACACGATATACTCTGTATAACTCAATGAGTTCGACTGGAGGATAACCAATGCGCCATATTGGTGGTCTAGAGTGATCTGGACACACACCAACAGTTACGGGAGTGAACTGCCACCTAGTCTAGTCTCTCAGGCAATTACGTGAGTGAACTGCCACCTAGTTGAGTTAACTAGTCAACTAGTCTTCAGTTAACTGACTGAACAGAGAGTAGTGAGAAGTTAACTCAAGGATTCAAGGCTAATGCGCCACTCTGGTAATGATACCAAGGCAAGGTCGAATTAGCATGGTGATGATCCCAATGTTGCATGGTGACAAAACCAATGTAGCATCTAAACTCAACTCAATTAGTCAAACTGAAGTGTCAACTGAAAGAGAATATTCTCCCCTAAATTATAGGAGACTGGATAATGACTAATTATAACTAATAAACAAGGAAAAACCTTAGGAAAAATAAATACTAGGTGTGTGTAAAGTAACTCCAACATGGATGAGGCCACCATGTTTTCCTTTATGTGATAACTGTTGAATCCTAATAGGTGGGTAGTGTTGAAGAGACAATAGAAGTCTTGAGTCATATTGTTGTCTTGTCTCTTCAGTGATTGAATTGAGTTATTCTCTTTAGTCAGTCAACTCCTCATCCAACCTTAGGTTAGGGATATGGCACCATTTCTTGTACTTCCTGGTTTCCATTTCGCGATGAGGGAAAGATTTTCATCATTGCCTTCTTTTGAACAAATTATTCCTTATTGACTATGACACATCATCCGAGGAATGGTCCAAAAGCTATAGCACTTTGATGAACCGTTAGCCTCATTGGCAGTCATCTCACATTCAACAAGACTAATCATCATTGGGTTTTGATTGGATGAGTTGAGTCGGTGTTCGACTTCATAATGTCATTCACATTAACAGGTAGTGCTTGTACCTTAGGGCCCATTAGCCTCATTGGTGGGTTCCTTTATGCCTGGCGGGTGTTTTGCTTATTGACAACATACTAAGTGGCTCTCTCCCATTTCTCGACTTCAGATCATTTTCTAGTGGGAACAATGTACATGATAGGTGGGTTGTAGGTAGCAGTTGCAGATGGGCACATATGGGTAAGTCCTCATTTTAGTAGATCAACCGAGGCACTGTTATCCCCCGGTTTAGGGATAACTAAGGAAATTATGTCTCAAGGCCCACAGGTCCTAGACATGGAGTACCGAGAGCTAGATCGACTTGAGCATGGCCTTGGAGGGCCCATCTTTTCATTCTTCAACGCTTCCACTTTGTCAGCAGCAACAACATCCATCACCTCGGCCTGGTCCTGTAGCAGAAGTAGATCTTGCTCCATGAGGTAATGAGTCCGGGTATCATGGTATGTGTCACTCTAATCCTCAAAACCTTTGAATATGTGCATTCAATTCTTTTTGTTTCTAACGGGTGCTTGGATCTCATACCTATCCGCTTGACCATATCTAGGGGGAATGACAGGATGCCCTAGTAAGCTTGTGTCCATAGGTTTTGAGTTGCCACTGGGGGGATTCATGAGAAGCCATCATCCGCTCCTGCCATACTTACCACTTTCCATCTTTCTCCCGCTCATCCATCCCATTACATTGGTCTGGGCATTGGGTTGGCCAAATATTTAAGGGTTGTACCTTACCTTGTGGAAAGAAGGGGCTAAAGGCCCAGAGGGTAAAAGTAGTTGGCAAAAGATAGAAGCCAAAGAATGAAACCTTGAGATGCTTCGCCCAGGAATCCCCGAGAAAGCAGTAAAAAACTTCTCAGCAAGAAACAGAGGGACCCACAAAAAATAATAAAACAAGACCTAGTTAGAGGATAGGGGGTCTCATCACGAGTCAACCTATTAGGTCCATGGGCATGTAGCGGTATGACACTACCAACAACTGGTCACCACGCCAGGGTAGTGGCTCTTGGTGGCATAGCCAAGAGAAAGGGGGTCTCATCACGAGCTAGCCTTCTCATTTATGTGAAATGCTTGTGGGTAACATTGCCACCACTGGTCACCACGCTAGGGCAGTGTCCCCTAGCTAGCTTCTTGAAGAAAAAACAATAAAATAAAGACAAAAGGCATGAATGGGCTTGGAAACATTTGCATCCATGACAGGTGCAGCTCGCCCTCTACAGAGGCACCCACATGTAAGCCATACATTTCCCTGCTATCACTGCACCCCTTGCCCATGACATCCCTTATCCACTTCATCCACTCACATGGCTTAGATTTGATCTCTCCCGGAAACACCCCACATCCAGTGAGCATTAGCCCAATAGGACGTCCTAGCGTTTCCTCCAAACTTGGCTTGTAGATTAGTATAATGCCTTTGATCACTTGTCCGGGTAAAAGGGGTTTTATGCACATGCTTAATAACTTGATGATTAGATGTGATTGACATTGCTATGATCCTTATGACTTATGAGCCCATGGAGGGCATATCTGTTGATGTGCAGGACCATACCCGATGGACAGGTACCCCTATGGATAGGTACACATGGAGAGATGATTAGTTTGGACCTCCATGGGGCTGAAAGCCCATCAGATGGATGTTGAGGCCCTAGTAAGGGGCAGAGACAGATCAGAGGGTTTGCACCGGAGAAGAGGACGTTCCACTAGAGGCATCTTGGTAGGCCTGTACGCAAGGGGGGTTGTGCCTTTTCCACCAGGATGTAGGCCTTGGAAGGCCCATGATGTCACCCAAGACACCTATGACGTCATCCAACGCTTGTGGAAGTTTTGGGAGGTAGTTATGTGCCAAGTGGCAAGTGTGGCAGGTTCCGGAGGCCCAAGGAGGCCTAACGTTTTTGTCCAGGAAGCCAACGTTGCCCTAAAAGGGCCTAACGTCACCCTAAAAGGGCATGATGTCATCATTTATGCTTGATTAGGCTTTTAATTATGACATTTAATGTAAAACAGTATTTTGATGTAAAATTGGCCATGTCGGCCTTTTGTGACCTAAAAGTAAAAGTAAGGTCACTAGTATGGTATAAGTAGAGAGCTAAAACTCTCTTTTTCTCATCATCTTTCACTCACACTTGTGTGAGGTCTGAAATTTGCGCCCTCCTTTAGGGTTTTTGGCTGAAATACTAGTGCGCACTTGTTGAAGGAAGGCTTTTTATGGTATAATTGGCATTTTTCTTGGTGGAAAGTCTACAACTAGGGTTTTGCATTGATGATACATGGTGAATGTGAGTAAATTTTTGTAATTCTTCTCTTACTTGAATGGTTATAGTGTTTTACTTTGCATTTTGTTAATGAAATTGTTGGATTAAACCCTAAAGATCAAGCACTTGTTATAGTACTTGTTCCAATTGCTATCTACCTACTAGATTATGCCCTAGAGTCGTTTTTCTTGAAGCCATTATTAGGGCCTTGCCTTTGCAACACCCTAGTACTTGTCACTTCATCTAGCCGATTTTATCTCATTATTGAGCTAAAGAGGGAGGAAAACTTATTAAGGCCTAGGGTTACCTACACCTTAATAGTCGTTTTCCTCTAGGGTTTGATGGTTGAAGCCTTGGCTTACCAACACTTCATCCATCAAATTTCTCTTGTCTTTTGCTCTATTACTATCATCTCGTTCCTTCAATTTTTGCAGCCACTTATTGACTCCATTTTTACCCATGAAGACACTGATCTAAGACCTCTTGCTTGAGTATTTTGATCACAACTCTCAAACATCCAAATCTTTGAACAATTAACATCTTCTAACTGTAGTTTAGATTAACCTACTAACCTTATAGCTGCTATTATCCATCTAAGTTATAGTTATACTTTGCAGCAATTGAAAGATTGACTAATGCATAACATTATTTGCTTCTAATGAATGTTGGTGTTATGATATTGATGATTAATCATTCTTGCTCATTTTGAAGCCTTTATAAAGCATTAATTGTGAGGCATTGTATTTTGATTATTGCTGCTATACATCTTTGTTTACTTCACCAATATATTAGTCAATTGCTCTTATTAAGAAAGTTTATGATTATATGAAGTACTAACCAACAAGTGCCCTTGCAAATATAGTTTTATGTTGCTTTGTTCCGGGTAGGTACATTTCTGGTTTTATTATCTCTTGATTGGTTGTTTAGGCGGACTTTCTGATCGGTGGTGACTTGTGAGAGGGAAAATTTTACTTGGCCTTTATGCTTTGCCTTCTCAAAACCCCAGGTCACCGGGGACGTCTCCCCTGGGCCTACCACCCTAAATAGAAAGAGACATCCTATTGAGGTGACAGTGATAGGATAGTCTCCCGTTACGTCAATTTGTCTTCATTTACCGTTCCCTTCTATCAAAGTACAAATTGTGCGATAACATTTTGGCGTCGTTGCCGGGGAACACTGAGTCAATTCTCCTCAAGACGTCACTTTTCGGTGAGCCTTTCCTCAAAAGAATCTTCACCTTACAAGCTTACCTGGCGACTCCACTAAGGGTGATTCGCTTATCTCTTTGATAATTTCAAGAAAATTATCTGGCGACTCCACAATCCACAAGGAGCTACAACAACCCTCCTCAATCCTTTAGAAGAAAGCCTCCCCGAAACTCTCTCGTAGTAAAATCACTCTTTGGAGGAAGTCTTCCTTTGAACACAATGTCTAGCACGGGAACTCAAACCAACATCCCAACCCAAGCCAATAACCAAAGACAATGGTCATCCAATCTTTTCAAACCGCTAGACATGACAGCTATACCAGGCTACCCTAGGCAAATGCCCCCCAAGTATGAGAAATGGCTGCCTAAGTTCACCGGTACTGATGCGACCAGTGTCGAGGAGCATATGAGCAACTTTTGGGCATTTTTTCAGCTTCATCCTGTTAGTGATGATGCTGAAGACTTGGTCATGAAGCTTTTCTCTGCCACCCTCCTTGATGCTTCAAGATGTTGGTACAATAGTCTTCCTGATGGCAGTATTAAGACCATGGATAAGTTAGAAGAGGCCTTTCTCAAACGCTGGAGTATCAAGGAAGACCCCAACATGTTGCTGACCAGGCTGAATACCCTTTGGAAACAAGAGAATGAGACCATTAGAGAATTCCACACTAGGTTTGAAACCCTGTTGCAAAAGATCCCCGTGAGACGTGATCCAGCTAATAATTTCCTTGTTTACATTTACACCAAATCTTTTACTGGTCAACTAGGGTATTTCCTCAGGGATAAAACCCCCCAAAAAATCCAAGAAGCCCAAGAACTAGCTACAAAGATTGAAGACAACCTCCACTCATCCAAAATCGAGCCTTTCTCAAACCCAAGGGCCAAAGTGGACACTAAACCCAAGATAGTCCACAACGCTGAGCCTTCCTCAGATATTTGTGCCAGCTTAGCAAAATTGCAGATGACCATGGATGGCATGATGAAAAACCAAGAACAAATGATGAATATGATTGTCAACCTAGAAAGAGCCCAACATCAAGCACCTAGGGTCCCATATAAAGGCCAATTCCAAAAGGGGATCCGGGTTTATAGACCAAAGAATGATCAAGAGGTTCCTGATACTTTAGCTCCTACAAACGTCGTGGATAAAAATCCTTGGTGTTTGCAGTGTAGTGAAGCCCACTGGGAACATGAATGTCCTTATAATAATGGAAGCCATGACCAAGTAAACATAGTGGGCTCCCAGATTTGCCTCAATATCACCCCCGAGGAACATCGAGAGGGCATAAAAGAAGCAGCCAGGAAGGCTAGAATGGTAGTAATAAACAACTTAGACCAGGAATCAAAAGAGAAGCTGAGGAAACAAGAATTTTAGGTGTATAGACAAAAGAAGCTAAACCAACCTACCTCTACCAATCCTGGAATAACCCAAACAAAGCCTCCACCTTTGGACAATCTCCTTCCTAGGAACCCTCCCAAAACCGAAAAAGTGGACCTAAACTTTGACTTCGAAGGGGTGATATCCAAGATGCACGTGACTATTCCCTTAAGAGAAGTCATCAAGGTACCACCTCTTAAGGAAAGATTTGATAATTTCTTCAAGGGATCAGATGGACCAATGGACCCCCCTATCATGTTACAAGCTGATCACTTTAGGGTCCAGTAGGATGAACGCCAACCTTTCTTCATGACCTTACTAATGAATAAAAGAGCCTCAACAATTGCATGTTGGATTCAGGGGCCGGTGCTAACATGATGTCTCTTAAGTTCATGCAATGATTGGGCCTAAAAGTCACAAGACCTTATAGAAATGTGTGTGGCTTTGAGTCTAGAGTCATACCCACACATGGGGTAATTGAAAATGTGGAAGTATGCCTTAAAAAATACCTCGAGAGAGTAATCCACATCGACATAGTGGTGGTAGACATCCCAGATGTGTGGGGGATGTTATTGTCTAGGAAATTTGCTTCAATGCTAGGAGGCACTCTTGAGATGGACCTCACCTAGGTCAATGTACCTTTAAACAATGGAACAATAGGTCGTCTCCCAAATGTGCCAATGACCAGAACCCATGTGCAAGAAACTAGTGACCCCATCAAAGATGACAAAGCACATGAGCAAATCATGGAAAGTCCTAATAAATTTTCTCCTGACGATATGCCCTTTGCAACGGAGGAAGATTTTTATCAGATACAATGGCCCAAGAAAGAAGATTACCAACAAGTCCTAGACAAGTATAAACTTTAAAGACAAGGAAGTCGGGGCTGTAAAATTGCTAAAGAAGGGAGAAAGCGATATATTGATTCGACCATCCCAACAGGAAGTCTTCACAGCAGAATCCCACCCTCCTCCCTCTGCACAATACACCAGGGTCGTTCATGAAACAACCAAATTCAAAATCAGGGAATACATGGAGGGGGACGTAGTATGGATGTGGGATATCAAGAAAGGAGAGCCTACTAATTGCAAAGGAAGTACTCAATTTTGGCTCGGGCGTTTCAAAGTTGGAAGAAAATCAGTTGATGATTCTTACTACTTATCTACATTGGAAGGAAGAAGGCGTCCATTACCAGTCAGCGAACACCTCTTCAAGCCCCACCAAGGTGGGGGGAGTTAACTTCACAAGTAAGTGCAGGTAAGTAGGCATTTACATTCATTGTATATACCATTTGCATTTCATGCTAGAATAGTTTGTTTTCACATTTGTCTATATGCGTGCTTTTGTTTTCATATATATGAGCTGGGGGTGATATCACCACCCCAAATGACTGCTAACAGCTTTATGTTGAGATCAAGCAGGTTACAGGTTATGCCAAGAAATGCTGAGGTTCTCATGCGCTCTACGATGAGCACATGTCCCCGAGTTGGAGCCAGATGTTATCCCCCGATTTAGGGATAACTAAGGAGATTATGTCTCGAGGCCCACAGGTCTTACACATGGAGTACCGAGAGCCAGATCGACTTGAGCATGGCCCTGGAGGGCCCATCTTTTCATTCTTCAGCGCCTCCACTTTGTCAACAGCAGTAACATCCATCACCTCGGCCTGGTCCTGTAGCAGAAGTGGATCTTGCTCCATGAGGTAATGAGTCCGGGTATCATGGTATGTGTCACTCTAATCCTCAAAACCTTTGAATATGTGGATTCAATTCTTTTTATTTCTAACAGGTGCTTGGATCTTATACCTATCCGCTTGACCATATCTAGGGGGAATGACATGATGCCCTAGTAAGCTTGTGCCCATAGGTTTTGAGTTGCCACTGAGGGGATTCATGAGAAGCCACCGTTCGCTCCCGCCATACTTACCACTTTCCATCTTTCTCCCGCTCATCCATCCCATTACACTGGTCCGAGCATTCAGTTGGCCAAATATTTAAGGGTTGTACCTTACCTTGTGGGAAGAAGGGGCTAAAGGCCCAGAGGGTAAAAGTAGCTGGCAAAAGATAGAAGCCAAAGAATGAAACCTTAAGATGCTTCGTCCAAGGATCCCTGAGAAAACAGTAAAAAGCTTCTCAGCAAGAAACAGAGGGACCCACAAAAAATAATAAAACAAGACCTAGTTAGAGGATAGGGGTTCTCATCACGAGTCAGCCTATTAGGTCCATGGGCATGTAGCGGTATGACACTACCAACAATTGGTCACCACGCCAGGGTAGTGGATCTTGGTGGGATAGCCAAGAGAAAGGGGGTCTCATCACGAGCCAAGATTCTCATTTTCGTGTCATGCTTGTGGGTAACATTGCCACCACTGGTCACCACGCCAGGGCAATGTCCCCTAGCTAGCTTCTTGAAGAAAAAACAATAAAATAAAGACAAAAGGCATGAATGGGCTTGGAAACATTTGCATCCATGACAGGTGTAGCTTGCCCTCTACAGAGGCACCCACGGGTAAGACATACATTTCCATGCTATCACTGCACCCCTTGCCCATGACATCCCTTATCCACTTCATCCACTCACATGGCTTAGATTTGATCTCACTCGGAAACACCCCACATCCAGTGAGCATTATCCCAATAGGACATCCTAGCGTTTCCTCCAAACTTGGCTTGTAGATTAGTATAATGTCTTTGAGCACTTGTCCGAGTAAAAGGGGTTTTAATAACTTGATGATTAGATGTGATTGACATTGCTATGATCCCTGTGACTTATGAGCCCATGGAGGGCGTATCTGTTGATGTGCAGGACCATATCCGATGGATAGGTACCCTTATGGACAGGTACACATGGGGAGATGATTAGTTCGGACCTCCATGGGGCAGAGACAGATCAGAGGGTTTTCACTGGAGAAGAGGAGGACGTTCCACCAGAGGCAACTTGGCAGGCCCGTACCCAGGGGGTGTGCCTTTTCCACCAGGACGTAGGCCTTGGAAGGCCCATGACGTCACCCACGACACCTATGACGTCATCCAACGCTTGTGGAGGTTTTGGGAGGCAGTTATGTGCCAAGTGGCATGTGTGGCAGGTTTCGGAGGCCCAAGGAGGCCTAACGTTTTGCTCCAGGAAGCCAACGTTGCCCTAAAAGGGCCTAACGTCATCCTAAAAGGGCATGACGTCATCATTTATGCTTGATTAGGGTTTTATTTATTACATTTAATGTAAAACAGTATTTTGATGTAAAATTGGCCATGTCGGCCTTTTGTGACCTAAAAGTAAAATTAAGGTCATTAGGATGGTATAAGTAGAGAGCTAAAACTCTCTTTTCTCATCATCTTTCACTCACACTTGTGTGAGGTCTGAAATTTGCGCCCTCCTTTAGGGTTTTTGGCTGAAATACTAGTGCGCACTTGTTGAAGGAAGGCTTTTTATGGTGTAATTGACATTTTTCTTGGTGGAAAGTCTACAACTAGGGTTTTGCATTGATGATACGTGGTGAATGTGAGTAAATTTCTGTAATCCTTCTCTTACTTGAATGGTTACAGTGTTTTACTTTGCATTTTGTTAGTGAAATTGCTGGATTAAACCCTAGAGATCAAGCACTTGTTATAGTACTTGTTCTAATTGCTATCTACCTACTAGATTATGCCCTGGAGCCGTTTTTCTTGAAGCCATTACTAGGGCCTTGCCTTTGCAACACCCTAGTACTTGTCACTTCATCTAGCCGATTTTATCTCATTATTGAGCTAAAGAGGGAGGAAAACCTATTAAGACCTAGGGTTACCTACACCTTAATAGTCGTTTTCCTCTAGGGTTTGATGGTTGAAGCCTTGGCTTACCAACACTTCATCCATCAAATTTCTCTTGTCTTTTGCTCTATTACTATCATCTTGTTCCTTCAATTTTTGCAGCCACTTATTGACTCCATTTTGCCCTATGAAGACACTGATCTAAGATCTCTTGCTTGAGTATTTTGATCACAACTCTCAAACATCCAAATCTTTGAACAATTAACATCTTCTAACCGTAGTTTAGATTAACCTACTAATCTTATTGCTGCTATTATCTATCTAAGTTATAGTCATACTTTGCAACAATTGAAAGATTGACTAATGCATAGCATTATTTGCTTCTAATGAATGTTGGTGTTATGATATTGATGATTAATCATTCTTGCTCATTCTGAAGCCTTTATAAAGCATTAATTGTGAAGCATTGTATTATGATTATTGCTGCTATACATCTTCGTTTACTTCACCAATATATTAGTCAATTGCTCTTATTAAGAAAGTCTATGATTATATGAAGTACTAACCAGCAAGTGCCCTTGTAAATATAGTTTTATGTTGCTTTGTTTCGGGCAGGTACATTTCTGGTTTTATTATCTCTTTATTGGCTGTTTAGCCGGTCTTTCTGATCGGTGGTTACTTGTGAGAGGGAAACTTTTACTTGGCCTTTATCCTTTGCCTTCTCAAAACCCCAGGTCACCGGGCACGTCTCCCCTGGGCCTACCACCCTAAATAGAAAGAGACATCCTATTGAGGTGATAGTGATAGGATAGTCTCCCGTTACGTTAATTTGTCTTCATTTACCTTTCCCTTCTATCAAAGTACAAATTGCGTGATAACAAGCACCATGCATATTGACTCCATTCCCTAGTGGATAGGCACATTGATCTTTAGGTTGGATTTTCTAGAGATCATTTATTTACAGATACAGAGTGCAAAGATTTCGAGATTCTTGACATCCCACAGGGGGATCTTGTCCCCTTGAGTCACCATTGTTAACCCCTAAATTTGCCTATGCAAATGGAGGGTTAAGATCCAACTAGCTTCCATCGAGCTGGTAGTCAGAGGATAGGTTTCATAGAAATTAGAGACAATTTTCATGGAGAACAGAGGCAAGTTTTCGAGTAATTAGAGTTCATTGCAGAGGCAGAGACATTTCATTGGCATAGTCATTAGTTTTGGGGAAAATTGCTATTTTTAGTAGTCTTACTATTTTTTAGGAGCCAGAGTTCAGAGGTCCGCATGTTAGAGATGATTACATATTTGGGATCCTTGTGAGCTCACGATATCGATGAGCCTTTTTCAGACAACGTGTGAGACAATGCCATTTTTAGCAGTTAGGGTTTCAGGGCTTGTATGATGATTATGAGATGAAGTTTGACTATGCTATTACTCTCATCTCTTTGAACTTGTTGGTGCAATAATATATTTGTGTGTAGCGGTGTAGGTTGTTTTCCTTCCTCTAATTTGTTTATTTGTTTATTTGCATGCCAAGGACCATTTTTATGTGTTGATTTGTCATACTAACACAGATTTCTAAGTGATTTTCAGCGCATAAACACTAGGGACGCTCCCTTGTGGTTGGATAAGCACCAATTTGAACGGAGAAGCAATTAGCTAGTGACCTATGGTTGATTGCTTATCAGTTAATAAACAATTTTTCTTGTTGCAGATCTTGGAGTCAGTGCTATCCATTGGTGCATTTCTGAGTGATAACAACACCAAATACTGTACAAGAGAACAGGTTATTCCAGATCTGCCATTTACAGGAGACAAAGATAGAGGAGCACTTTATTTTCAAATGTCCTCATTGCTATTAGATACGCGGTTGGTTCCATTTCCTGTTCAAGGAGTTCCATAACTCCCTCCCCACCTTTTTTAGTACATAGACTAATGGTGCCTGGATTTATACTTGGGAGAGGTCCTTAGGCTAAGAGATTACATTTTCTGCCCTCACTCCCCCTTGATAGGACACTACTTAGAGGATCACAACTTTCTTATTGGAGCTCCCTGATAGGAGCACCAAGAAGCAGGCAGAGTAGAGGTAGCCCAACCCCTGGTAGGGAGACCCATGCAGACTTATCGTATGGGGTCTCGAGATAGCTCACGCTATACCAGTAGGAAGCCTCTTTCTAGCAACCTTCAGTAGAGGACCACCTCTTCTAGAAAGAGAGACATTCCTCAGACCAAATCCCATTGACCTGCTTTAGTGGTCATGTGTTGGACATTAATACATTTATCTTATGTTATTTTATCTTCGGCCTCAGATGGTAGGAGAGCTTCCCTTTCAACTTCATAGGAGGACCCCCTCTCTCCTTCATTAGACTGTGGGCATTTGGAGCATTTGAAGCTCTTTCCCTTCTACTAAGCTCCAAAGCATTGTATTTTGTTTTTTAGCATTATGATAGTCACTCTTAGATCTTTTAAGGTAGCATTGATTCTTGCTTTTATAGGAGTGGCCTTTGCACTCCCACTTTGTACAACCACCTATGTATTGAGCACTCTTATTGACATACTTTTGGATATTTGTTGGACATTGATAAACTTATATTATCTTATTGATTTAGATGTCTTCTCCACTTGCATGCTTTTCATTTACATGCACCCACTGTCACTTTCATCATTCCTCTCAAAAACACCATGAAGAGTTTCTTTTGCTAGGGCTCATGCTCTCCGGATTCCGCTAGGCCAATTCAGAGTTGGCTCCCATAGACTTCGGGTTGAGACAAACAACCAGATTGATCGACCAAACAGGATCTATCAACTATGCCAACTATAGGAGGTCGAGACTGAGGAGCACTTCATCTTCCGCTATCCCATCTACTATGAGATCAGGGGGCGATTTCATTGCTTATTCAGGGTAGCTCAGACCCTCATTGGCTTCTTTGGCTATCATGATCAACAATGCTCAACTTTATACATAAAAGAGGCCCTTAGGTTTTGATCTCATATTCTTCAGCCTCCTACGAGACCAGACCCTATTCGACATATCACCTTCTTCTTCAAAGTGCTACATGTTGACCACCTATTTCGATTAGGGGGTCAACTCCATGTACCATGAAGATATGCACCAGATGGTGTTACCGAGTTAAAGACTTGTTGGTTCTACAAGACAGTTTTGGCCTTCAACACGTATTTTTGTAATGGAATTTCCGCTCCTCTGCGTAGGATAATAATGTAATGGGTCTGCATAGATCATAGTTTAGGTTATTTGCCTAGGAATTTATCATTAGAGGAGTCCCTTTCATCGAGTGTTTTTTTTCCTTCGGTTATTAATTTGGCCTAACCAACCTTATTAATTTCCCTTGAGTTTTTCACTCCCACAAATAATTTTTCCAAAGTGGTGAAAGACGTTCTAATGATTTGGCCCTCTGGTAGCTAGTGTCTAGGAATATTGTAAATGACCATGCTAGACATCTCTTAGAGTCTTGCGGAATTTCGTCGAGTCTAGATATTTTTTTTTTTAAATTGTCTAGTTAATGGTAATTTTAATTAATTTTTGATAAAAAAATGTAAAAACTAGGTCCTTGGGCTTTTGATAGGGGTATTTGTGCTCAAAAGAAATAGAATGAGACCCCCTACACCCCTGGACCAAGTTTCAGCTCAATTGGACAAGTTTTTCTAGGTGTTTGTCCATGAGGAGTCTAAGTCAGTCTAAAACAACAATTTAATTGCTAGTATTGACATAGTCAAAATGTCATATTTTTGTAAAATTAACAAAAATGGTTAGAGAAAAGATGGGAGATGACGCCTAAACCCCTAATTAAGCCATCTTAACCTTTTTCTAACCCTCATTCCCCCTTTCCACCTAGCCACCACATGAAAAAGTCATTCCCCCTAGGGAAGTTGCACCCCCCTCCTTGAGGAAACATTAGAAAATGAAAAATTAAAGTGAGTGGGGCCCTCTCTCCCCTAGTGCGCCCTCTTAGAGCCTCCACCTCACCCTTTTGAGTAAGTGGATGACAACTCATCCCCCACTAAGATCCAAAACCCTAACGCTAGCAAGTGCGTCCCCCCTCTTGAGATTCTCAATCTTGCTTAATGGTTGACACTTGGAGGAGATCCAAGAGGGGTAGCTCTTGCTTCCCAAGTATAAATGAATGCCCTCCTCTCTTCATTTCTCACCAATTCTTTTGCTGCTATTACTATGCTCAAATTTCTCCCATCTTTCTCTCTTTCTCATTCTTTCTCACTTGTTTTGGAGAGAAGCTTGTTGCAAGTATTTGCAACAACCTTCTATTTGGATTAATAGAAGAAAACTTTGGAGGCCATTGATGTGTGGAGAGTCTTCTTTGTACATCCATTCTTGGAGGTGACTTGGTATTTTATTTGTGTTGCATTTTATTTGTTTAGAGTAGAGATACCAAGCAAAGTCTTTTTCTTGGGTAGGTTTGCAATAGTATTATTGTAGATCTAGATGAGTATATTGTAGTTTTGCAAAGTATTTTGTAATATCTAACATCTATACTCACTCCTCTCTCTATCTTGTAGTTTGCTCACACTTTTTGCAGGTCATTTTTAGTGTTGGGAGAGCTATTTTCAGATCTGGAAAATAGTTGTTTCCAACCATTTTCACCTCTAATAATTTTCTGTAATTTATTTCTGCAGTTTTCCTCTATATTTTGGGCATACTAACATCTATAATAGGTCTTTCTAATCAAATATGCTTGCTGTAATTTTTTGCAGAAAGTTTCTGTGTAAAAAACATAAATTTTCTTAAGTTATTGTCACTTTGTGCAGCATTTCCAACAAGCTTTTGCTCGCTGTTTTTTCGTAGGTTGGTGACCAAAGAAGTGATCAAAGGGCCATTTGGGGCCACTAGAAGCAAATGATCAACCTCCCAAGATTGGGTAACAAGTACCCCCTTCTCTTCTTCTCATTTCCTTATTGTAAGCAAGCCCAAGGGAGTCCCAAAGGCTTGCACTTCTCTTTCATTGTAAAATTTATGCAATTTATTTTTTGAGTTTGCCTACACCTTGGAGAGAGTTTGGCAAAGCCAACCATCCAAAAACGTAAGGCTAAGAACTAGATTTAAATTTCAGCATTTTCTTTTAGATTGTTTGCCCCACTTGTCATTAAGACAATGTTGTGTGGCTAGGGTTTCCATTCAAGTTTTTTAGCATTTCATTTTCATTCACCCACTTGTGCACAAAACCGAAAGGCTTTGTCCTCTACCTTGTGCACTTGTTGAGGTTGTTTAGATTAGCTTTCCTTTCAAGTCTTTTTCATTTACTTGTTTGCCTACACCTTGGATAGAGCTTGGCAAAGCCAACCATCCAAAATCGTAAGGCTAGGTTCATATTGTGTTTATTACTTATATGTTTTATGCTTAATGTTCTAAATCTCTAGATCTAGAAGTAATCACATGGTATTTGCTTAAGCTCATGGAGGCATAACAAGTTATTTGCTTAAGCTCATGGAGGCATAACAAGTTATTTGCTTACATTGCTTATTTTGTTTACATTGCAAGTCATTTACATGTCAAGTACTTTTCTTTCAAGCTATTTACATTTACAAGTATTTCTTTTAATCTTGCAATTTACTTTTCTAAGCATTGTAATCTCTTGCAATTTACTTCTTTTCCTACATTGCAAGCACTATCATTTTACAAGCACTACATTGCAATCACTTTACTAACTTAACTCAACTTAATTCAACTTAAGCTCAATTTACCTTTAGTTTCATAGGGCTTAAAATCTATCTAGTTTAATAGGTCACCTTTTACTGTCTCAACTTTGCCAACAAAAAAGGAACCTAAGGAAGAAGCAAGGGGTGCTAGATCAGGGATGGTCTCACGACACTAGGTGTCCCCCTTGTGGAGTACTTTTGTTCCCGGATTGACCTGTGGAGCTAGGGTGTGGCCTTGTTTGCCTCACTTATTGAGCACCCAACAATTCTTTTGGTACAAGCGGGGAGAGTTCTTGGGTAGTCACTTAGTTTAGGATTCATACTCTAATCTAATAACTCAATCAATCCTAACTAATCCACTACAACCTTGGGCAACTGTAATTTACCTATCTTTTATGGTTGATGCTTAAGTAATCTTGCAAGCCCTTTGCTTTCCATTTACTTTCATGCAAGTTTATTTCAGTTTTTGTGGATGTTAACTAAGTAATCTAAAGTTGCACACTTGCCCTTGGAGGCCTTCATTTGAGCATTTTCATTTAAGTTTAAGTTGTGTTTTGGTTTATTTGGCTCAACCCCCTTGAAGTTGCACATCCTTTGGAGGGAACTTCATTGTTTGGGATTTGTTGTTGTGTATGCCAGTGAAACATCCCCTTAGAGTTGCGCATCTTGTGGAGGCACTCTATGTTTAGGATTGTTGGCTTGATGTGTAGTGGTTTACTTTCCCTTTGAGCATCTTTCTCTTTCCCTGCACATTCAAGTTTTCAAGTTAGTTGCAAGTTAGTACTTTGTATTTAGCTTTGTCCATAATTGTATAATTGTATCTTGTATCTTTGTTGTATCTCTTAGTTATTCTTTCATATTAACTTTGTAGATAGTTGTTTACTTCATTTATTTGTATCTAGTCTTAATTGTAAATCTTGTAAAGTTTTTTTGTAATCTTGTTGTATTCTTTGTAGATTCTAAACTCCCTCTAACTTAGTTGACCCCTTGCCCAACCTTAGTCCCTAGTCTTAGTTGTCTTAGGAAAAGGGCTTGCTTCTCATTGAAATATTGCACTTTGCACTGTTGACTTTCATATAGGCTAGCTTCCCCAACCTTTAATTAAATGAAATTAACTCCTAGAACACTTTAATCACTCACATAGTAATTAGGGTCTACCCCCCTTGGCTTCCCTAGGAGTAAGCCTAGACGGAAGAAGTTCAAGTCGAGGTGACAATGGGCTTGAACTTAGGCATTGTGCCTCCAAGGACACACTAAGTGGATTGGACTTAGTCCACGTTAGCAAGTGTGTATAAGGATGACAACGCTACCTTCTGGTAGGGGCACTAAGAGATGAACCAACACCAACACAACTCTAGACTCCAGATTAGTGCGGACCCGTGGGACCTTTCTCTGCCCCACGAGACCTCAACGACATGACCAAACCAAATCTCTTCCTAGGAGACAAAGGAGATCCCCTAGACCTTGTCCGGGTACTACCTCTTCCAGTTAACAGTGCAATGGACGATTCAAGCATCCCACTAGTTCCCCCTATGGACATCCTAATATACTCAATTTTCTTCACTCGACCTCGGATGGTAGGAGAAATGGGTCCATTCCATGACTGACCTATTTCACTCTTGTTCCAAGGTCTTCTCATACAATGTATCTCCTTGTCCAAGCAGGTCTCTAGGCTCGGGGTCGAGGGTTCTTCATGTCTCAGCATAGTTCTCACTCTCTACGACTTTACTCTATAACATTTTATTTTCATTTTGCTTTCTGCTTCTTTCCTTTATAGGAGACCTTTCGATACTCTTGCTTTGTAATGACATCATTGTATTCAACAGTTCCTTTGACCTACTTTTGTGTCAATCGAACATTAATAAAATTATCTTATCTTATCTCTCTATTGCTTTCTTGTCACCAACAATCTCTCAACTTCCAAGGTTAATTGAAAAGTCTTCTTTATGGTTTGCACCTTCTTCACACATATCTTCTTCTTGATAGAAAATTTACGACCATCCACAAATTTCATGGTCTTCTCTTCACTCTCCTTCATACAACCTACTCTTTTGGTCACTTCAAAATTCTTTAAAATAATCTTCTATTGATTGCTTTCCTTGTTACAAATTTTCTAATCTTTTATTTACATTTGCAATATAATCAAAAGTTAGGAATTTACCTTTCATTTTGCAATCGTTTTGGCCCACTTCTGAATTTTCTCTTTGCCTCTACTTCTTTTGCCTATCTCCAAATTTCCTACCACACAGATGAATAATTCCTCAATTTTCGATAGACAATATTCACTCTCCGGGGTTCTTCAATCTCATTGCACTTGAAATACTAGTGCATTTCTTCAATCCACTCTATCAACCTTTCTAGATCTGCACTTCAATATATAGGAACTTTATCCGGGGTTGCTTCATCCTTTTCACTACTTTTTTTCCCCTAGAAACAGAGGGTTTCTCTTCTTCTTCATCACATTCACCTTCATCTTTTGAACTTTATTTGGGTTTGCTTAATCCTCTTTGCTTGTTTGATTCTTTTCTAGAAATAGAGGGTTTTCTTCTTTCTCATTCATATTCACCTTTATCTTTTTTTTTTGGGTGGGGTGGAGGTGTTTGTGGCCCACCATTTTTGGCTTGAGACCATTTTTAGATTGGTCTTGTTTTTGCATCATATCTGGTGTTTTGATGACTTGATAATACTGGGAATGTATTATATTCTTTGCATGGTTATCTCTAGGTGTTGTTTGTATGTGCTAGGGATTTGGGGGCAGAGCCCCCAATTTATTTATTTTTGGGGTTGTTTTTGGTTTGTTTTGTGTTTTTTGGCCAATGGTTTTTTGACCAACTATAATCTAATCATGGTTAAGGGATTTAGGGCTATAATCTAATCCGAGTTAACAGATTAAGTTTTTAGATGTTGTGGAATACCCTAATATTGTATTATGTATAGTCAAATTAACACAACGAAGAAGATAGAGGTGTGGCTCTATGGTTTGTTGGTTTTCCCGGTTAAGGTTTCCAGGGTAAATCTCTATGTATTGTGTGTATGCCATTGTTGTTCTTTCTATTTTGCTTAAGAATTTGTATGCATTGTTTCACTTCAAAGGTTTAAAACTTACAAACAACTGGTGGGGACTAGTATTCGTACTATTAATTCTTCAAGAGAGATCAAATCTAAAAATAAATGTGCAAAGTGTCTTCATACTTTACAAAAGTAGAGACCCATGGAGTCTCCAAGGTGAACTTGATGCCTTCAAATGTTGTTTGTTTTGTTAGTTTTTTAGCTTGGTAGGTGTCTCAGCTATGCCTATGTGTCCTAGGCTAGCTGATGGACACCTTAATCAACCTAGATCAACCTTATTTATCTCAGCCTAAGTTTAACTTAGGCTAATCAACAATTTTTTGTCTTTTGAGTGGAATGTGGGGCCCAGGATGAGTGGGGTGCACCTCATGAGCTAGTGATTGCTTTGTGGGACCCCACTAAGGAGGTGCACCACTTATTGGAGTGTGTGGTCCAACCCAAAGAAGGTGTCTCAATGTGAGCCATTGAAGGCTAGGTTGGGCACACATCTCAAGGCAAGAACGAGGTTGATGGAAGGATAAAGGAAGGGGTTGAGGGTGTGAAGGACACACATTCCTCATTTGTGAGTTGAGCAAGTGAGCAAAAGAGGGAGCTTTGGGCTGAGGCATTGTTGGTTGAGGAAGAGGACAAGAGCAGAGCTGAGAGGGGCGCTTTGGCTGGGCAGAATCTGCAGAGAAGAGCAAGGCCAAACATCAAGCATATTTCAACGAAGAAGGAGGCCGTACTAGAGGCCGTGCAATAGAATAAAGAGGGCCAAATCAGGTTGTACTTCATCAGCAACAGAAGGATGAAATTTTGATGCCATATAGCCCAATTTTCTGAGCAAGAGAGGGTCCTACAACCTCTTCGTCGCTGGGTCGTACTGCTGATTCAAGGCTGATTTTCTTTGTTGTAAGAATTTTTGAGTTTTTCTGTTGTAATTTCCTCTTTCCTCTGAAGACAATAAAGCACCTCTTTGCCGGTTTTCCCCACACTAGGGTTTCCAAGGTATGTCTTGTCTTGTCCAAATTTTATGATTGGTTTATTGTTAGCTTCTGTTGTGTATCTTGGTTGTTTAACTTAGTTGTAGGTTAATTTGCATAATTATGAAATTTATAACAAGTAAATTTCTGGGTTTAGTAATTATTGGCATTAACCTCTGTTGCTGACCTATAAGAAAATCAACATGGTATCAGAGCTCAGCCTTTGAGTACAAAGTAGCCAAGTTACTTGTTGTGCAGACCAGGAAGAGTGAATTAGCAAGTGGGATGTGCGACCTGGAAAAGTGGGGCAGCTAGAGGAGCTGACTCAAATGGCTGGCCTAAGGTTCGAAGATACGCTGGAGGGCGCCTCGAACTTTCGTCCTTGGAGGGAGCGTATAGGCTTCGTGTTGGAGGAGAATGGGCTATTGGAATTTGTTGAAGAGAAAGCAGTCCCTTCAGCTGATCCAACAGAACTAGCAGCCCACCTCAAGAAGGATGTAAAGACAAGGAGGATTATTGTGGATGGAGTTAAAGACCACATTATCCACATCTATCTAGCAAGAAGACAACCAAGGAAATGTGTGATACCCTAGTGAAGTTGTACCAGTCTGATAACCGGAGTAGGAAGATGCTGCTCAAAGAGAAGTTGAGAAGCACAAAGATGGCCAAGGGAGAGTCGGTGGTCACTTACCTCACAAAGTTCACTTAGAGCAGAGATGAACTGGCGGCTGTGGGAGAGGTAGTGGACGAGACTGAATTGGTGAGGACAACCTTGAATGGCTTCACCAAGGAGTGGGAAGTATTTGTTTGTGGAGTGGTGGCTCGGGAGAAGCTCCCTGATTGGGAGAGACTATGGAATGACTTCACCCAGGAAGAGCTGAGAGTTGATGCCACTCAAGCTAGCCAGTTGAAGAGTGAAGAGGAGGAGAATGTGGCTCTTCATGCGAAGAAGAGCACTGGAGGAGGCTCGAGGGACATGAGAAAAGTGAGATGCTTTGCATGTCATAAGACTGGCCACTATGCCAGCCAGTGTCCCAAGAAGAAGAAGAAGGAGGAGGCAAAAATGGCAGCCTCAACATCTACTGAAATAGATGATTTTGTAGAGAAATTCGAGGGTGAATTTTCTCTGGTTGCCTCTCTTTTGAGCAACAACAGATTGGATGAGTTGGAGGATAGTGGAGCATGGTTCGTGGACAGTGGATCATCTCGCCATATGATGGGAATGAGGTCAGTGTTCCTTAGTGTTTCAGAGATGGGCTCGGACTGCCATGTGAAGAGTGGGGCATGCACTAGACATGTAGTGAAGGGGGTTGGATGTGTCATATTCCAGCTAGAGTCAGGTGGCTCTTTGGAGGTGGATGAGGTGATGTATGTACTAGAGCTGAGGGTCAATTTGCTCTTTGTATCAACTTTGGAGGATATGGGGTATACAGTTATGTTCGTGGATGGATAGGTACTCCTACGTTAAGAGGGAGAAGATACCCAGGATGCAACAATGAGGCTTGGCATCAGGGAGGGTATGTTGTACAGGGTGCTGGGACAACCTGTAGCAGGGTCCAAGGGGATCTTGGATCAGAGTTTAGTTTCAGTGGCTGAGTCTAGTGGACGAGTGGCTTCATCCAAGACAGTCAGTTGGTATGACCTGACACTGATGGATGAGTAGAGCAGGACATTAGATCAGAGTGCAACAGAGGTAGCAGGGATGCCTTCCACTTCAAAGGGATAAACTACAGTGGCAGTAGCGGATTTGATGGGATCAAAGATTGATCCAGGTGGAGACACCTCCCTCGCTAAGAGGGAGTGTTAGTTTTTTAGCTCGGTAGGTGTCTCAGCTATGCATATGTGTCCTAGGCTACATGATGGACACCTTAATCAACCCAGATCAACCTTGTTTATCTCAACCTAAGTTTAACTTAGGCTAATCAACAATTTTTTGTCTTTTGAGTGGAATGTGGGGCCCAGGATGAGTGGGGCACACCTCATGAGATAGTGAGTACTTTGTGGGACCCTGCTAAGGGGGACACACCACTTAGTGGAGTGTGGGGTCCAGCCCAAAGAAGGTGGCTCAATTTAATCCATTGAAGGCTAGGCTGAGCACACATCTCAAGGCAAGAGGGAGGCTGATGGAAGGATAAAGGAAGGGGATGAGGGTGTGAAGGACACACATTCCTCATTTGTGAGTTGAGCAAGTGATCAGAAGAGGGAGCTTTGGGCTGAGGCATTGTTGGCTGAGGAAGAGGACAAGATCAGAGTTGAGAGGGGCACTTTGACTGGGCAAAATCTGAAGAGAAGAGCAGGGTCAGACAACAAGCATATTTCAACGAAGGAGGTCGTACAACAAAAGAAAGAGGGCCAAATCACACTGTACTTCATCAGCAACAGAAGGCTGAGAATCTGAGATCAGGCCAATTTTCTGAGCAAGAGAGGGCTGTACAGGTTGTACCTTGCTGGGTAGTACAACCTCTTCTTGGCTGGGCCATACTGCTGATTAAGGGCTGCTTTTCTCCGTTGTAAGATTTTTTTACTTTTTCTGCTGTAATTTCCTCTTTCCTATGAAGCCAATAAAGCCCCTCTTTTCTGGTTTTCCCCACACTGGGGTTTCTAGGGTATATCTTGTGTTGTCCAAATTTTATGCTTGGTTTACTGTTAGCTTCTGCTGTGTATTTTATTTGTTTAACTCAGATGTAGGTTAATTTGCATAATTCTGAAATTTATAACAAGTAAATTTCTGGGTCTAGTAATTATTGGCATTAACCTTTGTTGTTGAGCTATAATAAAATCAACATGTTTCACCTACAAACAACAAATCTTCAAACATGCATTGGGAAAATGACTTTTTCCCTCAATGGAGTCGCCAAGATGAGAATGTGATCTTCAAATTTTCTCCCTCATCAAAATGTGTAGTTTAATCTACAAGATGTCTTCTTTGAAATGGATTTTATCCCCAATGATGTAATGTTCCCAAGCCATTGTGCCAAGAACATCACGGTTTTGGGTGTCTTTTTAAAAATTTTCTGGTTGTGGTATTATGTCAAACACTTTGCTTACAATTACGCTTAGGGTTTTACTGATGATTTTAATGTGTGTTTGCAGCAATAAACAAGAAGATACAATCATGGAACATACCTCAACCATATGCAAGACCAATAATATGATAGATAAGCCCAAAACACTGCAAATCTGATCTTTATTTCATAAATAGAAGCAAGAACCTGATACAATGAGATGCCAATCTGGAATGCACATCAGATGGCTCCAATAAAGACAATAGAAGATAGGAGATGCTACAAAATGCTCCAATAGAAGATGCCACAAGCCTCCAAAGGTTGAATATCCACTGAAAATCGATGCAGGAGTAGATCTGACCGAATGAAGTGCGAAACCCTCAAGCTGGAAGATGCCACGTCCTGCTGAAACCTTGAAGACCCTCAATAATTCGGCCCTACTGTCAAAGACATCCAAATGCTATGCAGAAGATATCGAACTATAGATCGGGATGAGTAGAATTCCCTCCTGAAATCTCAGACCGAAACACCAAGGGAAACTTCTGCAAATGTTGAATCCTCCAATGGAGTTGCGCCCTCCTAAAACTGCCAAACCCTAGAATTTCGGCCCTGATGAAGGAGGCCTCCAAATGCCCCGAAACTTGCTAGAAAGATAGATCGGGACACTGCAAGTCACTAGGTGAAGTCTCAGGGTCAGATCTGATGTATAACCTCCTCAAACGGAATAGATCTGAATCTCAAAATTGCCCTCCTTCTCTCCAATTCGTTCAATGCATCCAATAACCCAAATGGCCCATGAAACTCCTCTGGAATGCACCAAGAATAATGCTATGATACCTGCAAGGAAAACCCAATACCTGGAATTCCCAAAAGCTCCTCTCCTCGGCTAGAATGAATCCTACCTCAATGGATGGTGCGCCCCCCTTGTTGGAAACCCACAACTGGTGCGTCCTCTCTCTTCCTGCACCTGTAACTGATGTAGAATCTTCTTGCAACTGAGTAGATTTGGAACTAGAATGGTGTGGGAGAGTATTTCATCTCTGAGACCAAGCTTGGGACAAGCTAGGTGGAATCTTTCACCACTGAATTGTCCTCTAGGGTTTGTTAAGTCAAAACCCTCAAAAGCCCCAAGAGATGGGCCTTCTAGCTAGAAGCTAGATATCAAAATGATAGACATACATGAATGGGTCAATAAAAGCCCTTGCCTTTCCTTTATACTTCCCGCTCGCCTTTTCCCTCCAAAGTGACTTTCATTTTATTAATATTTAATTAATTAATTAGATCACTTTAATTAATTAATTAACCTTTTTACCTCTGAAAAACGCCTTATCTCTCCCTGTGGCTTCCCTGGCCACTGAAAGTCACTTCTAACCATCCCATCCTGTAGTGTTGCTCCTCCTGATTCCAATGAGCTATTACACTAAGAGGTTCCTCCAAGTAATGTGCCCAAAATGACCTCTTCAATGAATTTAATTAACTTATAGCTCAAAATACTCAAAATCATGGAAATCGTTGGAATGCAATGAAACCAAGGCAAACCTGTGCGGAATGGATCTTAATGATGAGATGGGGTGAACGATGCAAGCCGGATCCCAAAATGCCTCTCAATAACCCATGTACTCGCTATAACATCCATCTGGCTACTCTGGTCATCATAAACCTCTGCATTGTAATGATGTCCCAAAGTGGGGACATTACAGTCCTCCCTGCTAGAAAATTGCTTGTCCTCAAGCAATAACCAAATCCCCTCAAATATAATACCAGGATCCCATGTCCACCTGTGGGATACAAGGTAGACCCCATCCAGAGATGAACTATCACGCACTCTGCCCCCTGGGTCCCATATCAAGTCATGAACTGCAAGCCCCTGTGAAGCATAACCCTGAAATATACCAACTCCGTGAGTCTCCTGCACATGATACATGGCCCCATCCCAGAATGAGTCCATCCTCCAAGCTACTATCAAGATCAACACGGCCTCCATCAACTACACATGTTGATGCCAAAATGAGGTACCGCAAGACCTCCATGAGACACCCTCAAGCGATGTGCTCCCCTCAACACTGAAGCTCAATGGAAAGTCAGAACAACTTTCCCCTGCAAAGGTCCACTGACCTCTGTCAGTCAGTGAAATGCTCAATCCTGCAATCCCTAGGTCCCATGCTAACCTCTGTCGAAGATCACCATGTTGGCCCTGTACTACTCTGACCATGTCTGTCTGGCCCCTGCATACAAACTGGATCCTCCTCTCCTGGATCCTCAAGCTGAAATACCTATGACCATTGGACTTGCTGTCCAAAAACTATATCTGTAAAGACATCTCTGTAGAAGAAGTACCTGTCCACCCATCTCCACGTCCGATCATGATGATCAAGAGTGAAAAGATGCCTCGCTCTATCGAACAAATCCCTGCAGACCCACTCCAAACTGACCCCTGGTGGAGTGTGTGGCTCTCTGGCGCAACCTGGGTCATCATGTAGTGAAACATCCAGCTCACCCAGTGAACTCCCGGATCCCATGGTAAACTTGGAAGTTTATCACTTCCAATCTCCTCTAACTGCTCCTGTGTGAGACTGATCATTGTCAGAAGCCCTCTGCGCTCATCTGCTAACACCTGGCCTATGATGTTCCCCATCACGCACCAAATCTCAACTGGCTGCCTATGACGATCCACCTCTATCCGGCTGGATGTCGTAAAAACACTCATGTCAGGTGGTTTCGACCTAGCCACTCCCCATGTCCTCAGCCACTGTCTATCTCTCCTCATGCTGTTGTCCATGACAAATGTGTCGGGAAAGGATAACGACATTTGTAGCTGACCATAGGGATGAAAAATACCACCTGCCTTGGTCAATCCCAAGGATTCGACCAAGAGCACGTCTACCGGTACCCATGATAACTGCTCGCCTGTAGTCATCACTAAACCCCAATCATCAGGTACAACCGGAAGTAACTCCTCTAAGTGTTGCTCAACCAACCTCCATCTCTCATCTCTCCTGCAATTGCTGAAATGGTGAAGGTGATCTCTCATAACTATGGGCTGCTGCAAAGGAGTGGCATCTGCATACTCCCCTAAGTGTATCTCCCCTATGCAAGGCAGTATACCTCTCTGAATCTCACCATACATCTCGACATGTCTCTGTGAGCTACTACTCCTCACTGTATGCTCCGGCATACTCATGTTGTCTCTCGTAGACTCATGCTGCATCGTAGATCCTAGGCGTACTGCTGGATCAACCTCTACATGGAGGTCAACTACTCTCGGAACACAAATGGAAGTGTCCTCCATCAATTGGTGCCCCTCTGCTAGATCACCAACATCCTCTAGCAACGTGACTGGGTGATATATCTGAGTGTCCACTAAGACAACCGATGTGGATCTCTAACAAATCTCCTCAGGAGGCTCCTCTGATCTGGACTTTGATTCTTGAAGGGCTGTCTGTGTGCCTCTCAAGAATCCTCGCGTGCTCTCCAGCTCCTGAGTGAGTCGGTCCATCTCAAACTCCTGCTCCCTCAAGGCCCTGTGATACAACTCGCCAATCCCCAATAGGTAGTCCCTGTCTGTCAACAACTGCTGGTAGTCAGTCCTCATCATAGACACTCTCTCCCTGAGAGTGTGAAAATCATCCATGGAAAATCCCTCATCTGAACTACCATGTGCCACTGATGCTCTCCAGCAGTAATCTGCTGTCAATGCCTGCATGTCATCACTGCGCCTGGTGGCTGCCATGATCATATCCTCACTGACTCTCAACTGTGCTGCTAAGTGGTGTGACTCCTGATCACAGTGATGCTGAGGTGCCACCTCATACCCCTCAATGCTAGTGTCCGTCCTGCTAGTGTCAACTCTGGAATCCCCAAAAACACTCTCTGCATAAGATAACGTGCTAAATTTCCCACTGTCTACTGTGTTGTTGGGTCCTTCTGTGTGCCACTGCATCCCATCACTAGATGCTATCTCCCTCTGAATCACATTGTATCATGTATGAGCAGCTGTATCCTCCTGTGCACTCACCTGGCTACTATCATCTGCGCCTGGTTCCCATATAGTTGTGTCCAGACACGTGCTATGGTCATCCCGACTAACAAGAGTGCATCCTCATCACTGCAGGCCGATCCTGGAAGTAAGTGATCCATCAACCTGTCAGTCTCCGCAATCTGCTCAACCAATGGAGTCTCCAAAAGCAGTGACTTAATCTCCTCATGTGGATCTGTATGTGTCAGGTCAAATGTCCGTACGTCCTGTACCTCCTTCTGGATCTGTGGATCTACGTGTCCCTAGTGTGAATCCCTCACACATGGCTCCTCCATCACATCTGAAATGCCACTGATATCCTCCTGTGATGTGGCTATCATGGGTGTCTGAAAAGACGACAGATGTTTCACGACCACCATAGGAAGCTAGTCATCTGTAGGTGCTAACACGTGTGAGTCCTCACTAGTGTCACCACTCTGCTAGGGTGTAAGGTCATCAACAATATGTGATATGTATGCTGAAATGCAAGTGTTGTCATCCTGCTCCTTCGACTGTCTATCCACTACACAAAGGTCACCATCCTCCTCAAGCGTGCTAGTATTATCAGCCTCTGTGCAAGAGTCACTATCACTAGCCTCTGTGCAAGAGTCACTGTCATCATCAGACTGCCCCAAATCAACATCTATCGCTCCATCCTCACACACCTCGTCATCACTGTCATAGTGTGCCTCAACAATGTGCTTTTGATCCTTACCCCTGCACCTATGATCTGGTTCCCAAGGCACCTTGCAACTGTAGCAAAGCTGCGTGTTCCTAATGGGTGTGGGGTCACTCTATTCTTCCCACCTTCTATGGTCTCTGGCTCTCTTTTCCTCTACTAAGATGATCCAGTGTAGAGCCTCATCTTTGCTCCAACTGGGATATCTTAGGGCTACATACTGTGGGAAGGTTATTTGGGCGCTAGTTTCCTTGCTAAGGCCGGAATATATTATCTCCAAGCATGTTATCTCAAAGTATATCTCATCCATCTCTCCTAGGCTCTGTATGCATGTGCTAATTCCCACTGGCTGGTAGGAATCTAAGCTCTGATACCACTGTAATGTTCCCAAGCCATTATGCCAGGAACATCACGGTTTTGGGTGTCTTTTTAAAACTTTTCTGGTTGTAGTATTTTGTCAAACACTTTCCTTACAATTATGCTTAGGGTTTTATTGATGATTTTAATGTGTGTTTGCAGCAATAAACAAGAAGATACAATCATGGAACATACTTCAACCATATGCAAGACCAATAATATGATAGATAAGCCCAAAACACTGTAGATCTTATCTATATTTCATAAATAGAAGCAAGAACCTAATACAATGAGATGCCAATCTAGAATGCACATCAGATGGCTCCAATAAAGACAATAGAAGATAGGAGTTGCTACAAAATGTTCCAATAGAAGATGCCACAAGCCTCCAAAGGCTGAATATCCACTGAAAATCGATGCAGGAGTAGATCTGACCGAATGAAGTGCCAAACCCTCAAGCTGGAAGATGCCACGTCTTGCTGAAACCCTGAAGACCCTCAATAATTCGGCCCTACTGTCAAAGACCTCAGTAATTCGGCCCTACTGTCAAAGACCTCCAAATGCTATGCAAAAGATATCGAACTGTAGATTGGGATGAGTAGAATCCCCTCCTGAAATCTCAGACCGAAACACCAAGGGAAACTCCTTGAAATGTTGAATCCTCCAATGGAGCTGCGCCCTCCTAAAACTGCCAAACCCTAGAATTTCGGCCCTAATGAAGGAGGCCTCCAAATGCCCTGAAACTTGCTAGAAAGATAGATTGCGACATTGCAAGTCACTAGGTGAAGTCTCAGGGTCAGATCTAATGTATAACCTCCTCAAAGGGAATAGATTTGAATCTCAAAATTGCCCTCCTTCTCTCCAATTCGTCCAATGCATCTAATAACCCAAATGGCCCATGAAACTCCTCCGAAATGCACCAAGAATAATGCTATGATACCTGCAAGGAAAACCCAATACTTGGAATTCCCAAAAGCTCCTCTCCTCAGCTAGAATGAATCCTCCCTCAATGGATGGTGCGCCCCCCTTGCTGGAAACCCACAACTGGTGCGCCCTCTCTCTTCCTGCACCTGTAACTGATGTAGAATCCTCTTGCAACTAAGTAGATCTGGAACTAGAATGGTGTGGGAGAGTATTACATCTCCGAGACCAAGCTTGGGACAAGCTAGGTGGAATCTTTCACCACCGAATCGTCTTCTAGGGTTTGTTAAGTCAAAACCCTCAAAACCCCCAAGAGATGGGCCCTCGAGCTAGAAGCCAGATATCAAAATGATAGACATACATGAATGGGTCAATAGAGGCCCTTGCCTTTCCTTTATACTTCCCACTCACCTTTTCCCTCCAAAGTGACTTTCATTTTATTAATATTTAATTAATTAATTAACCTTTTTACCTCTGAAAAGCGCCTTATCTCTCCTTGTGGCTTCCCTGGCCACTGAAAGTCACTTCTAACTATCCCATCCTGTAGTGTTTCTCCTCCCGATTCCAATGAGCTATTACAATGAGAGGTTCCTCCAAGTAATGTGCCCAAAATGATCTCTTCAGTGAATTTAATTAACTTATAGCTCAAAATACTCAAAATCATGGAAATCGTCGGAATGCAACGAAAGCAAGGCAAACCTGTGCGGAATGGATCATAATGATGAGATGGGGTGAACGATGCAAGCCGGATCCCAAAATGCCTCTCAATAACCCCTATACTCGCTATAACATCCATCTGGCTACTCTGGTCATCATAAACCTCTGCATTGTAATGATGTCCCAAAGTGGGGACATTACAAATGACGATGCCAAATGTTACCACACAATCTCGCCCCAAAGATGTAAAGTACAACACTTAGGTGAAAACATGTGAAACTAGCAGGTTGGCCACTGTCATGTCACCAACACTCCGCAACACTTTAGACAAAGGTGTATCTTAGGCTCACTTCTTGTAGTATGAGTGGGAGTAAAGGAAGCCTAACAACAAATACAACAATGGAAATGGGAAAGTTTAAAAAAGTCGGGCATGAGGGATGAAATGGATCCAGTGCCTTATTGCTTGGGCTGAGTTATGGATGCAATCTAAGAGGGTGTTCTAAATGAAATGTTAGAGTCTACAAATAGACAAAAAGACATTATTTATAGCATGTCTAACTTAGTAAACAAAAGACTACAAGGTGAAAGGGGAAGGGACTCACAATAGGAGCTCCTCAACCAAACTAAACCATAATAGTGGTTAATCATTTACTCACCATAGGAGGTCTAGGGCTTTAAAACATCTTCTCTCAAAGACAAGGGGCAAGCTTTTGCCCACAATGGATACATATTATTGATGATTGCAGCTTCGTGAGATATTCTCCAGGTCGTTCTCCTTTGGACTGAGTTGAGATGATCTGTGTGAACGCCCATGTGATGGGTGAGTCATACTCCTCTGGACTGAGTTGAGATGACGTGTGTGGTCTCTTGTTGTGCTCCTCTAGACTGTGTTGAGATGACTTGAGATGGTCTTCTGTCGGACTCCTATGGACTTAGTTGAGTTGACTTGAGATGGCTCTTTAGTTCATACTCCTATGGATTTAGTTGAGTTGATCTGTTGAGGGTGACGTCCCTTGTGGTTGAGCACATGTGGGCTTGTCCCTGGTGGCAGAGCACTAGAGGATGTGTGAGAAATCCCTTGCTATATTGTCTAAGAGTTAGATTATTGTGAAATCCTAATTCAGCCCCACCCACCATGTAAAGTTAATTAATATTGTATAAAAGATTAATTATATTATTCAGTTGTACAAGTCAGCCCTATTGTGCCAATAGACACATCTAATTGATGAGATAGGTCATGTATTTATAAGAGAGACACATCCCCATTGTAAATCATATCTCATTCTCACAACACATAGTGTGGAGATCAGAAATTTGGTGCTCACTTCTCTTAGGTGCTAGCTTTCTTGGTCATAGAGCACCCTCTTGTGTGCGCTAGGGTTTGTGGTGAAAGGGTGATCTTCTCTTGACTCTATAGCAAAGGATTGTTGGGTTTTTCCTTTGTTTGAGAAGTGTTTTCCTAGGATAATTTCTTGTGTCTTGTGCATGGTTATTCTTCTTGTGATCTTGGTTACTGCAGCTATTGTGTTGCTGCATTGTTTATGGTTCAAGTTCATGCTAAATTGAAAAGAAACTACATGTGCTTGAGCATTCATTATAAATTCAACACATATGGCTTTAACTCCTCTTCAAGACAAAGTACTCCAAGATTTAGCTTTGACACTCTCAACCTGCAATCACAAGTATACTAGAGGTGCGCCTAAAACATTGCCACACATAATAGATTGTACAAGCATAAAACTACAACATCAAACAAATAATTTTACATTATGTTATTTTACTACTACTGCAGGTTTCTTTCTTTATGTTATTTTTTTGGCATTCTCTAGGAACTGTGCTTGCACTCCCACATTGTAGTCATACTTGCTGTATTCTTCAGTCCCATTGACCTACTTTTGTGGTCATTAATAAAATTATCTGATCTTATCTTACTCCATAAGCTTGGAGCGACTTGCTCACAAGTTCTTCCATTCCAAAATTTCCCAAGTACAAAATGGAGAGAGGAAACCTTTATATAGGTTTTCTTCCTATATCTTCATCTTCATGCAAAGGCAAAATCTGTGTGCCATTTGTTCTCATGCGCATGGCGCTCTCCAAGAGATAACTACCTCAATAAAATAATATAAATTGCATGAGGCTCTAAATTTACTTTGTGCCAAAACCATAACTCACCTTGTTAGCTTTACTTGCCATTCATGCTGGATTTATCCAGCCTTGATAACTACCTCAATAAAATAGTATAAATTGCATGAGGCTCTAAATTTACTTTGTGTCAAAACCATAACTCACCTTGTTAGCTTTACTTGCCATTCATGCTGGATTTATCCAGCCTTGAACCCTGATCTGATTGCCTTGTCCAACCTTTTTCATGCTTGCTAAACTTGTCTTTCCTAGTGCCTTAGTATTTTGGAACCCTAACTTGCCTTGCCACCTTTGTCTAGACAAAAGCCTAAAGTGATTTGCTAAACTTAACTTAGGCAAGTCCAAAACCCTAATTCCTCTTGCTAATTCTACCTAATCTAAACTCTAAGTCGAATTTACTGCTTGCTAATATTGTCAACCTCAAAACCTAATTTGATCCTCTTTGCTGTTGCTAAATTTGTCAAGTAGAAAGCTAGTTCAACTGTTCATACTTAGTACTTTTCCTAATCCTACAAAGCTAAATGGCCTTAAATACAGTCGCTGTTGCTAATATGACCAAGTGAAACCCTAGTTCAATCTCCTTTGGTATAGTTGGCAAGCAAGCTAACTTTACCATGTTGATATTGCCAAGTAAAATTCTAATTTGACTTCATCTATAATTGGCATATGTGATATTGTTAGAAACCTCCTCTTGTCCTAGTATAACAGGCATGCGACTTCATTATTCAGTGGGCAATTCCTGCTTTATTTATGGTTTGTGATCATCAAAAGGCAAGTTATTCGACAGCCACATGTGTAGCTAGGGTAAATGCTGTACTGGCCGATTGCTGGCAGACTTATGATCCTGACAATGAGTTAACTGCTGTGTCATGCACTGAAGAGAGTTATTTCTGGCAGGTTCTCATTTATACTTGGAAAAAGACAGATTTGTGATGTCAGTAAGGGTGAGCCTGTAGGATATACATGCAATTTTGAACTGATAGGTGGAAATACAATGAATTATTGGAGATAAGATTCCTGTTTGAGGATAAAGTTGGCAAGTTCCTGTGGATAAATTAAAAAAACAGCAGCTACAAGAGGAAATATAGCAAAGACCACTAGCTTGAGGATAGAGTTACCTGTTTTTTGGAGGTTCCCATGAATAAACAGCAGGAAAATAGACAGATTAATGCCCAAATTGATGCTGAGATAACTTGTTCTTAGCAGATTAGCAATGAAGTTAGTAAGCAATTGTTTTTTACCACAAAAAAATCATCCAAACAGCAAATCAAGCCACAATTAGCATGCATGCAGAGCTTGCCAAGTTTAGCATGTTTTCTTTCATTTTTCCAAATGTTATGTAACAAATTCTTAGAATATCATAAGAAGTTAGAGTACACACCTTGTACACTAAATGCGAACATGGACAACAACTCCAAGATAGAAAGATAGGTGAGTTACACAATAACTCCTTAAAGAAAAGGAGAACCTCCTCCAAATATCCTAATATATTCATACATCCAAATCCAATGTTCCTTCAATAATGACTGCATGATCTCTATATATTATACCTATTCACATTGCACATGTGGCCCCTTTAATAGGCCGACCACTATTACATATACATTTAACCCCATACATGTCTCCCTTGGGATTATATCATATATATTTAACCCCATTTATGCCCCCCTTGGGGTCATATCAAGTTCTCATTGGTTTGGGCCTCTATTTCTACAGGGGGAGAAGACAGTGAGGAGGTTAGACAGTATTTTTTCTCAGCAAATTGCAGTAGTGGAATTCTCATCATCCTCACACCTTTCAGATCCGACAGACCGCTTCCATTATTGCATACTATTGGACCTATTGTAGCCTGTCATGTGTTGTTATGATCTAATTCGGTTTCTTGAATAACACAGTGATTTGATTTGACTATGCCTTGTCTCTGGCTTTTGAAATTTCTTGGTTGGATAGTAGTTTAGTTCTATTACAGTAGTTTGGTAGCTTTAGTGCACTTATTTTTTATTTCTTATTCACTTAAGGTGCATATTCACTTCACCCCACTCATTTCATTCACTATCATATTTGTCATAGAAATCTGATCTCAACCACTTCAAATTTAATTAAGAATTCACCCCTTGCTCTTGACTAGTGTTTCCAAAGTGTCCCCCCCCGGTCCGGACCCCGAACCGCACTCCGAGCGGGAGCGTCCCGGAACCGTGCTCCCCCACATGCTCCCGACCTGTCCTCCACGCTCCCTGCCTTTTTCCGAAGCGCCACGCTCCCCCACGCTCCCGAGCCTACAGGATGCGCTCCCGAGTCTCCTGGAACCTCGCTCCCGAACCCATGCGAGCGCTCCCTGATTTTTGGCTCGAAAAAGTTGTTTTTTTTTAATTTTTTTTTAATTTTTTGGCTTTGTGGGTGGGCCCTAGGGCATTTTTAGGGTTAGAGAGGGGAGATAAAGCACAATCTCTCCCTCTTCTTCCTCATTGTTTCATCTTTGAGTTGGAGTGGAGAGGGAAGGAGCTCTTGGTGTT
>ML781459.1:1845104-1891113 GCA_009831015.1 Picea engelmannii | reverse complement strand
GGGGTGTGGAAATTTCGATTACAAAATTTTGTGCTGGGGTATCAGATACCCAAGTAGAACCAAAACTGTCTTCATCAAATTTGCATCTGGTGATGCATCTTCACGGCACGTGAGTTGACCACCGTTGCTAAATGGGCGGTCAACAAGGCCAAATATATGCAAAATTTGAGAAAATTGAATTTTAGGCATTAAAATAGAGTGTAAACCAACCTTAGGTGGCTTATAGAAATGCATGTCAATCTGTATAAGAGCATGGCATGTGAAATCCAAGTGTACTTCATTGTAGTCGACGACATTGCTTACAAAACCCATGCCTTAGAATTTCCAAATTATTCTTTAGATGCACACAATCGATTCACAAAAGTAGCACTTCCACTTTTTTGACCAATTTTGACAGGTTTTACTAAAGATAAAATAAGATAAGATAATTTTATTAATGTCCAACAAATGACCACAAAAGTAGGTCAATGAGGACTTGTAACGAAGTTGATGCCCAAGCTTCCTTACAAGTCCAAATTTAGATTTTCAAGTAGTTGAGTATTCGTCATTGTTGATATTTTACTTATACAGCTAGCAGTTACGGTTCTTCTTTATTACTACAATCATTTAGTACATTCGCTGCATATATGAGATCACTGAAAGAGAGACAATCACAGGAACAAGAGAGACACAAAGATTATCCTGGGAAACCCTCTAGGGGGAGAAAACCCAACAAACTTCCTCAATATAGATTAGCCAACCAAGAACAATGCTTCTCTCCAAGAGAGAACTAACAAGGCAAAAGATCCTCCTCTACTCCTTCACTAGGAAAGAGTAGCGCACCACTTAACCAAGAGATAGCAAGAGATAGACCAAAACCCTTCTTGACGTCACACCTAGCTACAACAACTTCTCCTCTAAGACTTGCGCACTTTTTTTCTTGTGGCAGAGCTCATGAGTGTATCAACAAGTGAGGCGCTAGCCTCCCTTATAAATGGTAGTCTGGCCTCCTTAAATTAGGTCTGGGCCGACCTGTCAATTTACCCTCTTAAATTACATTAAATTGTCAAGGCACAATAGGGTCGACTTTTACAAAGGCACAATAGGGTCGTCGTAATAAATATAATATAATAACATTCTTTAGGGTTTGTCTTGGTCAAATACAATAAGGATATCTTTCGAAGCTACTCAATCTTCAACACTCCCTCTTAGCAAGGAAGGTATTTTTCTTGTCATGGTCATCATCACTGCTTCTGCAATTCTGCATACTTGGTCATTGTCTTGTTGTCAATCACAGATCTATATATCATAGAAAGTTCTGCACTTTCACTGAAATAATGTACCAGCATGCGTTGGAGTACCAACTTGTGCTGGGGTAGTGTACCGGCCTACGTTGGAGTTACCAACCTATGATGGGGTAGCGTACCAACCTGCGTTGGGGTAGCGTACCAACCTGTGTTGGGGTTACCAACCTGCGCTGGAGTAGCGTACCGACCTGCTTTGGGGTTACCAACCTGCGTTGGGGTAGCGTACCAGCCTGCGATGGGGTAGCGTACCAGCTTGGGTTGGGGTTACCAACCTGCGCTGGGGTAGCATATCGGCCTGCGTTGGGGTTACCAACCCGCGCTGGGGTAGCGTACCAACCTACGTTGGGGTAGCTTTCCTCTATTGAGGATCTCATCACTTCCCTCTGCTGGGGAATCACATCACTTCCCCTAACTGGGGAACACATCACTTCCCGCAACTGGGGAATACATCACTTCTCGCAACTGGGGAACACATCACTTCTCGCTATTGGGGAACACATCACTTCAAGCTTGTCTCTGAAATACTCGAACTTGACTCTGGATAGGGGCTTGGTCAACACATCTGCTACCTGTTCATCGATGGCAATGTACTAGAGTCTTGCTGCTCCCTTCTGTACTGTGTCCCGGACATAGTGGTATTTGATCTCGATATGCTTGGACTTGTCATGACACACTGGGTTCATTGACCACTTTATGCAACTCTGGTTGTCATAAAAGATAGGGGTTTCCTTCAATTCGAGATCAATCAATTCTGCGATCAACTTTTGAAGTCACACTGCTTCGCCACAAGTTGACCATGTTGTCACATACTATGCTTCTGCGGATCTGAGTGCCATATAGGTTTGCTTCTCACTGAGTCATGAGATCACAGTTGATCCCATACTAAAGTAACATACGGATGTACTTTTCCAGTCTATGACACTACCTGCCCAATCTGAATCTGTGTGGCCCTGCAAATCTTATCTCATAATCCGAGATATATATGGGTCCATAATCGATTGTACCCCTTAGGTACCGCATTACATGTTTTGCCATTATCAGGTGAACATGTCTTTCACCGCAAAACTGATAAAATATAGACAAGAACAACAAGATGGCGGAAAAGGCTTACTAGCCAACTCTACTGTATTCACACCAATGTTACATATTTATAGTACAATGGGTGATGCCACCTCATAGAGAGATTTGCTCTAGATCCTAAAATCATGCATGATGACTAGGCTAGGAAATCTTAACTAATCCATTAGTCACCACTTGAGGATATATTACTAATATCCTAAATGAATAATACAAATATAGGTGACAATTAGACTTAGTGATTGGTTAAGGTAAGCCATAGGCTAACATTACCCCCTCAATCACAAGTCCGATCAATAATACCAACAATAAATCTTAAATTGGTATCATTTCCAAGTCTTCATATTGAAACTCTTGAGCTGAGCCTCAATGAAGAACTACCTGAAAAAACGCCAATCTGGATGCTGAATGGTTCATCTAAAATGAACTGGAAGAGAGCTGAGATATGGAAGTGAACAGCTGAAATATATGAACATTCTCTGATTGCTTGACAATTAAATCATTTTGCCAAGTATTTGAGCTAGAAGAATCTGATGTCTTCTGCTAATTGGTGAACATGTAGTATCACCACTCTACTATCAGTGCATCAATGAAAGTGCTCTTTGAATCCGTGGTTTGGGATGACCACTAACCAATTTGATACCATGTATCTGATGGTTTTTGGATGACCACTAACCAATTTTGACACTTTTAGGTGTCCATAGCATCCCAATCATGTATAATGTGTATGATTCAATTGCAAGTCATTGAACCATAATTCTGTCAGCGTCTGCCATCTACATACTGCAGTTGCCCATCTGGCATTTTTGTTGTTTGTTGTTGTTGAAACTTTCGGTCTGACAACCATCTTCAATTACACCATCAATTTCCCCCTTTGTCAACTGAAAGGAGAGACCACAAGTGATTTCACAAACCATCGTCATTTGATTTTTGAACTCCCCCCCTTAAGCTAAAGACGAGTTACATCATTGTACTCCCTCTTCTAAGATTAAGAGAGTATCATAATTATTCCATTTGTGTACAACATGAAGTGGGCATGCGGAAAAAAACACATGTTATCTCATCCCATGAGGGCCATGCTCAAAAGCTATGCCATAAGGGGACCACTTATGTGAGGTACAAAAATGCTATGTGCTGCAAGATTGGTCTTTCCTCGAGATTGAATTCTACAGTAAGACTTGTATAATCGCTTGGTTGTTGATGACCACTGCCAAGGATCAATCCACTCATAGTGAATCTTCAATCTTGTAGGTTTATTTAGTGTTGAACATCTGTCTGAAGAATGGTTATGCTTGCCACAATGCTGGCAAGGATGGAGATCAAAACACTGATTCTCCTTGTGACCAACTTGATTACAATGTTGGCACTTTGCATTCAGATGTTGAACTTGAATAGGTAAAAGTGAATCTTCTTGAAGGAATCCAACACTTTGGAACTGGATTGGTCTGGAATAACCGGGAATATGAAAGGTAACTTCCTTGTCATATCCAAGTCCTGTTCTATTCTTGTTGTAGCTGATTTCTTCCCAAGGTCTGATGATGGGCTTGGAAAGAGTATTTTGAACCTGTTGCTTTGAAATCCGTGGAAGTGGATTTACTGTATGTTGTTGCATCATTGAAAGATTTTCTTCATTGAAGTTAAAAGAAAACTCTTGAAATGTAGGTTCAAAAATAGTTGCATCTTCATCTGCATTTGGAATTGTCTTACTGAGTTGCCTCTTCACTATATGTTGATAAAAAACATCAGCATCATCATCTTCATCATCATAGAGAGGGTTGTGTTGAACAAAAACAAGTTCAGAACACTTCATTAGCTGTTGATTTTTGAGATCTATCAACTCATCATTCAGTAGCTGGGATTGTGCTTGAAGAAGTCTAACTTTAGCTTCCGTCACTTGCAAACAAGTTAGCACTGATTGAAGAGTTGCTTTGTTCATTATCACTGTGTTGTCTTCAGTGGTGTTTATTAGAGTATTCAAAAACTCTAATAATTCTCGACTTCGCTCCATTTGTAACGCGCTCGCTTGAACTTCACGCTCGCTTGTATTTGTTTCTAGGAAGTCACTTGCTTGTATTCTTTAATTCGCTTTCTGGCACTCGCTTACAACAAGGTGTGGGTGTCGGATACTACCGAAAATGCACCCAAACTTTGATGTTTACAATGATTTGAGTTTTAACCATTGAACCTATAGACTCAGGAATAGAATGACACAAGCAAGTTGTGGGTGTTGGGTTCAACCGAGAATGCATCCAAACTTGTGATTTTACAATAGACTTACAATGAATCGAATGGATGTCGGGTTCAACCGAGAATGCATCCAATACAATTTAATGTTATTTTAATAGTGACACTTACAAAGAAACTATTGCAAGTACAATTCAACTCGATCAAGTAATCTTACAACAAACATTTTTGCAAGTCACAATTGAATTTCAAATGCTCCATGATGTGTTGAGTTCAAATAATTTGATTTGTCCATTGTTGATGTGGTTGACAACTTGAATGCTTGAGAATTTTCTTCATAGATGCTTGATCACATGTGCTTGATTGACATTAATTGTGTGCTTGAATTTTCTTAACTTGTTGTGTACTCCACGTGTATTGCATTTTAAATGATGAATTAATGATGTCAAGACTAGACATTAAATATCATAAGGCAATCCAAATAATCAAGAACAATCGCACACTACTCAAAGCACCAGAAAAAAAAAAAAAAAGAGTATCTTTTAGGGGCTTGGCGTTGACCCTCTAAAAGTCTCGTTGAAAAAGAGTGTGAGAGAGTATTGTACTGGACTCTTCTCAACTCTTTGAACTTCAAAATTACAATTGAATTTTGGAATTGAACTTCTCTCGTCTTTAAAAATGTGTCCCCCTTGAACTAGAAAAAATCTTCAATTAGAAGAGCATTCCAAAGTGAAACTTCTCAAAAGTGAAGACCCCATATCCTTTAATACAAATTAGCTCCCTTTTAAAATAAACATTATTTTAATGTTTAAGTAAGTTCTCTCACTCACTCATATCTCTTAAAGTGGAAAATGACATAGTGACTTATTTTAATGTTTAATAATAAAGTACTAAACATGAGATATTTTATATGTATCTCTTTATTTATGTCATTTGAATAAGAGATAAAGACTTCACACATTTTACATGATGGTAAACAAATTTGATAAGTCAATGTGGATATGATGCCATACAAGCACACTTGCTTTTGACATACCAAGTGATGCATCGCAACATGCATTTGGAGGAGAAGGCACACATAAATGCATGTATTGGAGTGGAGATATGGCTTATGCCATAAAGATAGGATCTATGCATACAATGGAAGAGAGAGCATGCTATGTTGCACCAGATCACCAGATTGCTGACAAAACCCAACGCATTGGAAGGCATAATCGTTGAATAATTGATTAAAATTGTAGATTGTTGTTGGCTTACATAGATCGCTTGGACACAGAGACAACAAATGTAAAATCAGGCTTCTGGAAATCGCCCAATAATACTCGACCCGCGTTCAAGACTGCTCTTTGGCTTTGTTCCTGCACTCTCTGCGGCCTGGAATGAGAAGTTGCTCACCTCACATTGCAAAATATGGAGAAGACCGTGGAAATTGATGGGAACAATCAAATGAGAACATTATTGGGATGCTACTAGACGAGCTGGAGATTGAAGGCGATCTCCAAAATACCTTCTTTATATGCACTGAAGATTAATGCGCTAAAGAGTTGGACCAAATCATGGGCAAACTAGACAATCTAGAGATTGTGGGAGATCTGCAAAAATCATGGAAGGATTGTTGTGCAAAAACATGAGCTGCAAAATCATGCAAATTAAAGTTGAAATTTGCAAATTAAATCTGCAAAAATCGTTGCAATGTCATCACAAATATCATTGCAAAAGTTTAATATATATTGACAACTCCTTCATGCATAGGCTTCCATTCAACAACGATTAGTGACCACCGTCGGCTGCTCACCTTCCAATACTCGCAAGCACTAGCCAAAACCTCACTTCAAGAGTTCAATCAAGCAGATCTAGTTTTTCACCATGCATCCTATGAGCCTATCAACCGTGGAAATCCACCACATCTAGTAGATCTACCACATCAAGCATAAGCAGTGCCTCAAACAAATCATGGACTTCAGATCTGTTTATTGACTTGTACAAGTCATCGCAATCGAGCAGGATTCAACTTCCACGATTCAAAGTACACCACGTTCCAACGTATACCATGATTCATATTTAACACATATTCAATCGATAGTCTCGTGGCAACCCAATGCGACTCTTATCTCATCTTTGCATAGCGCCGGTGACTGCTCAACAATGGCGTCTTCTTCAACACAGATCCACCACCGAGACACAACCACAACTACAAATGGTCAGTGCCACCAAATGAAACTGGATCCGGCTCCCCGTCAGGGCTCCACCATGTAGGACCTTTTGAGGGCGACGTCCTCGTCCTCTCCACACAAGTAGATCTATTTGAAAGAAACCAAAGAAGGAGGCTCATCTCCAACGATCGAGCTCTCAACACCTATGCATCGTCCATCTCTTTAAACATCAACACATTTCATTCAAAAAACACGTCAGATGATAATATATTTGCTTACTTTATCCACAACGACATCAAATTGCAGAATTCGTGATTTTTGGAGGGTCAACGTTCCCTGCTATATTCTGACAGAGCGATGAAAAACAGAATTAGACCTACGTTGATCAATTCTCCATTCAATCGTACCCCTTCTTCACGTCCTCATAGCCCTGCCCAGTGAACATGTGTCCAAACAAGTGTGCCATGGAGGCTTCCCTATGCGGCCTCCACCAAAGAATGCATTGCAAAAACTGCCAACGACTTCAAGTTTCAATGGCGACTCTACTCTACGGCCTCCACCCGGTCTCTCTTGCAGCAATGTGTCCAAAGGGTATTCAAATCCGATAGATTGGCGAGGGGAAAGGAGATTAAAGCGCAAGATGAAAATAAAAATACAAATCTATTACCTCTTTCTAGTGGGATCATTCTCATAACTTTAAACAACCAGACCAGATTTGATTTCCCCCGGATCTGTTTGCTCGATGATGTAACTTGTCAATTGGCCCTATTTCGCTGCACCTCACCTCAACATTTTAACATCAATATTTGACACCATAACATCAAGATCTTTCATGGAAAACTACCATGGATCTCAAGACTACCAGGCCCTTAAGATCATAAGTGCTCTGATACCAATTGTTAAAATATAGATAGGAACAACAAGATGGCGGAAAAGGCTCACTAGCCAACTCTACTGTATTCACACCAATGCTACATATTTATAGTACAATGGGTGATGCCACCTCATAGAGAGATTTGCTCTAGATCCTAAAATCATTCATGATGACTAGGCTAGGCAATCCTAACTAGTCCATTAGTCATCACTTGAGGATATATTACTAATATCCTAAATGAATAATACAAATATAGGTGACAATTAGACTTAGTGATTGGTTAAGGTAAGCCACAGGCTAACAAAAACATATATCTGTCCTTGTGTTCTTCGAACCAAATTTTCACATCACATTGTACCAAACTGGTACACTTGCTCAACTACAACTCAATCTGCACAATCATGTGCTAGCTCTATGTGCTTTATGCCAAGCATTATCTGTCACACTGCCTGAGAGTATGTTCTCTACTCTCTCTGCAACTGTTCTTCTGGGACTGGGACTCTACACCTGCAGCTGCTTTGAAGCTGAGAATGATTGTTCCATTCTCATTGTGGCTGTTGAACTCTGAGAGTAGCTCCTCTACTCTATCACGGCAACAACTTCGTCTGAAACTGAGAGTGGCTCAATAATTGACACCAAGGGTAGCTTATCCTCTTTCTCTGGAGGTAACTCAATCTTCTATTGTAGTCATGTTTCCATAGCCCAACTCATGTACTACATCAACTGGCACCAGAGATAACTCAATCTCAAATACAAGGATTTGTCATACCTGCTCCCTCTGAATCTCATACTGTGCCGGCTTCTTTTAATGAATCATGTTTGTTCTATATATACTTCTTTTGATTATTGGAGCAAGTGTCTCGTCATAGTCTTCTCCCTCTTGCTGGGAGAATCCTCTGGACACAAATCAGGCTTTGTACATCTCTATGAATGGTCTTGGGGAGGCTGCTCCTCCTTACTGGATCGTGAGGGTTGACTCCCTCTGAATTCTAGGTCATTCTGAGCTGGTAGTAGGTGGGGCCACTTGCCTCACCATTGGTGGAGCCATCTGCTCCTCATGATATGGATTGTCAATGCTATATGGCTTTGCATCCTGCAAAGTGTCACGGGACCATACTAGTCTCTTCCTCGTTACTACAATGGTTCTAGGTAGACCCTTTTGGCTCTACCAAGTTTCCCTGCTCCCTCTGAGCCTTGACTTCTTCTAAGTCTACAATAACCTTAGTGTCTCTGCAAGATATACTTGGTGTTGGATACCAAGTCTTAATATGAAAAGCTGAGTCATACTTCAAACGAATTATGTTTCCTATCAAGGTGGCTTCATTATCCATTGGCCAGGTCTTCTCATCGGGAAACTGCAAAACACTGTGAGTTCTATTCTAATGTGCTTTTTTTACCATAGACAATGTCACATCATTGTCATCCATGTCACATCATTGTCACCCAACCATAGGCATTTACATATTCCACCCCCGAGCACATAAACTATTTTTTGATTTTAAATGAGTCCTTGTTGGATTCCCTTACCAGGGATAATGATCCAACAAGACAAGATAAAAAAATGCATAAAATCTAATGTTAATAAACTTAAAACTGAAATCAAATATGAAGGGTGCATACCTGGAGCGTGCATTTGTCAGACTGCTTGCTTGATCTGTATGTTGTCTGGATGAATAATGATACTTCTTCACAACTTGTACTTGACCCTCATGGTGCAACAATACTCCAGCTCTTTTACTTCCTGAAGTTTTAATGTGGAAGGAAACAAGATATAGCTATCAATATCACTTGATATGAATCAAGTGCTTCGGAAGCGCTAAGTCCTATATCATAGAAGATATAGTTCATCTGGATCATCTTCTTTTGTTCTTTTCCGATCAGGTTCATCTTCTTCTGTGAAATGGGCATGATGCCTATTAAACTTTCTGGTTTTATCTTGGTCTTTTGCTTGGGGACAATTTCTTGCAATATGTACCATCTTCTGGCAAATGAAGCATCTGAAGCTTGAGAGATCTTTATGAGAATCTTGTCTTTTATGAGGCTTTTGAAATCTTTTGTGAGAGTGAACTTCTTTCTTGTTCTTTCCTTTTCTTGCATGGATTGTTAGTGCTTGATCTTCATTGTTCTCTATCTTTTCCTTTCTTGCCTCTAATCTGGCTTCTTCTTGAGTACAATCTTCCCACAGCCTGCTAAACTTAGTTAACTTTCTTCTAGAGCTGATTCCTTGGATGAAGGATTCCCAAGAATGTGGAAGACCAATTAATGTGGTCATTGTTATCTTAGCTTCTTCGACTGAGTCTCCAATAGCTTCAAGTTGTTCTTTAATCTGGGACACTCTTGTGAAGTAGGATTGTATGGTTTCTGAATTTTGCATCTTTACATTCTTGAGTTGTGTCCTCAAGGTCATTTTTTGATTGATGTTCTTGCCTTCAAATAGACGAGATAAGGCATCCATCATTTGCTTTGGGGTTTTTAATGCTGAAACGGGAGGAATCAAATGGTTCTTGATGGAATCAACGATGATCCTCTTTGCTTTGATCAAATCCTTCTTATATTTGGCTTTGGCCTCATCACCCTCTGACTCTTCAAGGGAAGTCTATGGTAACCTTCAAGTGGATCTATAAGATCAAAACATGCAGCTGATGGAAGTGTCTAGAAATACAAAACGAGATCTATAGCCAGAGGTTTCTCACAAACAGAGGGAGTTGTCTATGATGAGACACTTGATCCAGTAAACCCGTTACACCTCCATCCGTACTACCATCCTTGAGCTGGAAACTATATCAGATAGATAAATTATTGATGAGTTTGGAGTTCAATAAGAGTGTTGCTGATCCAAACCTATATCATGACAGTGTTAATGACGAAGGCCTAACTTTGGTGACTTATTCAAGAAGTCTTGTTGTTGGATACAAGTAATCCTTGACTTCTGAATTCGAGATGAAGAATATGAGTATGATGCACTACTCCTTGGGACAAGAAGTATGACAGAGGATCGATGAGATTTTCCCGAGTCAAGGAAAATATACATTAAAGATACTAAAGAAGTTCAAGTATGACAGAATGCAAAATCCATCGTGACAAATTTAAAAGGAGAAGATTGATGATGATTCAGACGAGACTGATCCACATTGGATCACCGATGTATCTGGTTAACACCAGACTTGATTCATGCCATGCAGTGAATGTGCTTAGTCATTTCATGAGTCAACCAAGACAGACTCACTAGACAATAGCAAAACATGAGGCACAGTTGGATATGGCCTGAGATATGCCTCCAGAGTGAACTTGAGTTTGCAGGATATGCTGATTCAGATTGAGCAAAAAGTACAGTGGACCAGAAGAGCACATCCGGTTGATGTTCTACCATGAAGTTTTCCATGGTTTCCTAATGCAGTAGGAAACGAAAATCTCTGTGGCCTTGAATACCACAGAAGCAGAGTATGTACCATTGAGTGTGCAAAGCAGTATGGCTTCACAAGCTTTTGACAGACTTACTTGATCATGAGATGGATCCTATGATGATAACCAAGAGCCGTTTATAAAGTTCCTTGAGAGCCCAGTGTTTCCTGATGGATCGAAACACAATGAGATGAAATATTCTTATATCAGAGATATGATGCAGAGAAAAATCGTACACATGCAGTACCTTCCTACACATGAGCAGATTGTAGACATCTTCACCAAACTAATTTGGTGAAGAATGCCTTCCTAGTTGAGAGGGAGTATTGATGACTCCAACCAAGACAAAATTAAGAGTACATCCGTGTGAGACTTGGCATGATGAAGAATGCCTCCCTAGCTGAGAGGGAGTGTTGATGATTGTATCTATGTGAGACATTCTCCAGCTTACAAACCTGTGAGATGTGGATCATTGCAACCATGTGAGATATTCTCCAGCTTACAAACCTGAGAGAAAGCCCCTGAAGAGGGTGTGTTGTTCCTATCTGAGACAGAGCTAGAACGTAGAGATGACCTCCTCCATTCAAAGAGTTGAGAAGAATTGCAGATGATTATCATGTGGGAAAGGCGATCTGTTGAGTTGGACGTGCCTGTGGCTGAGCACAAGGTGAACGTGTGAAACCCCAAAGTGTTGGGTGCATCGTCATGAGAACATAAATGAAGATGATGTGTTAGCCTCCTCTGAGCAGTAGAGTTGACGAGAAACTCCAGATGACTCCTGTGTGATGTAGTGGAAAAGAAGATTTGTTGAGTGGACATTCCTGTGGACGAGCACAGGTGAACGTGTGAAGATCTAATTCTTCTGTGTAATGCAGTGAGCCAGAGATATAGACATCCCTATGGATGTGCCCCTAGTGGATGAGTACTAGTGGGTGTATCAGATCCTTTGCTATATTGTTCAAGAGTCAGACCTGCCTGTAACCCTAATTGTAATGTAAAGGGTACAGGTCGGCCCCACCTTAATGTGACTGGTAATTAATGTAAAAGATAATTAATCTGGTTAATATTAATTATATTATAAGCTAGTGAGGTCGGCCATGTTTTGCCAATAGACACTTCTGTTGACAGGTTTAGGTTAGTATAAGTAAAGGTAAATTCCCCATTGAGGAAATAGATCTTTTAAGTGAGTTTGGAAATTTCAGCAAGTACACCTTCTTGGGAAAAGTGCGCACCTCTCTTGGATGCTAGTCTTCTAGGGTTTGAGCACCCTCTTGTGTGCTAGGTTTTATCTTGGTGGTGAAGGTCTTTCTCTTGAGGATTATAGCAAAGGATTTGGCTGGGTTTTCTTCCCTTGTTGAGAAGGGTTTCCCAGGATACTTCTTGTGTTCTTGTGCATGGTGCTTCTTCTTGTGATCTTGGTTGCTGCAACATTTATGGTTATGGTTAAATGCTAAAATTGGAATGAACTTCATGCTTAACCTTGACTATTAAAAATTCAACAGTTTGTACATGGTGATTGGACTTATCTATTGAAGTGCAGATTTTAGAGTAACACTTTAGAAAGGGTTAGTGTCCAAACTTACAACCAAAAGTTTGTGTTGTGTATCGACTTCGTGAACATTTGGTTTGGGCACTTGTGAACATGTTTTTTCCATTTGGAAATGGTAATTTGTGATTTGAAAGATCCATTTTTTGTGTAGTAATTTTACGTGCCTGAATTGATAGAGATTGTCCGTCATGAAAATATTTATTGGGCTCTCAATCCTTTAAATCCCATTATAAAGTCCGTTCATTAAATATTAGGGTATGGCTCTGTGCATTTTACAACCCAATTTGGATGGGATGTGTAACACTATATATATAAACCAGCATAGATCTATCTTAACTCTGGATATTTCAAAGTAAGGAGAGATTTGCACCTTGGTTTTCTTTTTAATCCCTCTCTATGCTGGGGTCTATAATTCAAAACCTTAGTAAATACTAAATATACCTTGCCCGATCCTTTGAAACCTTAACTTATTTGTGAATAAAGAGGGCTTGTAAGTTGTTCCATCATCCATAGTTTTATGTCATCCTCAAATTGAAGAAGAGGAATAACATGCCTCGACTCAATGAGGCATTTTCCTTACATTTAGTACTAAAAGATATGTAAGATATCTCTGTTTTGAAAGGGAAATGACCATATATCATATGAGGCCCATTGTTACTAGAGTAAAATTGATGTCAATCATGATTTTATTCAACATATAACATGTGAACGGTGGAAAGAGCTACTGAGGAAGGTATTAGGAGCAGTTCTGTTTCTGTCTGGTTATCAGTTTTATTATTATCACTGGGTTTCATATTCCCATTATCGCCCCTAGGGCTACTTTCCACAGGTAGATGGTTAATTAAGAGCTTTTCCTTACCTGTTTTGTGAGTTGATTAGTTTACTCAGCTGTTTTCCTTAGGATGAAGGGTAGCGGAATCTAACATCAAACTTCCTTGTGGCTGCCCTGATATATTTTTACCACAATTTTCTCACCATCTTCTGTTGATTAAACTGTATATGTATAAAGCAAAAATTGCATTTGTGAAAAAAAGGTGTTTTCTGAAGCAGTACATGCACCAAAAGCTTTGCCAATCTAGAAGTTGGCTTTGAGGTGCAAGTTCCCTGGTTCGATGTGATAGCATCCTCCTCCTCTCCAGTACTAGCATCACAAAGAGGTCCCTCTGTGATCTGTGGGTTCGCTTCCTTGTGATTGTTGCCTTTGTGACGCCTTAATTACAAGCTTGCTAAAAATCGAAGTGGCATATTCCTTGATGTCAATTTTGTTAATATATTTTTTTCTTATGCATTCTCTTGCAAGTATCTGAGCTGTACATAGGAATTTATGTTGGGTGGAGTCAGTTTGAGTTGTTTGTGTTATACTTTTAAGGTTCATATTTTTTTTATGAAATTAACTTTCTCCACTAGACCATTTGTCTGTCTTTTAGCTCCTTTATCTCCATCAACTTTGTGTTCTAGTGAGCTCTGCCCTATTCAATATGCTGTATGGATAAATCAGACAATTTTGGGCAAATAAAATTTCAGGCTTGTAAAACTGCACTGTTCCGAATCTGTTTTTTTTTTTTAAATATTCTTAGCGCTGTATTAAAAAATATGATTACCATCAATAAAATGTTATTCTGATATCTTGCATTTGTTTAACTTATCATCCTACTCTTTTGCTTATGTCCTCTTTCAAGAGTAAGACTTGGCAGATTTCGGACCTGTGATGATTTGTAGGATCTGAGTTACAAATGGTTTTGATTGTAACTGATTTTGATCAACGTAAAGTGTAGAGTGTAGATTTATGTTGTTTTTTTCACATGCTTATTCTGTTGAATTTTTTTTTTGGCAAAGCATATTCAATTCTTTCTACAATTTCAGCTTTATCTGTTTGGATTTTGATAGAATCTAACCACCATTGAGTATGGACCTGGGACTGGTGACTTTATGTTTGTAACTGTTTGTTATATTTTGGTGGAGTATATTGCCTGTGTGTAGAGTTTATGACCGGGACTGCAAGTCATCCAGTATATATTATGTTTTATGAATGTATAGTTGGCCTTGTGTTATGTAGGAACTGGCAGGTCTCCATTCAATCTGGAACGGAGATTGGATCATGACGGACTTCCCCTGGCCCTGCCATTATCTGATGCAACTGCTGCCAATGGCACGCCTCCCTGGAATTGGAGGGATGCCACTGGAAATGGTAAATTTTGCAGTCTTTGCATTAATAGACCATACTTTGATGAGAAAGGTCTTTCATGTTTAGTTTGACATTTCTAATGCCATACTACCAGTGTGTGCATTAGTATAGTATTGGCATCGCAAAAAACTAATTTATGCTTTTAATATTCCTGGTGTTATAATTACTCAAAATGTGGAAGTGCTCCCGAGTCCTAGGCTTCAGGTAGCTGTCATATCAGTCTAGGACAGGTTGTTCAGAGTCAGTTTTGTATGCCTGGTTGATGTGGTTAAATTTTGAATGCAGGGGGAGAAAATCACACATCTTACAACGGAAAGGTGATTCTGGTTAAGTGGGGCGATATCACCAGACGAATTGGTATTGATGGAACAGCTGAAGCGATATCAGGGGCCATTAGACCTGCATTTGGACTACGTACTAAAAGGGCTTTTTGGTTACAAGATGAGGATGGAGTTGTACATAGCCTTGACAGGAACATGCCTTTGGGAACCTATATCCTTTGTCTTGATGAGGGTATGCGGATCTTTCTCTCTGTCTCTCATTCACACATACATGCATACACGCATATAACCTTAGGGTGTATAGGGTGTTCTCTGCAGTCTCTTGGCAGATAACAGCAAGAGAGGAGACGTTTGTACATTATTACATTTGCTTAATATGCTGCCGACCTAAAAGTTTTAAACTTTTGATGTTATCTTAGGGTTAACCATCAAGGTATGCAATTACGATGAGTCTGACAGTTTGACTGGTACTGCTGATGAGAAGACCTTCTATACTGAAGAAGATTTTCGCTATTTCCTCACACAACGTGGTTGGTCTGGATTGCAAGAAGTTGGTGGATTTAGGACAGTTGATTCTCTGAATGAACTTTGCCCAATGTGTGTTTACCAACGAGCAGGATCACTGGGGTAGTAATCATGTTTTGGAGTTCTTCTCAGCAAGCTAGCAGGATTTGTTAGCGCAGACCCAAAGTTGAAGTTCCCTTGGATACTGCAAGGCAAGTTTGGGACACGTGCATGACATTGTATACTAATGTTTTTAATAGTAGTTCTTTGAAGTATATAGTTTCCTACATAAACCAAGTGAGGCTGTGATTGCCATATATAAATTTTAGATTAAGTAGATATCTCCACTGTATAATTCTTGTATTCATCTCTTCTTCACATGGAGAAAATAATCTATTCAAATGGAAGCCTCTATGTAGCCATTTGAATTTTGTAAGGAATGGCGTCTGCTATATTGTATATGCAATCTATTCAAATGGAATCCTCTGTAACCATTTGATTTTTGTAAGGAATGGCATGAGGTATGTCGTATATGCAATCTAGCCATTGTTCCAATCCATGGCAACCAATTTGTGTCTATAATTCAGAATGTAGAGGGAGTCACTAAATAGTTTTCAACTAATGCGTGTTACTAGTATTCAGAGACATTCGGAATCATTCTCTATATTCCAATTCTCTAGAATAAACAATTTTACAGTCACATTAAAGGTCAGACATCTGGAATAAAATAAATCAAGTGCATTTCATTTTGGGATTAGATTCTTTCCTTTGTCTATAACATTTGGTTGCTTTGTACATTTTGTCTCTCTGGGCTTTGATGTCAAGATGCCCTTCATTGTATTCCATTAATTGACATACAAAATTGACAGCTCAAATTTAACATACTCTGTAGGTTCTATATTGTGGAATTTCCATTGGGAAAGGCTGCTGCCTTTTTTTCTATTTTATATGGGTGCAAAGTGCCATGTAGTCTTGTTTTTTTTAAGTCTAGATGTTCTATTTTTTATGGGGGCATTTTAGTCATTACCAAACAACAGAGTGGACTAGGATTAGTCAGTTTCCGGTGTTTGTTAATCAGAAAATAATAAGTTCAATTTTATGCATTAATCTTGGACTTGAAAGAGGAGGGAAGATAGAGCATTGGAATTCAAATGCTTTATAATTTTCAGAGTGGACTAGGATTAGTCAGTTTCCGGTGTTTGTTAATCAGAAAATAATAAGTTCAATTTTGTGCTTTAATCTTGGACTTGAAAGAGGAGGGAAGATAGAGCATTGGAATTCAAATGCTTTATAATTTTCGTAGCTTCTTATGGTAGATGCTACAATGGATTGATATTTGTACAATTAAAACATAAAAACTTTCAATAAATCAACAATATTAAACTTTTGATCATAAAGGATTTTTTTTTTAATTTTTTCTATTCAAAACTAAATAATCCATTATTTCGACTTAAATGTAAATTGAAGTAACAGTTGTAACAATTAAAAGTACATTTTAAATCTTCAATTACCAAACTCTAAATTTCTCTGTTGATTTTGGTGGATATGTTTATCCTGCTCATCAACTTCCTTTTTTATTTGATCAATCATTGACTAATGTTTGGCAAGAAAAAACTTAAAAGTATCCAAAGAAGGAAAACAACAATAGAAAAAAATATCTCACACAATAAAAGAGGAAAACAACAATAGAAAAAAATATCTCACACAATAAAAGAGGAAAACAATGCTTAAAAAAAATATCTCACACAATAAAAGAGGAAAACAATGCTTAAACCAAGTTGCCTCATGAAATTGAGCATTTTGGTCTAGGGATTGAAACAAATTGAGCAAGGATTGAGGTTATTGTTGGAATGTAGCAAAAATTCAAATAAAACACACATGTTGATATTTACTTTTCTAGAAAGCTTGGTACAAGCCTACCTAAAGTAGTTGATTACTTCATTGGAGAATTTGGAACAAGCCCACCTATGGTTGTTTCCAAATTCATTGCCTAGGGTTGTTGTTTCCAAACTCTTACCTAAGGTGTTTTAGAGAGTCTTCACCTAAGACTATTGTGCAATCCCCTAGAGAGTTTGGAACAAGCTTGTTATCGCACAATTTGTACTTTCCCAAGGCCCAAGGCAAGTGGATGCAAGATTGGCGTAACAGGGGGTGACCTATCATTGTCACCTTAATAGGAAACCCTTTCAGTTTAAGAGTATATCAAAGTTACCTTAGGGGAGACATTCCCAGTGACCTAAAGGGCTGATAAAACAAAGGCAAGGATGCAAGAAATCCCCCTCTCACTTCTCACTCAAGGCAAAAGGTTCTTATGGTCTTTAAGGGATGAAACAACAGCAAAATGGAGTGTACCTGCCCAGAACAAGACAACAAAGAAAATATGGCAAAGTTCAAGTACAAAAATATGATGTTAGTACTTCTTAAGACCATGAACCTTCAAAAAATAGGCCAACTGATATAAAGTTGCAGCAATGTAACAGTTTACAACAATAATGAGTAATTTGTAACAACCACAAGAATTATGCCTTGAAATTGCTTGAAAAAAAGTAGTTTTAACTAGGCATATTGATAATAAATTGTCACAAACAAATTTGGCAATGTCTAGCTAGCATTAAATGTCACTTTTGCAGAGAATTTGCTCCAGTTAGATGGTTGTAGCAATCTTTTGTAACAACAACAAATTCTAGTGGTAGTATTTAACTGGTAGATTGATGGGCAGTTGCCACAAACAACTTCCGAGTGAGCTAGGTGCAAGTTATGTAGGTGAATGTGACAATTTAACATGAATTAGGATGGTTGTAGCTATGATTTGCAACAACAAGAAGTTAGCTAAGGAATTAGTCTAGTTTAGGGTTAGTAAAAGTTAGCAAAAGCTTCAAGGATAAAGGTTTGAGTGTTTGTTTGATCAATCATTCACTATAGTGAGTAGACTAGTGCCTTTTAGGGTTTATGGAGTCAACAATAGAAACGACAAAACTTGGAGCAAAGTAACAATGATAGTAGTTTGTCAAAGGAGAAGGGATGGATGGAGGAGGTGTTGGCAACCCAAGGCCTCAAGCATCCAAATCCTAGAAAGAAATTTGCTAAAGAGTAAGGGATCTTAGGCCCTAGCGAATCTTCCTTCCTTAGACTAATAAGATAATGTATTTAGAGCAACAATGACTAAATAATGGTTTCTAAAGTGCTAGTATTTAGGGCTCTAGAAGTTTATCTAAGTCAAAATCACCTTAGTAAAGTCTAGCAAATGAAGAGCAAAGAAGTAGCAAATTAAGTTCTTTACTCCTAGGTTTATCAAGCAAGAAATTTCATAATATTTAACATGAATAAACAAATATACTATAACCATTCAAATGAAATGATGAATTGCAGATTTACTTCACCAAGAATAATCAAACAATAAAACCCTAGATTGCCAAGTAACTTCACCAAAAATGATCCAAGTTGCAAACTTTAGCCTCCAAGACAAGTGTGCCTCCTTATTTCAACCAATAACTCCCAAAAAGGGCACAAATTTCAGACCACACTTAGTGTGTGATGAGTGATGATAAAAAATGAGAGTACTTTCTCTCTATTTATACAATATCAATGACCTTTAATTAATTTTAGGTCATAAAAAGGCGGACCTCACCAAATTACATCAAAAATCTAGTTTTTTACATAAATGAAATAATTAACCACTAAAATCATCTTCAAGGGTGACGTCATGCCCTTCTCGGGTGACGTTGAGCCCCTAAGGTGAAACGCTGGGCTCCAGAAGCATGATGTTTGGCCTCCAAAGGCCTTGGATGATGCCCACACATGCCAATCAACTTACAATTGACCTCAAAGTGAAAACCCTAGCTCTGGATGACGTATAGGGTCACAAAGGTGACGCCATGGTCTCCCAAAGGTTAACGTCCAGGTGGAAGAGCAAGATCCCCCTGGGTCTAGGTCTGCCAAGGTGTCTCCGATGCAACGCCCTTCTTTCTTCCTGGTGCAAGTCTCTGACATCTTCTTGCCCTTGGTTGGGGTTACATCATCCATATGTGGGATTTTAGCCCCATGGAGTTCCGAGCTAATAATTCCCCCATGTGTACTTGTCCACCGGGAAAAGTCCTGCAGCAACAAGTATGCCCTCTAGGGGTTCATAAGTCACAGGGATCATAACATGTAAATCACATCCAATAATCAAATTACCCAAACATGTGCATCAAACCCCCTTTTACCCGGATAAATGCTCAAAGACTTTATGCAATTTAACAAGTCAAGTTTGGAGAGGGTCTCAGGGTGTCCTATTGGGCTAATCTTCCTTAAGTTTGGGGTGTTTTCCAGGTGAGAACCAATCTAGGTCAGGTAAGTTTATAAGGTGATGTGGGGTAAGTGTTTGGGCATGGGGTGCAGTGATAACAGGGAGATGTAAGTCTTACCTGTGGGTGCCTTTGTAGAGGGTGAGTTGCACCTTGTCATGGATGTCATTGTTTCCTAGCCCATTCATTGCTTTTGATCTTTTTATTTTATGCTTCAAGGGAAAAGTTGAGGGACATTGTCCTGGCTTGGTGACCAGAGGTGACATCGTTACCCACAAACACTTCTCAGAGATGAGGAGGTTGGCTCGTGATGAGACCCCCTTTCTCTTGGCTATGCCACCAAGAGCCACTACCCTGGTTTGGTGACCAAATAGATGGTAGTGTCATACCGCTACATGCCCATGGTCATAATAGGTCGACTCATGATGAGACCTCCCATCCACCAACTAATACTTTGAGCGTTATTATCTTATGGGTTCCCTTTTCTTATTGAGAATCCTTTTACTACTTTCTCAGGAATCTCTCTGCAAAGCATCTCAAAGGTTTATTCTTTGGCTTTTAACTCTTGCCAGCTACTTTTACCCCTGGGCCATAAGCCCCTTCTTCCCACAAGGCAAGGTACAACCCTTCCTAGTGTGGCAGACCCAATTCCCGAACAAAGGTGGAGGGAGGATAAGAGGAATAAAGATGGAAAGTGGTAAGTATGGAGGGAACGAACGATGACCTTTCAAAGAACCACCCAGTGGCAACCCATCCTAAAGGGAGATCAACTTACTAGGGCATCATGTCACCCTTACATGTATGAACAAGTTAAAGAGCATAATTTACAAGTAAACGTTATGAAATGAAGGAGAGTTCAATGCAACATATTCAAGTGCTTCAATAATCAGAATGACACATACCATGATGCCCAGACTCATTACCTCATGGAGCAAGACTTGCTACTTCAAGACTAGGTTGGTGAGATGGATATTGTTGTTGATAAATGGGTTGCACTGAAAAAAGAGGGGTCCTCTAAGGCCATGCTCAAGTCATCTGACTCTCGACACTCCATGTCTAGGATCTGTGGGCCTTGAGACATGATCTCTTTAGTTATCCCTAGGGTAGGGGATAACATCTGGCTCCAACTCAGGGACATGTACTCACCGTAGAGCGCATGAGAACCTCAACATATCTGGTATGACTTGTGCCTGCTAGATCTAAATAAAATGCATCAGTAATCCTCAGGGTGGTGATATCACCCCTCACTCATATATGATATAAAAATACAATCATAAGCATGCATATGTACATAATGAAGGAATACAATATGAAAATGAAACTACAATTATACTAGCATGATATGCAGATGGTATATGCAATGGATGCAAATGCCTACCTAACTTACATGTACTTACATGTCATGTTGTTGGCGGAAAGTAGTGCTTGATGTGTATAGCATTCACAGGTAGTTTGAAAGCTTCTCCTTCAAGTGTTGTTAAGTTAAAAGAGTTTGTTCCTGCTCGACTCATAATTTTGTAGGGACCTGTCCATAATCCATCCAACTTCTTGTGCATACTAAGTTTCTCCCTTCTTTTATCCCATAACAACATTAAGTCCCCTTATATGAAATCTCTTTCTTTTTCTTTGTGATTGAAGGTGTTCTTAACTTTCTCTTGACTTTTCTCCATTTGACTTAAGGCAACCCTCCTCGATTCATTCAACTCCACCAACTGATCAATTAGTCCCTGGATTGCTTCTTCTTTTGTGGTGTATTACTGAGCAAAACGGAGGATGGGGATTTGGAGATTCACAGGTTGTTTAGCTTCCAACCAATATACTAGTTCAAACATGGTTTTTCCTATTGAGGTCTTTGTTTTTATTCGATCTGCCCATATGGAATACTTGATCTTACTATCCCAGACCTTCGTGTTCTCTACCACAACCTTCTTGATGATATTCATGAGGTTCTTATTGCTTGATTCTGCCAAACCATTCCCCTGAGGGTAGAAGTTTGATGAATGAGATAGAATGATGTCGTATTTAAAACAAAATTTTGCTAAGGCAAGGGAGATGAAAGCTTTGGCATTGTCAGTGGTGATTTTGTATGACACCCCAAATCTCGTTTTGATTCTTTCTTCCAAAAAGTTCATGACCACCTCCTCAATAGCCTTATTTGTGGGAATAGATTCTACCCACCTGGTAAAATAATATGTGGCTGTCAAAATCCATCGGTAACCATTACTTGAATTATCTTTAAACTCACCAATAAAGTCCAAACCCCACTGTTGAAAAGGGGCTTCTACCACCACGGGCTTCAAAGGTTGTGCAGGGAATTTATGTTTACCCGCAAAGTATTGGCAAGGTTGGCATGAGCGGATATACCGGTGAGTATCAGCAAACAATGTTGGCCAATAATATCTAGCTCTCAAGATCTTGTGTGCGGTAGCACAGGCAGCGAAATGTCCCCCACAATACCCAGAGTGTAATTCCTTCAATAATTTTTTGGCCTCATCTTTGTTCACAAATCTAAGGAGAACTTCGTCTGGGTCTTTCCAACCAAGACCATTCTCAGTTAAACAATATTTCGTAGCTTTGAGTCTTAGAGCTCTTCTTTTATAATCCACCAGATGGTATGGGCATGATAAGTTCTCGAGGTAATATATTATGTCGGAATACCATTCATCGTGTTCCAGTTCACTCACCACCACATTCACTTGTTCGTTTTCTCCCATTTGTATAGCTTCTTCGTTGCTCTCAATCAGCATTTGAGCTAACCCTTGTTCCTTCACAATCTTGGTGGGTTTTATTTCTAGGTCATATTCTTGGATCTTGGAAACCCACTTACCCCTAGTACCCATAAAATCTTGTTGTGACAAGACATCCTTCACTGCTGGGTAAGGGACATAAGCCTTGATCTTGTTATAGCCCACATAGTTTCTAAAATGCTTGAGGGATTTCACCAAGGCATAGGCTTGATTTTCAGTAATCGAATAATTCAACTCTGAATCCCTACGGACTTTACTCATGAATGCAATAGGGTGTTCATGGTCATTAGCATCCTTTTGCAATAAGACACCTGTGATAGTGTCTTGAGAAGCGAAAGAGTATCATGAAATCTTGCGAGCAATCAAGACTAATCAGAATTGGGGCTTGGGAGATGGGGTCTTTTGTATCTTCAAAAGATTGAAGAACTTTGTCATCCCACCTTAATGCTATGTCCTTTTCAAGTAAGGCACTCATGGGTTTACAATTTTGATAGATTGGATCCTCTCTGGGTCTACATAAATTCCTCCTTCTGAAACTATGTGTCCCAATAGCTTTCTCTTATCTATCCCGAAAATAGACTTTTTAGAGTTCAAGGAAATACCATATTTCCTACACCTTTCAAAAATAATTATGAGGTGTGAGATGTGGTCTTTTATTTCTTTTGACACAACCGTGAGATCATCTTCGTAAATTTCTATAATTTTCTGGATAATATCCCTAAAAGAAAAGTCCATTGCTCTTTGAAAGGTTGAACCTACATTCATAAGACCAAACGACATTCTTAAATACATGAATGTTCCCCATGGTGTGGTAAATGTTGTTTTGAGTTGATCTTCTCTTTTAAGTAACACTCGATTGTGTCTAGAAAATCCATCCAACATGGACATCATGCCTGGCTCGGTGACCCTTTGTAGTAAGTGTTCCATATTTGGGAGGGGTTAATTGTCTTTCAAAGATAGCTCATTAAGGTTTCGGAAATCAATAGATAGGTGAATGTCACCACTCTTCTTTCTGACAAATACCAAATTAGACATCCATGATGAATATCTAATGGGGGCTATGATACCCGCATCTACCATTTTTTGAAGTTCCTTTTGTATTTGATTCGCCAACTTAGGGTTAATATGCCTTAGTTTTTTGTCGGAAAGGTTTGGCTCCCTCTGCCAAGGGTATAGCATGTTGGATGGCATCACCTCTATAATCCCTCAAGTCATCATAAGTCCAAGCAAAGGTATCCTTAAATTCTCTAATGAGGTCAAGCATTTTGTTTCTCTCTTCTTTTGTGGTGACCTCCCATATCTTTACCATCCTTGGTTCCATCTCGATGCCAATGTTGAATTCCAAGACCTTGTTTGTTTGTTGTTTGGGGTTTTTTCCTTTGTAAACACCGTGTCTATAAAAGAGTTGTTCTATAGGAGTGCACCCTTTTGGCAGAGTGTTATTTTGCAAATTTACTACCTCAAGGTCCATGGAATCAACTAGAAAGTTTACTTGTGAATTGGTGAATTCTCTACTATTTTCCATGAATCTAAGGATTTGACTATCATCTTCAAAAACTTGCAAATGTTCTAAGTTATCAGGGATTGATGGTCTAAACAAAACCTCCATTTTTCACAAGTTCTGGAGGGAACCCTCACAAGGTTGCAAGGTAGATGTTGAGACAACCAAAGCATCTAGTACATAATTTTCCTCTCTGGGAACTGCTTCAATTGATACTACTTCAAAGGCTTTTGCAACAGACCTTGCAAAGTCTCGGTACTTTTTTAGTCTCTCATTCTTTGTGGCAAAGTTTAACAAAACTTGTGATACTATGAGGTCTGAATCACCTATAAACCTCAAGTGTGTTATACCCCTATCGATATCTAGGTTAAGACCTATAATCAAAGCCTCATATTCGGCAATGTTGTTTGTGCAATGATATTCAAGTCTATAGGAGTAGTAGAAAGTTTCCTTAGAAGCGACAGTTAAGACAATGCCTACCCCTGAGCCAGAACTCGAATGAGCACCATCGAATTCTAAGGTCCATATTCCTTCGGGTGTTTTGTTAAGTTCATCCTTGAAGTTTCCTCCTTGAACAAACCAACTTTCTACCCCATTGTTCACACATAGGAGTTGATCATTGGGTTCTTCAGAAGTTTCAATGAGGCATCTTGTGATGGGTTCCTTGTGAAGGGTGAAAAATCCTCCTTCGGGATGGGGTATAATAGCTTTGGATCCTTGGTTTTGGAATCTTCCAATTACTTAACATAGAGTAAGATCCCCCAACTACTTAACGTGTCTATCACTATTACATCGATCTTGAAAGAGACATTAGGGAAAGCATGGAAGGCAACCCCCGGGTCTTTGATAATAGCTCGTGTAAAACCATCTCGTGTATTTGGTTGTGATATATTAACTTCTAGTTGGTGCATAACCCTTTTAGTCATAATGTTTCTAGGAGCATCTAGGTCAAAAACACAATTATGGAAAAGGAAATCATTGATCTGGAGGGTAACCTATAAAGGTGTGGGTTCACCATATTTTGTTCCTATGCTTCCAACATGAAAGACACCATGGGATTCTTCTTCAAAATCATCTCCCTTGGTGATTTGCCAAGGTAAGCATTCAATGTATCCTTCCTCAACCTCCAAATATTAAAAGGCATCTTGAGGAGGACTTAAATCCCCAGGGGGCTCATGTTGTTGTGAAAAGATGAAGGCATCTTCCATGTTTGAAAATCTCGTGCTCCAACGAATGGATTTTCTAGGGAAATCATTTAGTTCAATGTCATTTTCTACCTCTAAAATCTCTGGGAGGTCATGTTCTCATTCTTCCATGATTTATGTTGTTCCTGAGTTTATACTTTAAGGCTTTAAAGTATACTGTCAAGGCAGCTGAAAAAACAGAGGGAGCTAAGAATAGAAAAAAGACTGATAAAAAGGTAAAGGCTATTGTCGGTTTCTCAACTGTCTCTGTCGAAATTCTCAGTTTTCCTGGATATTGATATCTCTCTCAATTGTTGCCCATGAACGTTCTAAGTCAACCCGGTTATTTGTTGTTTGTAAAATAGTGTTAAATAAATTTAGAGCAATGTTGGTTTGATCCAAGAGACCGGGCTCGATGTTAGGCTGACTTGCAACTGGTACTGTCATGAAGGAGGAAAGTAAAGGAGGATAAAGTTCTGTGTTTTCTTTTTAGGCTGGTTATCTCTATTCCACAATGTAACGGGAATGATGTCAAAACACAAATAAATAGTATGACCAAATTGTAGGCCTTTTCTTGTATCTGAGTTAAATTTTAAAGAAAATAAACATGCATGATATGGAGAAAAACATAAAGCTATTAGCAAAGTGAGGCATCAATTTCAGAGGAATCTCACATTGTAACAGAAGACTATGAAATGAGAAAAATATTAATGAAGCATATGATGTTGAAATCTAAGCATCTACAGGTCTTGCATCTATTGATAACGGATACAGAGGAAAAACTGTAAATGATTTGAAATAACAAGAATAATAATTCCCACAATAGAGGTTGTACTAAATTGTAGCTAAGCATTCATCAATTAAACATATATAAGAAAGATGAGATGACAAGGAAACACATAACTCAGAAGTGACAAGATCTGGAATCTTCAATCTGATTTCTATTAATTTAGAGTCTCTTCAAAATTACTTCGTCAAAAATGTTTTTTCAGAGAGATCAAAAAGCTTTGTTTTAGTCTTCGTTCCATGTATTATTATACAAGGTCATCCATACTTGATGATTAACAATCTCCTACTTTCTAGGAGAAAAATAGTTACAAAACTGCAACCTTAACCGTTCAACGGTTAACTTTTGTTTATCTATCATTCCAATAGTATGAGTTTCCAAACGATACTTCATTGCTTCGTCGAAGTCTCTCCCTCCTTTGATGCTACACGTTCAATACATTTCTCCAGAAAATGGACAAAGTTTCTAGGAGGTGTTGGAAGATCTTTAGTCTCAAACAGATAAAACTTTCTTTGTACCTTTGGGAACAGGTCGAAAAACCTGATCACTTGCAATTTTAAACTGGGTTGTACCAACCATTTGTTTATTAGGTTGGCATCGATTTCCTTCAATTGTAAAATTTCAATCTGAATCTTCTTCAAACCTTCTTTGCAGTCCAACTGTTGTTTTTCAATGTTTATCTGCCCTAGTGACTCGGAGCAGTCGTTTTTTTCAATGCCTAATGCTTGCTTATCCAAAGAATTGAAGATTCCTTCACAATCATCTTTGATTTCTTTGACTATCTTCTTGCTCTCAGATATATTTGTTTCCCATACCTTGAGCATGATGTCTCCTTTTATTTGTTCTGTGACAGAGAGCTTTAGATTTTTCGTCGCCTCTTTATTCCCTGAACATGCAACCGCTTTCTGGAAAGTATTCCTTGTTGCTTTAGATTCATTTTCTAGTAAAATAATATTATCAAGAGATTTGCTTACCTCTTGAAAGTAATTATGGATGATCCCTATTTTGGAGATCAGTCTCTACTGCTCAGCTTCTATCTTTGTATGCGTTTCCAGCGAGAGGGTCTGGAAATCCTTTAAATCTATAACCCGGCCTTCCATCAAATTTAACTTAGCCTATAACTGTTCTGCATGCTCATTTTGCTGAGCAACCTGCACCTGACTTGCTTGTATCCTCTGATTCATTTCGTCTAGGCTTGATTTGAGTGATTGAATTTCTAGCCTTTCGACAGCCTTGGTCTGCTCCAAGCTTTTACTCACCTCTTCTCTGATGTTCTTCTCAGCATTCTTTAACTGATCCTGTATTTGAGCTATCATGTTATTACTCTTCTTTATCCTCGTTCTCATGTTTTCCATGGTAAAAAAGTTTGTTGTTGCCATGGCTCCCATGGAACCTGCTATATCTGTAGTGAAATCCTCCTCCTCCAAATTATGTCCATCTAGAAAGACTTTATGTTTTTTTACCATACCCCCCTCCTTCATATACATCTCTTGTTTCGAGACAACCTTCATCTTTCTACTGAAAAAATAATCAGAAGGAGGAATCTCATCCATGGAGATAGAGGTGAGGTCATCAACAAATATGGCTCACGTCTGTGGGAATCCAAAGGCGGACTGCAAGGGGGTTAAGGAAGCTATGGGACTTCCTATCTCTGTAGATCCTTTCCCTTCTATTGCCTTAGGCATATTGACATCAACAACAGATGATGAAGGGGGAGTGAGCTTACTAGACTCGGGAGGTATCACAAACCTCCTCTCTGCTTCTGTCTCTGGTTTTTTCGTCTGTAAGGCCTCTTTAATTTGTGGGGGCCTTTCAATATCCTGTGGGAATTTTTTGGGATTTCCCTTCTCCTATGCTTCATGTTCGAAGCCTGGGGGAGTATTTTTTTGTTCCTGGGGAAGGGTGATTGCTTCTCCTTGCAGTACTTTGGGCAGACCACTCTGTCTATGCTTCTGAAAGGTCTGAAAACTAGCTTGCAAGTCGGACAACAGTGTTTGTACTCGTTCTAACACCTCTTTATAAGTCTTAGTCCCTTTGAACATGTCATCCCAAGGGGAATTTTCATGTGCATATGCTTTCATATTGCAGTGGGCCATGTGTTTCCACACTAACTGGGAAGGATCGTGCTTTCTGTGCTCGAGGTCTACCAATTTGACCTCCTCCAGTGCTGCCGCTTCAACCTTGGAATGACCCAAGTTGAGAAGTGAAAATTTTCCAATTTGAACAGGAAAAACAGGCCAAGATTTATTTTGAGCTGTCTTTAATTCTATCACGATTCCACCCGTTACTATTTGATAATCTACCTCCCTGCACACTAGTCTGTCAGGGAGGAATTTTGGGAGTGCATGTGGAGGAATCGAACATCCGAAAACTCTGATGTAGGATAAATTCTCCTCTATAAACCAGTCAGCAATTGCCCGAAGGCTCCCTATGACCAACTCTGAATGCGGGGGGGTGCACAGTCATATAGCATCTGGTGTAGTGGTATTACCACGAAATGACAAATCTCATAGAATGAATCCTTGGCGTTTTCTTCCCAAAGTTTAGAATGATATTCATGAATAGGCTCCAGGTAAGTCGGATTCCAACTCCAATTCATCAAATGGAAAGGAGTTGAGAAGCATATAGCATTCATGATGTATGCGAACATATAAAAGGCTGCTAGTTGGCCTTTTGATCTTGCAGTCTGGTATTCCATAACCTCTCTCGCTATGTTATTGAATAAAATCTTATCCCAATTTAAGTTGTAACCTTCTGCGGCCTCATGCAAAAGAGGTACCCATTCCGCTGGGAAGTGGGTAGGACTTTTCTTACCAAAAATCCTACATAACATCATCACCACATAAACCATATACTCGTTTAAAGACGTTGTGGCGTAAACACCATGTGTGTTGGCCCTGAATTTTGCTTCGTTTCTCCACCAGTCTTTTATTATGTCAGGATACGTTTGGTCTGACTCAAAACATTCTTTCCTCTGAAACTCACTGACGAAATCTTTATTATAAATGTATTTGGGATAGGAAGACAGTTTATACATTACTTGTATATGTTCTGGTCTGAAGGAGCCGATGACGACCCCTCGGTTGTCCAGAATGCTCCTCGTCTGCATGTCCACTCGCTCTAAAGCCCAACTGATCATGTTGTTGTAAGTCAGGAGTCGCGGCCGCGTAGCCACCTTGTGAAGTTCAGACTCTGCTATATCCCGGAGTTTGTTGTCGGCATCATGGGGGAAATTCTTAATTTCATAATCGAGAGTTTCGAAAATCTGCCTCCAGGATTTTATGGAATCGATGGCATGCGGTATTGTATCAGATACAACATCTCCGTCTAGACTCGAGACCTCTGCAACTTCCTCGTTTTTCTTGGTGGCTTTCTTGGGCGCCATGGTGGTTATATTGGACTAGAAACCTGTTTACAGAGAAAAGTGTATAAAATTGGACAAATGTGACTCGCTACAGAGGTAAAGGTTAAGAATGAACTTCGACACTCTAGACCTTTATTAATCTATAAATTGGTGTTGTAGCGAGCGTACTGATACCATCGATGAAAAATAAATGCTTTAATTTGAAAGATATTCTTAGAGATACGAATTCACGTCAAAAATATTTGCATTTACCCGTTATTAATACTGCCGTATATCGGCGATTTCGAAACTAAAAACGCGAAAATCACTGTGTTCCTTAATTCCCGAAAAGCGAAAAGCAGCTTAGTCATCATTAATCATGTTTTGAAAACAGCTTAATCTTTTAATCTTAGGGTTTGTTTAAAGAAAACGTGATTTCGCATTTCGGAACTTTGGGGATCCTGTCGTCAGAGGATATGTCACAAGTAAACCCCGGATCGCGAAATTGCGATGGGATTAGCGAGGCGCTAATCATTCGTATTAAAAAACTTTAATTAATCATGATTAGTGGACAGTTGCTTTTTAATTTTTACTTTTCGGAAAATCGAGGACCGGGAGTTCGAAGGAGAAGAGTTTGAAAATACTTTAGCAGAGAGAAAACCAAATCCTTAAAGACTAAGGGAGAGATAATTGTGTTTAGGGATTTGATTAATTACGAATTAAAGATTGCTTTGTGGTAAACAACGGAAAGAGTAATGTTCATTTCTTCCCCCTTTTTACTTTATATTTCTTAATATTTTGAAATGGCTTCGGGATTTTGGCGCCGGGAAAAAGGGATAGTTGAAGATCACACCTCTAGAGGAACCGAATTTCGAAACCTGAAAAGGAACGGGTGATTCTGACTCCTTTCTATTTTGGACTAAGGGCGGCTCCATGGCTCAGGAAGAGATGAAGATTCATTTTTAAAGGGTGGAAAAATTTAATCTTCGTGTCAACATTAGGCTCCATCTAGGGATCTCGTCTCCTTGTGGGATGAGAAGAACATGTAGACCAGGTGCCTTCATTGGGTAATGGAGTCAAAGATTTGGCTCTATGAGACAAATAAGGAGAAAAAACTGAACAAGATTAGGGTCTCAACGTCAACCTTGAAAACTCTACAAAAACAAAAATTATGACTATCCCGGGCCAGGTTTTCAATTGATTTCTTATCCTAAAGCTGACCTCAAAATTGTGTAAGATAATCAAAACCCAATTAATCAATCTTATCAGGCTTTTCGTGATTCTGTTTGCATCAAGGCAAGTATTTACGTTGTGTCTGATAAGGAGATCTTAGAAACCTATGATAGAATCCAACTGAAAAGAAAAGAAATTACCAGAGTATCTTTTAACTCACGTATAACAACTTTTATCAGATATGAGGATATTGCTTCACTGTCAGTGAGCCTGTTCAGTACCCCAGTGAAGTTATCCGACTTCCCACATTGAATTTCCTTTCACCACTTCATTTTTCGCAAGCATTTAAATGTTGAGATGAGGGCAATCAATACGTACAAATTTCCTCTCTTCATCTCTTTGAACTAGATGGGGGCAATCAATATTGAATTTCCTTTCACCATCTGTCCGTATAATTTTATTTTATTTTTAGATCTGAAGTGGGGGCAATCAATGAGTATGCAATACATTCGGGAAGATATCTGTTTGAAAAAGGATCAAAGTCTGTAAACTCATTTAAATCACTCTGGGTCAATCTTCTCACCTGCCTTCAAAAATCAAGGGTTTCAGAGGACTTCTTAACGAAAACTTTTTGACCTTTAGTCTAGGGAACTTCGTTGAGAAAAACCAATCAGTTATTCCTGTTAGGATAACTAATAAGGTTAGGATTAAACTAGACATGTTTATGATCCAACGAGAGTCAAAAAACGAAAAACACAACCTGCTCTCTTTGTTGAAAATATGTTCGAGAGTTTCCAATGACCGAAGCGAGACCTCTCCGTTCTCAGGAAATTTCATTGATTAGACGTCTATGATCAGGCGAGAAAAGGATTTACTACGGCCAAGGAGGAGGGTAAAGGGGTTTAGGCAAGTTGTTGTACATATGGTTGTTGTTAGAGAAAGATTTATTTATTTATTATTTTTTTTAATCTGTACAATTTTCTTTTATACACACATCCGCATCATCATCTATAGATAATATACAATTACCTAAATCCTGATCAGCAATATATACATGATAATTGTTTGGGCTGAGAGGATCACTGACCATAAATGTTAACCTGGTTTCCCTGTACAGTCGCGTGAACTACCCCCCGAAAACTGGAATTGTTGTGTACGTCATATCAAGCTAAAGGGAACCTCCAAGTTTGGCACCCCAAGATCGGGACAAGAGCATGCCATATTTTGGGGGTATATCTGCGACAACTACATCCATTAAAACACTTTTTGAAGGTACTTGTGCAAGGTTTACAACTAAGTCCTTTATCATACCTATACACTTGACTTTTCTCGAATCGAAAGAATATAAATCTCCATAAGGCCTGGTGATTTCAAGGCCGAGTCTATCCATAATTGCTTTAGGCATCACATTGTGAGATGCCCCAGAATCTAATATGCAGTTATGGAGCAGAGGGTCGAGAATGGTCAAAGTAATGTAGAAAGGGGCAACAGTGTCTTTGGCACCTTATAAGTGTGGGCCAAAAATTATGTTAGGTTTTTCATCCTCTAAGTTTATAACATCGGCTTGACTTTCATTTTCCGAAAAATTAATCATTTTAGCAATTTGTTTTCGGTATATTGGGTTTTTAGCCAGTTCTACAAGAGGAATAGGAATTTTGATCTTATTGATTTCATTTTCTAGGTTGAAACTTCCAATGGTTTTGTCGATTTGCATGTTTTGAACCTCCGACCATTTCTTTTCAGTTTTCCTTGGCTGAGGGGCCTTTGTTTCGGTAACAGGGGTATCTAGTTTTTGCATGCTCAAGGGTGGTGTTTCTGCTGTCTTTGTTTTAATAAACTGGATGTTAGCGGCCTTAGTCCCTTCAGTCTATTTCTCAGTGCTTTTTGAAACTGGTTCGTCAATTTCAAACCTCGACAGTATTTTTTTAACTAGAACGGTTGCGGAAACCCTGTTTCTAGGTCTCAGGTTGTATTTCTGGTGAAGTTCGACCATTATCCCATCCGCTTTTCCCTGATAGGTCAAATCTTCTGAAACACTATCGTTCTTGCTACTCTCGGTCCCATACTCTGTAGTCAAAGACTTTTCATAATCGTGCCTTGTTATGTAAGTTTGTAGGCAGTCATCACCAAGATTGTTCATATCCTCTTCTAACTCCTCAAAATCCTCCAAGTCTTGTCCTCCTATAAAGTTTTCACTTTTAAAAGGAGTTTGGATCTTTTGATCTTCATTCTTAATTTGTTTTTGGTGGTTTTGAGGGTTAGGGTTCTTTCTGAACTCCTTTCTAGGGTAATGTTCATTCTTAGCTTGTTCTAGTTCCATTCTCGATATTTTGTTTGACAGTTCTTTGATGATTCTAGCCATATTTTCCATTTTGTTTTCTGAAGATCTTCCTGATCCAGAGGGTCCTCCTTGCTCCCTGTATCTCTTGATTTCTTTGTTTCCCGTATCGAATTTAGCTTTCAGCTTTCCTGATGAAATCATATTAGATTCGATTTCGAGGGCATCATCTTGCATCTTGGTAAGATCTATTGATCTTCTCTCCCTTAATAACAAGGTGAAGTCGGGGTCAAAATCTCCAGCGAAAGTCACTTTCGCTGCAGGTTGTGAGGGCTTGACCTTGGTTGGGATCTTATTGTACAATTTGTTAAACCATTGTGTAAACTCAAGGACCGATTCAGAGTTTTTATTTCGAAGAGCTCCAAATTCGGTCAGATAATAAAGATTGTCTTTCCATTCACCCCATTGTCTGATAAAAGCGTTTTCAAGTTCATCATATGACGGTATAGATCTGGCAGCTAGGCCTTGAAACCAGTTTCTTACTTTCCCTTCAAAAGTTTGAACCAAGAGTTTGGAGTAAACATCTTCATGTTCCAATCCAAGAATGGCAGCGAATTGATCGAAAAAATTTATGTGTTTGGCTGCTGTTAAGTCGCCTTCTCCCGTGAACTTAGGCAGGTTTTTCAAGTAATTTTCTGGTAAATCATGGAGAGGGACTGGTAGAACCAGAGGGGCATATCTTGCAGCAACTTTTGCAAATATCCGAAGAGGTGGTGCTTGGTCGCCCGCTCCTCCTCCTTGACCACCCGCGGCAGCACCTCCAACCCCACCTCCTCCAGCCGCGGACATTGTGGAGTTAACGGTTAAAGTCTGGGGGTTGTAAGGATGGGTTTCAAGAAACTGATTATCGAAGGGGAAGAAACTTGAGAAAGAAGAGCTTAGGGAATGTGGACTGGTTTCTTCAGAACCACAGGGTGAGAATACAAGAGAATCAACAGAACTTGAGTCAAGATATATGGGATAATTGTTTGAGTTTTGAGATGTAGGAAACCGAACTTCGAGAAGGGAGGGAGAATGAGTCGCTACAGGAAGTGAGGCAGCTCTTCATTTTCTATCGATGTGGGAAAAGGTTGAGAAATCCTCGGTCTCAAAGACCGGAAGAACAAGATCTGATTCAGGGGGTGTGACTTTATCAACGGGGTATTTCCCGTAAAGGGGTGGAATACTTGATTCACCGCGTTGATCTTCTGAGTCAGACTGTGTAAACTTAGGTCGAAAATTTTTATTTGTGGATGAGACAGTCTGGCGGAAGTATCTTCTTGATTTTAGAATTTTTTCGGGGTCCGAAAAAGGTGAAATTTGTTTGTTGTCTGGATTCTTTCTAGTGTTTTTTTTGTTAAGATCCAGCTTAAACAATGTGGAGTCGCCAAGTGAAAGACAAAGGTAGCCTTAGAAGGTTTTCAAACTTTGTTCACTATCAAATAATGAAAGCGTCAATGTCGTTCTCCCCAGGGAAAAAACTTTGTTTCTTCGTTCCCCGGCAATGACGCCAAAAAGATGTTGTTCCTAAGTTTATACTTTAAGGCTTTAAAGTATACTGTCAAGGCATCTGAAAAAACAGAGGGAGCTAAGAATAGAAAAAAGACTAATAAAAAGGTAAAGGCTATTGTCGGTTTCTCAACTGTCTCTGTCGAAATTCCCAGTTTTCCTGGATACTGATATCTCTCTCAATTGCTGCCCATGAACGTTCTAAGTCAACCCGGTTATTTGTTGTTTGTAAAATAGTGTTAAATAAATTTAGAGAAATGTTGGTTTGATCCGAGAGACCGGGCTCGATGTTAGGCTACCTTGCAACTGGTAATGTCATGAAGGAGGAAAGTAAAGGAGGATAAAGTTATGTGTTTTCTTTTTAGGCTGGTTATCTCTATTCCACAATGTAACGAGAATGATGTCAAAACACAAATAAATAGTATGACCAAATTGTAGGCCTTTTCTTGTATCTGAGTTAAATTTTAAAGAAAATAAACATGCATGATATGGAGAAAAACATAAAGCTATTAGCAAAGTGAGGCATCAATTTCAGAGGAATCTCACATCGTAATAGAAGACTATGAAATGAGAAAAATATTAATGAAGCATATGATGTTGAAATCTAAGCATCTACAAGTCTTGTATATGTTGATAACGGATACAGAGGAAAAACAGTAAATGATTTGAAATGACAAGAATAATAATTCCCACAGTAGAGGTTGTACTAAATTGTAGCTAAGCATTCATCAATTAAACATATATAAGAAAGATGAGATGACAGGGAAACACATAACTCAGAAGTGACAAGATCTGGAATCTTCAATCTCCATTTCTATTAATTTAGAGTCTCTTCAAAATTACTTTGTCAAAAATGTTTTTTCAGAGAGATCAAAAAGCCCTGTTTTAGTCTTCGTTCCCTGGATTTATACAAGGTCATCCATACTTCATGGTTAACAATCTCCTACTTTCTAGGAGAAAAATTTACAAAACTGCAACCTTAACCGTTGCACGATTAACTTTTGTTTATCTATCATTCCAACAGTATGAGTTTCCAAACGATACTTCATTGCTTAGTCGAAGTCTCTCCCTCCTTTGATGCTACACATTCAATAAATTTCTCCAGAAAATGGGCAAAGTTTCTAGGAGGTGTTGGAAGATCTTTAGTCTCAAACAGATAAAACTTCCTTTGTAGCTTTGGGAACCAGTCTTCAAAACCTTGGTCGGAAAACTTGATCACTTGCAATTTTAAATTGGGTTGTACCAACCATTTGTTTATTAGGTTGGCATCGATTTCCTTCAATTGTAAAATTTCAATCTGAATCTTCTTCAAACCTTCTTTGCAGTCCAACTGTTGTTTTTCAATGTTTATCTGCCCCAGTGACTTGGAGCAGTCATTTGTTTCAATGCCTAATGCTTGCTTATCCAAAGAATCAAATATTCCTTCACAATCATCTTTGATTTCTTTGACTATCTTCTTTCTCTCAGATATATTTGTTTCCCATACCTTGAGCATGATGTCTCCTTTTATTTGTTCCGTGACAGAGAGCTTTAGATTTTTCGTCACCTCTTTATTCCCTGAACATGCAACCGCTTTCTGGAAAGTATTCCTTGCTGCTTTAGCTTCCTTTTCTAGTAAAATAATGTTATCAAGAGATTTGCTTACCTCTTGAAAGTAATTATGGATGATCCCTATTTTGGAGATCAGTCTCTGCTGCTCGGCTTCTATCTTTGTATGTGTTTCCAGCGAGAGGGTCTGGAAATACTTTAAATCTATAACCCGGCCTTCCATCAAATTTAACTTAGCCTGTAACTGTTCTGCATGCTCCTTTTGTTGAGCAACCTGCACCTGACTTACTTGTATCCTCTGGTTCATTTCGTTCAGGCTTCATTTGAGTGATTGAATTTCTAGCCTTTCGACAACCCTGGTCTGCTCCAAGATTTTACTCACCTCTTCTTTGATGTTCTTCTCAGCATTCTTTAACTAATCTTGTAATTGAGCTATCATGTTATTACTCTTCATTATCCTTGTTCTCATGTTTCCCACGGTAAAAAAATTTGTTGTTTCCATGGCTCCCATGGAACCTGCTATCTCTATAGCGAAATCATCCTCCTCCCAATTATGTCCATCTAGAAAGACTCTATGCTTTTTTACCATACCCCCCTCCTTCATATACATCTCTTGTTTCGGGACAGCCTTCCTCTTTCTGCTGAAAAAATAATCAGAAGGAGGAATCTCATCTATGGAGATAGAAGTGAGGTCATCAACAAATATCGCTCCCGTCTGTGGGAAGCCAAAGGCGGACTGTAAGGGGGTTAAGGAAGCTATGGGACTTCCTAGCTCTGTAGATCCTTTCCCTTCTATTTCCTTAGGCATATTGACATCAACAGCAGGTGATGAAGGGGGAGTGAGCTTACTGGACTCGAGAGGTATCTCGGACCTCCTCTCTGCTTCTGTCTCTGGTTTTTTCATCTTTAAGGCCTCTTTATTTTGTGGGGGCCTTTCAGTATCCTGTCGGACTTTTTCGGGATTGCCCTTCTCCTGTGCTTCCTGTTCCAAGCCTGGGGGAGTATTTTCTTGTTCCTGGGGAAGGGTGATTGCTTCTCCTTGCAGTACTTTGGGCAGACCACTCCGTCTATGCTTCTGAAAGGTCCGAAAACTAGCTTGCAAGTCGGACGACAGTGTCTGTACTCGTTCTAACACCTCTTTATAAGTCTTAGTCCCTTTGAACATGTCATCCCAAAGGGACTTCTCATGTTCATATGCTTTCATATTGCAGTGGGCCATGTGTTTCCCCACTAACTGGTAAGGATTGTGCTTCCTGTGCTCGAGGTCTAACAACTTGACCTCCTCCAATGTTGTTGCTTCAACCTTGGAATGACCCAAGTTGAGAAGTGAAAATTTTCCAATCTGAACAGGAAAAAAAGGCCAAGATTTATTTTGAGTTGTCTTTAATTCTATCTCAATTCCACCCATTACTATTTGATAATCTACCTCCCTGCACACTAGTCTGTCAAGGAGGAATTTTGGGAGCGCATGTGGAGGAATCGAACATCCGAAAACTCTGATGTAGGAGAAATTGTCCTTTATAAACCAATCAGTAATTGCCCGAAGGCTCCCTATGACCAACTCTGAAATGTGAGGCAGTGCACATTCGTATAGCATCTGGTGTAGTGGTATTACCACGAAATGACAAATCTCATAGAATGAATCCTTGGTGTTTTCTTCCTAAAGTTTAGAATGATATTCATGTATAGGCTCCGGGTAAGTCAGATTCCAACTCCAATTCATCAAAGGGAAAGGAGTTGAGAAGCATATAGCATCCATGATGTATGCGGACATATAAAAGGTTGTTGGTTGGCCTTTTGATCTTGCAGTCTAGTATTCCATAACCTCTCTTGCTATGTTATTAGATAAAATCTTATCCCAATTTAAGTTGTAACCTTTTGCGGCCTCATGCAAAAGATGTACCCATTCCGCTGGAAAGTGGGTAGGACTTTTCTTACCAAAAATCCTACATAACATCATCGCCACATAAACCATATACTCGTTTAAAGACGTTGTGGCGTAAACACCATGTGTGTTGGCCCTGAATTTTGCTTCGTTTCTCCACCAGTCTTTTATTATGTCAGGATACGTTTGGTCTGACTCAAAACATTCTTTCCTCTTAAACTCACTGACGAAATCTTTATTATAAATGTATTTGGGACAGGAAGACAGTTTATACATTACTTTTATATGTTCTGGTCTGAAGGAGCCAATGACAACCCCTCGGCCATCCAGAATGCTCCTCGTCTGCACGTTCGCTCGCTCTAAATCCCAACTGATCGTGTCGTTGTAAGTTAGGAGTCGCGGTCGCGTAGCCACCTTGTGAAGTTTAGACTCCGCTATATCCCGGAGTTTGTTGTCGACATCATGGGGGAAGTTCTTAATTTCATAATAGAGATTTTCGAAAATCTGCCTCCAGGATTTTATGGAATCGATGGCATGTGGTATTGTATCAGATACAACATCTCCGTCTAGACTCGAGACCTCTGCAACTTCCTCATTTTTCTTGGTGGCCTTCTTGGGCACCATGGTGGTTATACTGGACCAGAAACCTGTTTACAGAGAAAAGTGTATAAAACTGGACAAATGTGAGTTGCTACAGAGATAAAGGTTAAGAATGAACTTCGACACACATGACCTTTATTAATCTCTAAATTTGTGTTGTAGCGAGCGTACTGATACCATTGATGAAAAATAGATGCTTTAATTTGAAAGATATGCTTAGAGATACGAATTCACGTCAAAAATATTTGCATTTACCCATTATTAATACTGTCGTATATCGGCAATTTCAAAACTGAAAACCCGAAAATCATTGTCTTCCTTAATTCCCGAAAATCAAAAAGCAGCTTAGTCATCATTAATCATGTTTTGAAAACAGCTTAATCTTTTAATCTTAGGTTTTGTTTAAAGAAAATGCGATTTCACATTTCGAAACTTCGGGGATCCTGCCATCAGGGGATATGTCACAAGTAAACCCTGGATCGCGAAATTGCGATGGGATTAGCGAGGAACTAATCATTCATATTAAAAAACTTTAATTAATCATGATTAGTGGACAATTAATTTTTAATTTTTACTTTTCAGAAAATCGAGGACCGGGAGTTCGAAGGAGAAGAGTTTGAAAACACTTTAGCTGAGAGAAAATTGAATCGTGAAAGACTAAGGGAGAGATAATTGTGTTTAGGGATTTGATTAATTACGAATTAAAGAGTGCTTTGTGGTAAACAACGGAAAAAGTAACATTCATTTCTTCTCCCTTTTTACTTTATATTTCTTAATATTTTGAAATGGCTTCGAGATTTCGGCGCCGGGAAAAAGGGATAGTTGAAAATCACACTTCGAGAGGAACCAAATTTCGAAACCTGAAAAGGAACGAGTGATTCTGACTCCTTTCTATTTTGGACTAAGGGCAGCTCCATGGCTCAGGTAAAGATGAAGCTTCATTTTTAAAGGGTGGAAAAATTTAATCTTCGTGTCAACACTTTCCTCATTGAACCCTAAGATGTCATCTTGGTTGTTCAAAAGATTGACCTGAGAAATGGAATTGCTCAACCTGAGATTTTCTTCAATCTGGCAAGCAACATATTGTACTTCCTCGAGGTTTGTAGGAAATCGGTTCTTGAGGGTAAATTGGACTTCTGTTAAGAACCAAAGACTGAATACAAAATCACCACAACAGATATACAAGAGCAATATGCAAAATCTCCTTTATTATTATCAAACCCTTAGGGTAGGGAAACACCGTATAATGGATCATATTATGGAAGGGATCCTCTCCTGTTCACTTGCCTCTTCGAGGGGGCTTCCTCCTAATGAGCTACCACTCCACAATACAATAATTCTCTTCATGTCTCATTACATTGCTTGAACCCCTTTATATAGTGCTACCATCACCTAAGAACATTCTAGAGGAGGAATCTTATAGAAGTAGAACTTTCTAAGAAGTCATCTTATATTTATTATATCTAACTACCCATTTATTATATCTAACTACCCGAGTGGGTTATTTAATAATATAGTGGACCTAGTCCACCTTACATTGAATGTCCTCCACTATTATCACTATGGGCCCTCTGGGGCCCCCCATTACCTCTCTAGCTACCTTACATTCCATCCCCCTTATGAAAGTGTTGTCATCAACGCTTGATGTACAACCATATACTAGGGTCCCATGGATAAGTGTGGACCATAGTGCTGAAGTAGACTTGAGAACCAGGGTCCCATTGAGAAATGGAAGCCACCATGTTGAAGTAGTCCAACCGTCATTGTAAACCAGGGTCCCATGTCCAATTTCTCATGTGAACCCCACATGGAAGATATCGACACCCAATAACCAATTGAAAATGATGCTCCCAATACTGACACCTATCATGTGGATCCAAATAAGAATATCCATCCACATAATGAGAGATGATCAAAGATGAATCTGGAAGAAACAATACCATTGTAGAATATGCAGGTTGGACGTTGGTAACTATCTCTTGATGTGGGACATTGATGTTCTCTACAGAAGGTGGAGTAGAGTCATCAAATAAAATATGAAAGTGGTTTTCATCTCAGAAATGACAACTATCCATATACCAATCATTGCAATCGGTCTCAAAATCATACCAAGCATATATTTCTTGATTATATTCATCCCTAAGGTTCGCGATAAGAAACCTCTCCTGCATGTTATCCAAATAATATTGAATACTACGAAAACCGTTATTGAAACCATCTACAAAGCCATCCAATTTGTCATCCAATGTGTCAAAAATATATTAAAAAAAAAAAAACCGTGCTACCGTCCATGGAAAAAACCCTGAAAAATTGCAGATTTTAAAACTTCAATATCTTGACTTCCCGGACTTTGTTTCAGACGATTTGTTTTTTCAACTTGAGTGTTTTTCTGAGAGGAACACATATCTACAACCTGTTTCTACAAAATTTTCACATAAATATACCGAAAATTTTTGGAATGTCGCGACCCTCTTTTTTCCTTCTCCGGAAAAAAAATAATAATAAATAAATAAAAAATATTTGTCCACAATGTATGCTAAGGAAAGTGCTCTGATACCACTTGTTAATAACCTGAATAGATATACAAATATTATCACCACAAATACTGAATAGAAAATAGATCCACAAAGCAATATAGAATAAACCACACTTTATTATATCAAAACCCTTGAGGTAGGGAAACACCATACAATGGATCATATTATGGAAGGGATCCTATCCTATTCACTTGCCTCTTCGAGAGGGATTCCTCCTATTGAGCTACCGCTCCAAATACAATATTTATCTTCATATCTCATTACATTGCTTGAACCCCTTTATATAGTGCTACCATCACCTAAGAACATTCTAAAGGAGGAATCTTATAGAAGTAGAACTTTCTAAGACGTCATCTTACATTTATTATATCTAACTACCCATTTATTATATCTAACTACCATAGTGGGTCTTATTTAATAATATAGTGGACCTAGTCCACCTTACATTGAATGGCCTCCACTATTATCACTATGGGCCCTATGGGCCCCCCCATTACCTCTCTAGCTACCTTACAAATTCTCCTTCGAAGGAATTTAAATATTGTTGGAGGATGGAGCTCTCTAGCTGAAAGTTGGGCTCAATTCGACAAAGCAAGGTGTTAAACCTATCATTAAACTCCCTAACATTTTCATCATCTTTCTTGCAAATTTTGATCTATTGGGCATAAAGGGCAACCATATTTTCAATCACACCCCATCTTTTCAGGAAAACTTGTTCTAAATCTTCACGAGTTTTGAGACTTTTTCTTGGGAGTTTTGTGCTCCATTTACTGGCATCCCCAGTGAGTGAAGCCAAGAAAAGTCTTATAAATGTGTCAGGATGTTCCTTTCCTGATAGATGGAACTCATAGCTCTCACAGAATTTAGTCCAATGTGTGTTACCAATGGCCCCAATTTCTCCTACAAATGTGGGTATCCAAGAATCTACATCTTTTGGGAGATCATGTAATCCTCCTTGAATATTTTCCAAGTCTAGAGGGTCGAAGAGTTCTTTGGGGGGGCATTTAGGAGGGTCCATAGGGACAACAAGAACTAAAGGATAATAAGGTGTATACTGACGTCTGCTATGGGTCGTCATCAGTGGAGTCACCTAATAATCTTCTTGAAATTATCAAAGGGATGAGCGGATCACCCTTAGTGGAGTCGCTAGGTAAGCTTTGTAAGATAAAGAATTTGAGGGAAAGGCTTACCGAAAAAGTATCGTTTGAGGAATATTGACTCAGTGTTCCCCGACAGCGGTGCCAAAATGTTATCGCACAATCTGTACTTGCCCAAAGCCCAAGGCAAGTGGATACAATATTGGCATAAAAGGGGTTGAACTATCACTGCCACCTTAATAGGAAACCCCTTTATGTTCAGGAGTATATCAAAGTTACCCCAGGGGAGACGTCCCCAATTACCTAAAGTGCTGATAAAAATAAGGCAAGGATGCAAGAAATCCCCCTCTCACTACTCACTCAAGGAAAAAGGTTCTTAAGGTCTTTAAGGGATGAACCAATGGTAAAATGGAGTGTACCGACCCAAAACAAGACAACAAAGAAAATATAGCATCTTTCAAGAACAAAAATATGATGTTAGTACTTCTTAAGACCACGAGCCTACAAAAAATAGGCTAGCTGATATAAATTTGCAACAATGTAACAGTTTACAACAACAATGAGTAATTTGTAACAACCACAATAATTATGCCTTGAAATTTCTTGAAAAAGACAAGAAGGAGTAGCTTTAACTAGGGAGAATGATAATAAATTGTCACAAACAAATTTGGCAATGTCTGGCTAGCATTAAATGTCACTTTTGCAGAGAATTTGTTGCAGTTAGATGGTTGTAGCATTCTTTTGTAACAACAACACATTCTAGTGCTCAAAATTGCAAGGAAACACCATATAAACTTAGCATTTATCTAGTAGATTGATGGGCAATTGCCACAAACAACTTATGGGTGATATAGGTGCAAGTTATGTAGGTGAATGCGACAATTTAGCATGAATTAGTATGGTTGTAGCAATGATTTGCAACAACAACAAGTTATCTAAGGAATTAGTCTAGTTTAGGGTTAGTAAAAGTTAGTAAAAGCTTCAAGGATAAAGGTTTGAGTGTTTGTTTGATCAATCATTCACTATAGTGAGTATACTAGTGCCTTTTAGGGTTTATGGAGTCAACAATAGCAATGACAAAACTTGGAGCAAAGTAGTAATGATAGCACTTTGTCAAAGGAGAAAGGATGGATGGAGGAGGTGTTGGCAACCCAAGGCCTCAAGCATCCAAATCCTAGAAAGAAATTTGCTAGAGAGTAAGGGATCTTAGGCCCTAATGAATCTTCCTTCGTTAAACTAATAAGATAATGTATTTATAGCAACAATGACTAGATAATGGTTTCTAAAGTGCTAGTATTTAGGGTTCTAGAAGTTTATCTAAGTCAAAATCACCTTAGTAAAGTCTAGCAAATGAAGAGCAAAGAAGTAGAAAATTAAGTTCTTTACTCCTAGGGTTTATCAAGCAAGAAATTTCATAATATTTAACATGAATAAGCAAATATACCATAACCATTCAAATGAAATGAAGAATTGCATATTTACTTACTTCACCAAGAATAATCAAGCAATAAAACCCTAGTTTGCCAACTAACTTCACCAAAAATTATCCAAGTTGTAAACTTTAGCCTCCAAGACAAGTGTGCCTCCTTATTTCAGCCAATAACTCCAAAAAAGGGCACAAATTTCAAACCACACTTAGTGTGTGATGGGTGATGATAAAAAATTAGAGTACTTTCTCTCTATTTATACAATATCAATGACGTTTAATAAATTTTAGGTCATAAAAAGGCCGACCTGGCCAAATTACATCAAAAATATAGTTTTTTACATAAATGAAATAATTAACCACTAAAATCATCTTCAATGATGATGTCATACCCTTTTAGGGTGACGTTGAGCCCTTAAGGTGAAACGTTGGGCTCCAAAAGCAGGACGTTTGGCCTCTAGAGGCCCTGGATGATGCCCACTCGTGCCAATCAACTCGCCACTGACCTAAAAGTGAAAACCCTAGATTTGGATGATGTCTATGCTCACAAAGGTGATGTCATGGGATCCCAAAGGTCAATGTCCCAGTGGAAGAGCAAGATCCCCCTGGGTCTAGGTTTTCCAGGGTGTCTCTAGTGCAACGTCCCTCTTTCTTCCTGGTGCAAGTTTCTGACGTCTTCTTTCCCCTTACCGGGGTTACAACATACATCTGTGGGATTTTATCCCCATGGAGGTCTGAGTTAATCATTCCCCCATGTGTACCTGTCCACTGGGAAAAGTCCTGCAACAACAACAAGTACACCCTCCATGGGTTCATAAGTCACAGGGATCATAACATGTAAATCACATCCAATAATCAAATTACCCAAACATGTGCATCAAACCCCCCTTTAACCAGAGAAATACTCAAAGATGTTATGCAATTTAACAAGTTAAGTTTGGAGAGGGTCTCAGGGTGTCCTATTGGGATAATCTTCCTTAAGTTTGGGGTGTTTTCCAAGCGAGAACCAATCTAGGTCATGTAAGTGTATGAGGTGATGTGGAGTAAGTGTTTGGGCATGGGGTGCAGTGATAACATGGAAATGTAAGTCTTACCTGTGGGTGCCTTTGTAGAGGGTGAGATGCACCTTGTCATGGATGTCATTGTTTCCTAACCCATTCATTTCCTTTTATTCTTAGGTTCATTGATTTTGATCTTTTTCTTTTATGCTTCAAGGGAGAAATTGAGGGACACTGTCCTGGACATTGTTACCCAAAATCACTTCATGGAGATGAGAAGGTTGGCTCGTGATGAGACCCCCTTTCTCTTGTCTATGTCGCTAAGAGCCACTACCCTGGTTTGGTGACCAGATAGATGGTAGCATCATACCGCTAAATGTCCATGGTCATAATAGGCCGGAGCATGATGAGACCTCCCATCCACCAACTAATACCTTGAATGTTATAATCTTATGGGTTCCCTTTTCTTACTGAGAAGCATTTTACTGTTTTCTCGGGAATCCCTGGGTGAAGCATATCAAAGGTTTCTTCTTTGGATTTTAACTCTTTCCAAATACTTTTACCCCCTAAGCCTTTAGCGCCTTCTTCCCACAAGGCAAGGTACAACCCTTCCTAGTGTGGCAGACCCAATGCCCAAAATGTTGTTTTTCTTCATATGAGATTAGATATGATCGATGTATTATTACAATGATGAGTGTTCCATATATAGGGAACATATGGTGACCATCAATGAAAGGATGTGTCCCTTGGATAATCAATAACTATTTATTATTATCATTTACTTACTATATATAGTATTTAATAATCAATGATTATATTATTAATTATTAATTTAATTTAATGTATTTATGATGTTGTCCAAACATCAACACTCTCTCTCAACGAGGGAAACATTCTACATCATTCCAAACGTGTGTCTGAAGTATACAAACTTCACCCTAGACTCATGACACTTGTTTGTCAATCTTGGGAGACGTCTCTCTCCCACCTGAACCGCGAGAAAATCCTTCTATGACTCTCCCTCTGAGCCAATTAACTCTCTCTAAGATCAGGCTCACTCTCAGTTCACATGTAATAGCATATATCATCTTGAGTCTTTATTATTCCTTATCAAATCACTATGACTAGGACAGAGACCACACCAGGATCTTTAACCACAAGTACACACCTGTGAGTGAATGTGAGCCTTATGCTCACTGACATGTGGAAAGCACTTCAAGCACCTCATGTCCATATTATTCCTTGTCATGATCAAGGAAGGACTACGTCTAGGCCCTGTTATCCCCGATATCTAGGGATAACTAGGAGATCATGTCTCGAGGCCCACATGGTCCTAGACATGGAGTACCGAGAGCAGGAGTGACTTAGGCATGGCCCTGGAGGGCCCATCTTTCTTCTTCTCAGTCGGATTTGTCCTGTCAGCAATACCAGCATCCATCATTACCGGCCTGGGCTTGCATCGGAGAGGACTCTTGCTCCATGAGGTAATTGGTCCGAGGTATCATGGTATGTGTCATATTTGATCGTTATAACCTTCTTATATATGCATTAGGTTCCTTTCATTTCGGATGACTGC
>ML781459.1:1787130-1807546 GCA_009831015.1 Picea engelmannii | reverse complement strand
GTTTTCCTGGTAAAACTTATGTGTTGTGTGTTATTGATATTTCACTTTGTGCATTGTGGTTGTGATCATGGTTTAATTGCTTCCACAAGAATAATAGTAGAAGTGATTTTGTATTTAACAAGTGGCGGAAATTGTTAAATCAGGAGAATCGCAGGAATACATTAATTTGTATCGAAATTTCTACAGTGATGAAGCATAAACAAGGCCAAATCTCAAGAAAAAAGGTAGTATTTTGACCTCCAACTGATAGGTTTCTTCTTCAACATGTCTAGGGATTATGACATACACTTTCTCATGGTGAGGAAATTGCGACACTTAAGTGCGATATTTGGTAGTGAGACACTTAGGTGTATAACTGTTGTGACACTTACGACACTTAAGTGCGACATTTGATAGTGCGACACTTAGGTGTGTAACAACTTCACACGTGCATTATTTCTCTCTCCTTTCACATGTGTGAACTCACACGTGTGGCCTCTTAATTCTTTCATCTACTATGTTTTGCAAAGATGTCAAGAATACTATACATGGTTTGATATTTGGCAAATGCTTTGGTTGTGTCATCATGTTTATCATGGTCTTTGGTTTTAATGGTGTAAAGTGTTATAAAATCTGAGTTTTAAGACTAGTATATCCTCCTTTTAAGTGATACCTTGTAAGGAATTTTGATAATAGGTTTGATATGGTTCACGCCTCATATTTTAGTCACATTGGTTATATATGGTGCTAAAAATTTGGGTTACAATTGGAATATTATGTTGAGTCAACTCAGATGAAACTTCACCTACAAAGCACTTGACACACAAGGTATGCAACTAGTATTAATTGATATGAGTGATTGGCGCATGTATTTGAGTTTTTTTTTTTAATGGTTTACATGTGATATAATATCACTATGGTTGACGGATATTACATGTGGTACATAACATTTCAATGTCGCTTTAAAGAGCAGCACGCTGAAGGTTTTTTTTGTATGATATGAGGGAAATCTCACATGTTACAAGTGTTATAGATTGTTGACATGACATACGTACGTAGTAGATTAATGGGTTCGTAATGTCATTGAGTTGGTCATGCATTCAAGGCAACGAGACGTGGGAATTTACTCCACAATCTCGCGCACTATCACCCATATATGCCTTGGTATTGGGTCATTTGTTTCTGTTGCAAGCTAATAAAATAGTTCTGAGATCCACGGACTAAGGGTTTGCTCGTAGTGGTTTCATAATTTATTCAACCCTGATTTAAAACGCGTCATTGTGCAAGGTATGAACTACCAGTTTGTTTTACATCTGATATAATGCATTTATCTGATTAGATTCGGCTCTGGTTGCATGATTTTGTGCATGAATGTCTCATTTTTCCTTCCTCGGTCGTTTCTTGAAAGATAAAGTGAGAAATATTTTTGTTTATAGAAAAATGATGATAGCTTTGTTTGCATCCTCCATATTCGCATTTTTCATGTCAATTCAAAACAAAAAGGATTATGGGCAGCTCTCGGTTCGCATGTATTTGAGACTCGAACTCGAGTTCTCTTTATCTTGGTAGTTTCTTTGATCACTCTGAAAACCATTTGTTCCTTACACAAATTTTCAATCATGGTTTCTATAGACTGATGACCGAGTTTGACTGTGAAAGTCTCTTATTTTTTATTTTAATTTTGGTCAAACCCAACTACATTGTTTTACCTCTGAAAGTCTTCAAAGTTTTTATTTCAAGACTATGTTAGGGTTTTCTTCGTTGAAAGGAGACCCATAATCGAACCTGTTTAGTATGAACATCTTACATGTTTTTGGGTTCCACCCAGATTTCTATTCTTATATAAGTTTGTATCTTTTGATGATGGTTGTGTTCTTTTTGAGACAATTATTAAGTCTGGGTTATAATCAACTTATTAGCATTTTGTCTCGCTCCTGGACTTATTAGTTTTAAAAGGGAAGTGACAAGTTTGGAACCCTAATTCGACAATAAGCCTACAAGCTCAAAATTTGGTTGTTCAAGTCACATGCATTCATATCCCTCTTTGCTTGAATTTCCATTGCTTCGTGGCATACACACACATATTTGGACGCTAGTTAAATGACTTTTTACATTTTCTGGAATTTTGTACGCGAGATAATTCGTTGTTGGGTGTTATTGTTTACTCGTCTATGAGCTAGGAGTTAGATATTAAAATTGTGGGTTTCAAAATTGTAATGTCCCAACTTTGGGACATCATTATATTACAAAGTGTTATGATGACCAGAGTAGCCAGATGGAGGTTATAGCGAGTACATGAGATATTGAGGGGTTTTTTGGGGTCTGACTTGCATCACTCATCTTATTTCATCATCATGATCCATTCCACACAACTTGGCTTTGGTTCCATTGCATTCTAAGATACAATATGACGCAAATACTCTACCTCCTTCACCCCAAAGAAACATTTAGATGGTTTGGCATATATTTGTTGCTCCTTTAGTAGTTGTAGCACCTTGTCAACATGTCGCACATGATCCTCCCAAGACTTGCTTTAGATTAGTATATCATCAAAAAATACTAACACAAATTTTTGAAGGAAGGGATTGAAAATGGAATTCATCAACCCTTGGAATGTGGAAGCTGCATTCGTAAGTCCAAAAGGCATGACCAAAAATTCATAATGGCCTTCATGAGTTCGGAATGTTGTTTTTGGGATATCTAATTCCTTCATTCTAATCTAATGATACCCTGAACGAAGATCCAACTTTGTGAAATAGATTGCTCCATGTAGTTCATATAACAATTCATCAATGATGGGAATGTGAAACTTATCTTTAATAGTGATCTTGTTGAGATCTCTATAATCTGGACACATACTCCATGAACCATCTTTCTTGAATACCATTACCACCGGTGCAGAGTAAGAACTTTGGCTAGGTCTAATAATGCTAGCCTCTAACATTTCTTCAACCATACGCTCAATTTCACTCTTCTGGGCATAAGGGTATCTGTACGGCTTGATGTTAGGAGGAACACTCGCAAGAATTAGATGAATATCATTATCATGATTTTGAGTGGGTGGAAGACCTTTGGGAATATCTTCAAATACTTTGGAATGCTTATTAATGATCCCTTGGAGATCTAGGGAAATAGATGGCTTAGATGTCTGACAATCTAGTGAGCATAGTTGTGCAATAACACCTCGATGCCCCTTTTTCAATAATTTTTTCATGCCATTAGAGCTTATCACCTTACTCGGTTTCCCGGTGATACCTCTTAACTCAATTTCTTTTCCTTCCAATGAAAATGTCATGAAAAGTTCTTGAAAATTAAAATCCATTGTTCCTAATGATTGTAACCATTGGATTCCTGGTACGACATCAACACCACCCATGGGTATAACAATCATTGGACTATTCATTACATATTACCCCATAGTAAGATTGATCTCATTGCATTTTCCTAAGAAATTGATAGTTCCTCCATCTACAATCATTACTTGAAACTCTGGCACTGGATATACAAAGAAATTGAGAGATTTGGCTAATTTATAGTGAATTAAATTATGAGTACTACCAGAATCAATTAGGACTATTACCATTTTCTTTTTGATATATCCTTCAATCTTGAGGGTTTGAGGAGTGTTAATTCCAGCCAATGCATTACATGATATCGTGGGAGTCAACTCTTCAAAAGAAATCACTTCTACGTTTTCATCTTGAGATGGTTCTTGTTATTTTTCTTGTTCTTCTTCCTCTTCACAATCTATGTAGAATAATTTATTCTCACCACACTTATGTCCCTTACTGTACTTGTTGTCACAATTAAAGCATAAACCTTTTGCTTTTCTTTCCTCCAATTGTTGAGGTGTCAACCTTGTAGGTTGGGGTGTTTTAGAAGAAGGAGAATTATTCTCTTGATAGATGTTAGGATTGGTCCTTCTAGTAACCATAGCCATATTTTTACTTTCAACATTTCTTGCCACCCTAAATGCATTCTCCAATGATTTGGGTTCCCAAAGGTGAACCTTGTGTTGAATGTTACCCTTTAAAGTTCCTATGAATACATCAATCAAGTGCTCATCTGGAATATTTGTTACCTTTATATTCAATCTTTGGAAGTTCTCAATGTGCTCTGTAACTGAACCCTTTTGCTTGAGATTTATCAATTCACTAAAGAAGGTATTGTTCCTTGTATCCTCATAGTGTGCTATCATTTCTTCCGTGAACCAAGTGAAAAGTGATTTGCGAGAACAAAGTCATCGATACCATACAAATTGATTGGGTTCTAAATATAAAGAAGCAATTTGTACCTTTTGTGTGCATGGCAGATTATGTAGATCAAAGAATTGCTCCATCTGAAGTATCCATGTGATTGGGTCCTTGCCATCAAACTTCCTCATATTGATCTTAGGAACGTGGTTGGTATTCAACCCAAAGTTGGAGTTTCTCCTTTCTTGATTCATCTTCCTTGTGTCCTCATCATGAATTTCATGGGATACATTTTCACTTTCAAGTGTCCTCTCTATTAGAAAAAATTTCAATCCTTCCATGATCTCCCTTTTTAAACCATCCATCTTAGTATCCATTATTGCCTCCAATTTAGCTTTAGTTGAATCCATCATCCCTTGTAGTTCATATTTTGTCATTGTCTAATTCATTTATGTCCCTACGCATTTCTTCACCTTCATCAAGAGTCCAAGTAAGATTGTTTGGAGGCTTATTTGGTGTAGAATTTCCCTTTTTTGGTGGCATGTTGGCCAAGTATCACTTTTAAACCTTGATTTTGAGGTGGTTCTGCTAGACAATCTTTCTTCTATTTATCTCCAAAGTTTCTGCCCTTCTGGGTATGAAAATTATTTTTTGTAGTTCTCTGATATTTCTTCTCTGCAATGCCACAAGTCTGATCAAAATTGGATGTTCCAAGTGGAATTTATGGTAACTTCCCCACAACTTGCTGATTTTTTGCCTTTCCAGGAGAACTCACTTGTATAGCGTGCCCCACACAAAATAATTGACATAAAATTCTGAAACTTGTAACAGATATACTACAGACTGTCCACTATCCAATTCAACCAGTCTCACTCAATTTGTATACTCTAGGAAGAAGTTATGATTGTTTTACCCGGAACACCTGCTTGAGACTAGTTAATAGGACTAGTCAGATACCCTATCTTCCAGAGGGTGTATCTACAAATGTAAGATGACCCAGAAGCTAAAACATTTATCACGGATACCTTACTAATTTCTGTGAATAACCTCCGGATTTCAGGGTCTGAAACGTTGCAAAAAAAAATTTATAGCGAAAATTACGCAATGACTCAATTCAGGATGATTCCAGAACCCTATCTTACACAGTCTGTATCTCCGAAAGTATAAGGCCTCAGGAGCTGAAATTTTAACCCAAGGTACCTTGATCCGTCTACTAAATATCCTTCAAGGGGTTCCTTCTGAAACATCGTAGAAAAAAAATTATAGTGAAAATTCCAAGGTGTCTCAAATGTAGCAACGAAACCCCAAGACCTTGAGCTCTGATACCATATGTTAAGAACCAAATATCAATATATCATAGAAAAATGTCAAAATAAGTACTCAACGCCTTGAAAAAGAGATAATTTCATATAATAAGCCTCTTCGAGGGGGAAACCTCCTTTTACACCACATAAATGTTCAAGTACAAGATGATTCCAAATGAAAATGTCTCCTTGGTATATATAGGAGACTAGGAGATACAATTACAACTAATGGACCCAAGCCGACATAAATAAAATAACATTACTAATGTAATATTCCCCAATTAAAGGGTAATGTGCCACTATTTAGGGCTTAACATTGTCCTTAGAGATTATAAGGTAATCATTAAATAACATCTTGGCTCTAGAAAATCCACAAATGAAGCTCTTTTTGGTCTTCAATCTTGGATAGRGGCCCTGAAATCTCTATTCAGTAAGATCCAATTCTTCCATATTCTCCGATCCCAAAATCAAACAGTTGATCAACAAGCAAAAGCAACTAAAAACAAGTAACAAGGCCTTCTTTCCATTAACTAAATTGAATCCCATCTGTGGCTTCCTTAAGAATCACCAAAAGTGGTGATTTCCCCAAATTCGCTTGGGTCCCAGTTTTTGTAGCAGCCCTGTCATCCTCAGACTTTCCCATCCATCTCAAATCCTTCTCTCTGCCACTCTGCCTCTCCTTTTCGGTCCCCATCACTCACGTGTCCTAGACAGTTGGTACTCCATGCCCTCTGACGCGTGGATCTTCCTTTGGCTTCGTGGCATTTTGATTGTCCCTCCCCTCTTTTCCCACATGCCTCGCCGCATTAGCCTTTCTCTTTTGCACATATGTTGCATAGTCCTTCAACACTCCCTGATGTCTTCCATCGCTTCCATGGCGTCATCAAAAGAGATTTCCTCTACAGATGGGTACTATGGTATGTGGGAACTTCATTTCTCCTATCTTCTCCCACGTGCAAGTGGTAAAGCTTCAGCTTATATGTGGATTTGGCATTGTTTGCGTCCTCCAGAGATATATTTTCACTCCAGAAAAGAAATACAGGCCCCTAAGTATCTTTGTCCCCTTCTCAACATGTGGAGAAGATCCAAAGCTACTGTGCCATAGAGGAGCTACGAGACCAAAATCGGGATCTGAGAGCTGCGATTAGAACCTCGGGGGAAAGAATGGGAACGCAACTCCGAGAACTTCAAGTGGAGAATCAGGAGCTTCGACGCCATAACACAACTCTCCAAAACCAGATGCAGGCTCAAGAACACATGCATAATCAAGAGCTCGCAGTTATTCTACGCAGGGTTAATAGAAACACCAGGCATATCAATATACTCAAACAACAATTTGGAAATCCGCTTGGCCATCCTCAACATCCTCTAGTCTCAATCTAGTTGGTTGAATCAAGGCTTCCATCAACTTTCCATTCAGAAGCCACCAATGAACAGAACCAAGACCCTCCAAACCCAACACCGACACCAATAGTGCACAACCCAGAAGGAAAAATTCAACCTCCAGTAGCAATTCAAGCAGCTTTTCAGGGAGAGGCAGAAGCAACCAAAAAATTATAATAGGTCTATCGATGATTAACAAAATTATGTTTATTTTGCTTTCATATGTAGCCATCTTCACATGGCATATTAACAGTTCTTTAGGGAGCTATTTCAAGCTCAAGAATAGAACACAAGAAACTACTCAGAGAGATCTCTGGTCACAGTTTAATGAACTGCCATATTCTTGCCTTTATGTAAAGTGCATTAGCACAAACGTTTTTTAATATAAACTCCCAACCGTTCTTGTTAAAAAATAAAACATTTTTCCATTTCAGTCCAATCTATATAATTAAACAATATGCATAAGAGAAAGCATACAGTTTGATGTGATCAACATGATAAAAGAACAAAGTTAAAAGATATGAAAGGATTTGGGGATTATTCTGCTTTATTAGTATGATGATGGACACTTGCATACATATTATGAAACCAACTGTGGATAGTTTTATGTATGGAAATGGTAATCAATATGTATGGATCAAACTTAGGGGTTGTTGATGGATGATGTATTTATGTCCTCGTTTCACTATTCCCCCTTCATATCTCGTTTGTGTCACATAGTTGTGTGTTTGTCAGGGCCAATCTAATCATAACGACATATGGTGTTAGATGTTTTATCTTACTGTTGTTTTATGCTTGTACTAATAGGATTATCATGATATAGATGAGCTTCTTCAGTATAGGTAGTAGTAGAGGAGGAAACAAAGAAAGAAGAGGTCGAGGGCCTAATACATTTTGGGAGCCTGGGGCACATAAAAAATTAAGGTTCTCTATACATTTTGATATCAACTCTGATGAGTTATAACAATTGATCCAAATTGAACACTTGAACCTTGGTGGTCAACAAGCCTTTCCATAACCCTAAGCAACCCCAAATGTTATCTTGCAGTCTCACCTTAGTATTTTTAACATCCATGAGTCTCCTGTGCAACCTCATATTGATGGTCGGAGTAATTTACCTACCAATCCTTCTTCTAGTGCCAATCAATGGCCTATACCTCCTCCTCCTCCACTAGTTCATATTGTTGTTGCTAGTGCATCTTGTCCCTTACCTCTATTTCAACAAGTATTACATGTTCACCCAACTGCTACACATGAGTCTATGCCTCCTCCTCCAAAAGATCATAAAACTACACCACATGGTTCTCAAATTGACAAAGGCAAGAAACCTATTACTTGTACCAACATGGCCAAATCCCCTTCCTCTGCTCACTCAAAGATCAAATCAACAAGTAGTGGAAAAAGAAGTTTACATGAAGTGCATCCTGAAATCGCCTAGCTTGAAGAGAAGAAGTCCCAATATGCAGACTTTATCAAGGAAAGAGGTGAGTTTTTCAGGAAAAAGTTTCCTGGATTGTTTAATTATGTTTGGACTGATTTTGACTATGGCACTATGAGGACATATTGCAGAACCACGATATTTAGTTTTTAAACTTTAAAATATTATGTTATTTTTTTACGGGAGACACAAGTGATTTATGCCATCGTGTTTTAAATGCATGTTTATGATTTGTTATATGATTCTGATTTTATATTTTATGATTTTATGATGGAGCAACAAGGAAAATCTATTTTTGATTATTGAAATTAAGAGGCGCATTATAGAGGGGGACCCCACCTATTTAGTTATTTTATTTATTAATTATCATTATCAATAAATTTATTTGTCTTGTTTATCAACTAAAGTTATTTAACTTTAGTAACTAAAAGTAGTTCAACTACTTGAAGAACTACCTTTTAGAGAATAAAAGGAAGAATCAAAGGACAAAGAAGGCGTGAAGAATTAGAGAGAAACACTCGTGATAAGGTTTGCTCTTGTTTCATATTGAGATTTTTGAATTTCATTCTTCCATTTCATGAGTTTCTTAAAAGGGCTAAATCCTCTTGTTGACAACAAAATCTTTCTAAAGGTGGCAAAAAAGAAAGGAATATGAAGCATTGATATTTGACATGCTTCATAAGGTCATTCATTTATCTTGGCAGTGTGTGTAGTTTTATTAGAATATCTGAATTAGTTTTTAGTTTTGATTAAGATTATTTTGCAGAGTCAAGACCTGGTGGACCTGTGACTTGATTGAGTGAGTGTATTCAATCTTAGTCATTTTCTTTAAGACACCAATTGTATTTGTATGTATTCAATCTTAGAATTCTAAGTCTGGTCTTGGTCCTCACCCTTGTAGGGGTTTGAAAAGAGGCATTCTGGTTGTAACTCAGAAGAACTTTTATTAATAAAATCTGGTTATTCTCAATTAAGGCTTGTATTTCTGATTTCATATTGTTATATTCTTTATTTCATTCATTTTAATCTTTTGCAAACATTTATATATAAACATTTTTCATTTTTTTAAGCAAAAGCAAACAAATTTATAATAACATCAGGTCCAAGAACATATTTCATGAGGGATGATTGATATTTTTGCATAGACTATAAACTTAGGGTGACATCACGCCTATCTTACCTTAGCCTAGTAAGATTAAAAAATGCTTGAGTGAGGACTTTCCATTCCTCACATCAACATTGTGAGGCATGGGGAGCTTGGAATAGGTTCCAGGAGTTATGCTCGGAGGAATAAAAGAAGGCAGTGACAGAGGTGGAAGATGAGGTTCAAGCTTACAAGCTTACCGCTTCTGACAGAGATATTCTTGAGGAGGTCGAGGACTGGGTAGACGACCCATTCTATTCTAGGACGAGGGAGACTAAGTATTTCAAGATAGTTGATACCTATTGGATCATCAAGGCAATGGTCGGGCAGAATTTTCACATGACCAGGAAGGAGCATACAAACCTTATGCAGGCAATTCGTACTTTGGAAGGTAAATTTGAGCTTTTTTTTCATTCTCAACATGACATACGCTTCAAGGTTTCTCCTTCCAGCCAGCTGCCTGAGAAACATGAAGAAGGGGAGGGTACACCAAGTCCATCGGGTTGCAAGAATTGTCCAATTGAGGAGGTTGAGGTTGTTTTGGACACTGAACCCATGACCGAGACACTGGAATCACAACCCAAGAATGATGAGTGGGGTTAACTGATTTGTTGAAGTTGTTGTTAGATGGTTTTTATTATTATTATGTTTCCAGATTGGTCATAGCTATAATAATAGATATATTATCTATATATTTAGCTTTAATAGATAACTATAGGTATTTTCTAATAAGACTTTGACATTTATGATAACATGGTCTCCTAAAACTGTTGATACAGACATGAAAACATTGCTAATTTTGGTTAGGGTAAGAATTTGGTTTCCATTCTGTAAATGGTGTAAGATTTATGTATATAATAGATCAATCTTGGTATTTTTAGTTTAAAAAGGCAACAAACCTTACATTGAAACATTGAAACACTTTTATTTTTAGATAAATCTTGGTATGATCGACATTGAAACACTTTTTTTTTAATAATGTTTTTTTAATTGTCATGTGTCAACTTCATGTTGAGAAGGAATTACACATCTCCCTCATATTGGGTTGTAGAAAATACCTTTTGACGAAATTAATGCAATTTATCAAGAGTGATTAAAGAGACAAGGCTCATATGAGTAGAGTTCTAACCTCTCTTTGTTTAAATAATATAGTTTGATTAAAGAGGTTTGAGAGTTTTTCTTTAATGAGTTTAAATAATATTTATGATGAAATACACCTCCTGAGACCCTTTAAGGACATACAATATACTCATTTAAGAGCTCAAGCATATATAGACTCTACCCCTTTGGTTTTGAACTCTTGACTTCCAAAGAAAAAACACATGTTCTTAACCATTAAACCCACTTAAGATGCACATTTTTCAAAATAATACTAATTCATCAATACTTTAAATTATAATAATTATTATTTATGTAATAGACAACAATAAAATATAATGTTTTTATGATGAAAATAATTATAAATCATATATATTTATTTTATGTTTAAATTTTTTCAACTTTTCAAAAAATTTATTTAAAAATCAATTTTTATTAAACTCTTTTTAAAAATATTTATTTTTAATATTTAATATTTAATATATTTTTGAAATTATTTTTTTATAAATATTTATTTTTAATATTTAATATTTAATATATTTTTGAAATTATTTTTTAATAAAATTGATGTAAAAAGTCCCATCTAATGAACCTGAAATTGATGTAAAAAGGTCCCATATGAATTGTTATGAAAACATGAAAGTGGTTTTTTTTCAAATGGGTTAACATAAAATTTGGCAAAAGTTTCAAAATATAATATCCCAGGACTCTAGCGTTCGCTTCAGCGTTGACTTTAAATTACTATTAACTAATAAGTTGGACCTCTTATTGTGCAGGTCCTTTTGTGAACTTTTATATATACTAAGTTTGGACCCAATTATATCTTCATTATTTTCACATATCCTAAGTTTTCAACATATTCGTAGTATTGATTATTCATTGATTTTCACATATCCTAAGTTTTCAACATATTTCACTTATTGATGGTTCATTGAGGCTCTTTTTTAGGTCAATAAATATAAGATGACAAAATGATTTTTGCAAATTAAAAATAACTTAAGTGTATTGAAGCTCATGATGCATTTATTTATTAATATCATTAAATTTATGTCCATTTATTTATTGATATCATTAAATTTATGTCCATTCAGTTGGCAAACATATCCGAAAAGTGAAAGGTAAGTCAGACAAACAGATCAAAGTTAAGTCAGACAATCTCTGATGGGTAAGTCGATAAGCCAGACGATCAAAGTATGCATTGATTTTTGGCAATATTGGGCTCCATATGCGGTGAATTTTGTCGATATTGGGCAACCACCGCCATCATTAGTGCTTTACCAATGTAAGTTTGATATTTATCTTTATATATTTGGATTGCAATTCAGTTCTAGGACTGAATATAAACAACAAAGCACAGATAGATTCATTACTACTTCATATATTTGGAATACAATTCAGTTCTAGGATTGAATATAAACAACAAAGCACAGATAGATTCATTACTACTTCACTGGTTCCTTCGTTGAGGCTTTTTATGCAAGGTTGAAATACGGGTAAGTTTCTACAGTTTCATTTACTTCCTAAATGCTTTGAGAAATAGCCATTAACTTTCTATTTACTCCATATTTTACTGATTCAGTTTCTATTTACTTCTTATTTCTCTCCTTCTTGTTTAGTTTTACTGTTTGCAAATAAGAATGTTGTTTAGTTTTACTGTTTGTAAATAGGAATGTTATTTATGTAGTAAAATGCTTTGAAAAATAGATATTTTTAAATAAAATCAACTTGGTGGAAAGTAGATTCACCTGTGTGGAAACCACTATGTCGAGTAGTAGGTAGTAGTAGTTAATCAGGTGTCACGGGCTTTGACATACCCTGTCTACTTCTCATGGAATGTACTATATTTGATGATATTTCACAGTAAGCAGTTGGACATGATAAGAAATTATACAGAACTTGCAAGGGAAAACATTAGAGAAATCTTGGCCATCACCTCCTTTGAATCATTCAAATAATGAACAGTAAATGTGCAATTTCACTAGTACTAAATTATGAAAATAAAGAGTAGACCAAAAGCCAATTCTAAGAAACAGAGCAACACTACAATGCCAGAGAAAACAACCTGCAAGATGTTTAGCAATTCCTGAAGAGACGAGCCTGCCGAGACATTAAATTCTGCAAACTCTTCTATAATAGGTAAAATACAGAGAGCCTTAATATAACTCCGTTTAGAATATTCCATGTTTGTGCTATGTGTTAAACATTAATGCCTACAAACAATTTAGAGGATTGTTGAGCTTCCTATTCATCAGCTGGATTTTGCTTTGGACTTCTGTGTAGCCTGGTTGTACAAGAAAGTTCCCAATATAGCAATCGTCGAACCTAATGCATTGAGAGGCTTAATAGGATTCCTAAAGACAAGAACAATAGCTACAATGACAACTACCCTCTTCATTGTGTTACCCACAGAAAAATTCAAGGGGTTGATTTCATCAAGTGCTTGGTATGAAGTTTGGTTGTAGAGATGATAAAATATTCCAGGGGTTGATTTCATCAAGTGCTTGGTACGAAGTTTGGTTGTAGAGATGATAAAATATTCCAGACAGAATGACCCAAATGTAAAATGTGGAGTTCCCAATTGCAACTTTTTCCTTATGAGATAATATATGCTTGCTCATCGGGTTTAACCTTTTGTAGCAAGGGTGGGAAGGCGAGGTGAAACCGACTGTTACAGATGCAACCGATCAATCAATCAAACTTCGCTAACTCTTTGATTAACGACCTCTTTCGCTAACTCTTTGATTAATGACCTCTTTCTTTCATTCCTCGGGGCAGTGGGAGCGCCACACCAACCATAGAAAGCCAAAATAATAGATAAAACGGGGATAAAATTGTTATCCAACCATATAAATTCAGCCCATCAATCTCCTTGAATATCTAGAGAATCTTTTTGGAGTAGATATTCCTAAAAACAAAACTTACATTACTAATCATGGCTCCCCATAAACCCTGAAAATTGAATGTAACCTTTGTAAATGCAGCCAGGGAGCAACCGAAAACAATGGGAATAATAGAAATCTAGACAAGTATAGGATAGGTTTCCCCAAGGAAGGAAGAAAAGATGACAGAAAACATTGGCTCTGTAGATTTAATAACATGTGTGAAAGACACAGCCACCTTTGAGAAGGAGACACAGGCATAAATATGCCCAATAGTGTGGAAGAGCGCAGGACCAAGAAGAGCAATTACAAACTCCTTCCTTACGGGAGGGCAGGGCTGTAATTTAAAACCCCATAATCCCAACATCCAAATTGCACCACTAAACAGCTGAAAGGATGCCAAAAGACAAGGATAAGGAAAAACATCCAGTACCTTTTTGTTATAGATATTAAAAATCACATTGTGAAAATACCATAGCCCGAAGTACGTACCCAATTTTAAGGCTCCAAGCTTTTTTTCTTGCTCCTTGGGAATGTCAGAACTCTTTGGCTCTGGCTTTGGTGAATCTGCATTGGCTCCATTGTTAGATTTAATGTTCCAAGATTTTTTTCTTGCTCCTTGGGAATGTCAGAACTCTTTGGCTCTGGCTTTGGTGAATCTGCATTGGCTCCATTGTTAGCTTTAATGTTCCAAGCTTTTTTTCTTGCTCCTTGGGAATGTCAGAACTCTTTGGCTCTGGCTTTGGTGAATCTGCATTGGCTCCATTGTTAGCGGTCGCCCTTGAAACCAGAAAACGAGATGAGTCATGCGCATGGAGTGCAAAGAATTGGAATCCATGAAGCCTTTGATGAAATTAATGAAGAATTGCAAGAGAGAAAATCCACAAGGTGTTTGATGGGATTTCTGGTGCAATTGTCATATACATTGTAGTAGAGAGGGTTGCATATAGTTCTGGAAATGTGCACACTTGACCCTAGCTGGAAAAAATAGATTTAGCAAAAAAATTAAATTTGACCTTAGCTAAAAATAGAAAATTCTATAAAAACTGATAAAGCTAAACAAATTGCAAATAGTAGTCATGAACTCATGAAAACAAAAATGGTGTCACATAATTTTTTTGGCATTGGAACTTCCCTACTGCCATTAGTTGCATGCCAAAGAAAATAGATGTAAGATGAGCAAGAGTTGTTCGCAAGATAGGCACATGGCTAGTACAAAGGCTGACAGATTTAGTTGTTGCCTAATTACTTTTTAATTGTGGTTAAGACTCCGACATGCTCCATGACATATTTAGTTGTTGACTAATCACTTTTTAATTGTGGTTAAGACTTAGACATGTTCCAAACTCACGCTCCAAACTCCATGCATGCAAGAATACTCACGCACGCAGTGAAAATGAAAAACTTACGCTCGTAAAAAAAAGCTCCAACGCATGCAAACTATATAAACTTTCAAAATTCAAGATTTGCTTTCCGTAAATACCATGGTTTCCGCACCTCCCGTTGGAGTTGACTGCGGGGAGTCCGCACCTCACCTTTTACTTGGCTTCGGGGAGTCCGCACCTCACCTTTTACTTGGCTGCGGGGAGTTCGCAGGTCTTGAGTGCTCCGGTTGCGGGGAGTTCGCAACTCTCGAATATTCTGGTTGTGGGAATCGTGAAGGATGTTCGCACTTAAATGCACAACAGGTTGCGAACTTCCTTGGTTCCGAGCATGCGCAAGCAGCTCTCGAATACTCTGGTGGGAATCGTGAAGGATGTTCGCACTTAAATGCACAGCAGGTTGTGAACTTCCTTGGTTCCAAGCATGCATGAGAGTTTGAGTAATATAGGTTCGCACCCTACCAGAGGAGAGACCTGCGAACCTCTAGAATTTACGCACCTCATTCTCGTGGCTCTAATACCAAGATAAAATATGCAAAACAAACACACGGTGAGGCTATGCTCACTTCTCTATTATTAAATGAAGATGGATTACATCCTTATATAGGAAAAGACTTGACCGAGTGGGTTACATGCAAACCAAAGACAACTAGACTCTTAACTAAGAACTGACTCTTAACACGCCTACAGCTGACTCTCACAACTGAAGCTGGTGCTTACAACTACAACTGACGCTTTCTCCATTATTTCCAAGTTGTATTACGCGTATCTCTTTCCAAACGCTCTCGATAGTTCCACAACTTCCAAGAGGAGGTCTCCAGGGGGGAAATACTTGTCTCTTGAAACGCTTTTCTTGATTTATCCTTCGTTATTTGCACTTATTTACAGAGAAATATATCAAATTGTTGGGCATGAAGAAGTTTTGCGAACACTTCAAGTGTATGTATTGTCCTTCCATTTACTATTTCCAAACAGTGACAGGTACATACTTTGATGAACAGTCCTCCTAAGAGGATACCTAATTCTATTATGATCAAAAACAAATTTACAAGTTCTGTTAATTTAATCTTGATTTTTTTGGCCAACATAGTCTTGGTTTGGTAGGAATGTGTCTACATTTTCTTCGATTGCCGCCAGTCAACTCTTACATCATACTTTCCATGAATGAGATGTGCTTCATCCTCCATAGAATTATTTGTGTCTTTTTTATTTGGTCCTTACGCTATTGTTCATTATCTTGACCAAGACACTTTGTCTTCCAGATTTTCATTTGAATTTATGGTGGAATTGGGTCTACATTATTTTGAGATGATTAGCAACATGTATTTTACTTAATTAATTCATCTTCATTAGTGTGTGTCTTTACTATGATGTTTCCATTTCTTTTTATGATTCAACTTCTAGAGAGGTAGTCCATAGGGATTTTTTTTGGTATTTTGGCATTTTTTTTTTTACAGAACATTGCCCCGTGACAAGTTAGCAGCGTAATCAATTTGGAATTAGCCAATTTCGTTAAAAGACTTTGCTTGAGTGATCCTTCCGATGTCTAATTCTATTTTATCAGGTAAGACATGTCCCCTTCCGACCGAAATAGCATATAAAACAAACACCGCTAGCTCTTCTTACTTAGTAAGGTAAGGTTGGAGAAAGAGCTAAAAAACATTCTGACTATCCCTCATTTTTATTCTTAAGAGGAATCCATCCATGTCATTTTCATCAATGTAAGGAAAAATAAGTTAGAGAGAGCTTGGATTAAGAAAAAGTAAGGTGGAGGGAACTTGGATTACAGTCAAATCACTATAATGTATTGCTAGCTCTAGCATAGAGCGAATTATGAAATACCCATCTGATCAAATTGTGAAATACCCATCTCGGAGTCGATACATCTTCAACAGGTATGTTGACAATAATTTTTATTGGACCATAACATAGGAAGCTTTGGACAATGAATTTGGCATTGAAATTTGTTGATAAAAAAATAAATAACGTATATCTAGCCCGACAACAATCTTCTGTGTATCTGCAAGGGATCATTATGACTATTTTTTAAATTGATTTTTTAATTATTGGACCCTATTCCAATTTCATTTCTTCAGAAATGTATTTTGTAGTTTCAGTTTGGATGATTCCAGAGAAAAATCTATGGTGGACATTTCAATATCGCCTTACCAGGCATGGCAAGGCCATACATTGTTTACCTATCATTTTCATTTTATTAGAATGCCTTTGGTATCCTTTGTTGCTTAGTTCTTTGGTTTCTCTTTGTCTGGGCTCACGCTTTGTTTATATGCATGCTTTGTAAATATTGGTGAGACAAATCCAAAATGAAGTTAGGTGGATATCCCAGCAAGCAACATTTGTACAAATAAAAATAGTGAGATAAAGTATTAGATTAGAATATTGTCATATTGATATTATTAGAAGTTCCATTTTGCATTGCTTGTTTCGTTGATGCTTCTTTCACAAAGGCAAAGGCTCAAGATTTGCTTAGTTCTATGTTTCTATGCAAATTAGCAAGATGGATTCACATCTGGAGTGAGCGCGGGACTCATGAAAATATGAGTAAAATGTTGTTGATTCGCTAGTCTCTTTTGTCAAACTTTCCAGCTAAGGTAATTGCTTGTTAAATTTTTTAATTCTCACATTTTCCAATAAAATGTTGCTATAATGTTCTAGGAATATAATTAACAATTTTAATTGTTCTCCATTTTAAATATTGATATTGTCGACATTGTTGGAATATAGAAGTTCGATTGTACAACTAACTTAGAATCTTAAATCTTGTTTAAACACATAAAATCGTATTACAATCACATCATATAATATTTAGATTTTCCTTTTCGTTTATTAAAAAAATTATGATTATTTCCTTTAATTTTAAAAACAAAGTTGGGCACACTATATAATACCATATAATACCACCTCAACATATCACCCTCTTCCCTCATATTGTTATTAGTTTTCAAAAGAAAGTTGTCGACACCATATATATTATATTGCAAAACCATTATCATCTTAAATATGAAGATTGTAATTCATATTAAATACTCATATTATCATGATGTGTTATCATGATGCAACCCATGTGAAAAATATTTTGTTACTAAACTTGAATCTATCAATTTGTAGAGACTTTTATATTTTGTTCGGGTTGGTTTGTTTCGGGAATAATGAGAAATTGAACTTGGCAATCATGCAAGATGAGTTTGATGGAAAATCCCTTGTAAGTAAATATTATTAAGAATGTATTTAACTATAGAGAGACTTCTGGGATACGAGATGTAATAGAAACTTGAACATCTTTGATATATAAGACATTGTTGTCAATCAATCTTAACACATTGTTGTCAATCAATCTTATGATTCCCCATGCAAATGCAATGATGGTAGGAGGCCCCATCGCCACTCCATACGCAAGTCAGCTCATCATAAATGGACATTGTGCAAGCCTCCGTTGTACTTGCACACAATGTTGGGGTCATTGAGGTTGATGCCCAATTGGACAAGCAACCTCGTGAACTCCCAAGTGAACCCTTGGAGTCTCTAGGAGACTAAAAAAATTGCTTTAAAAACTGGAAAACTGTTTAAAACTGGAAAATAGATAGTTATGTTCCAAATGCAAATATATATATATACACTTCGAAGTTGACCTCCCGTCATCTTTTTGGCAGGGACATCGCAGTGGCAATTGCACTTGTAAGAGATATATTGTATTGTGCTTTTACAATTAGATAAGAGATATATTGTATTGTATTTTATAATTTGATAGTGTATGTATATATATTACAAATGAGTCTTATATATCATTTCAGTTTTTTATTTTATTTTGGTTTAAAAAATATATTAGCATTATTATTATAAAAAATAAATAAAAACATTTTATTAAGTATATTTTTAATATTAGATGCAATAGTCAATAAGTTTCCTTGTGGTTTAAATAATAATTACCAATGACTTAAAAGAGATTGGATTGGAGATTTTAAAATTTGATTTAATAATTGAAATATAAAAGAAAACAATAAAATTATCACATCTTCATCATTATATATTAATCCAATTGCATATATTATTCTAAACAATGAAATGTCAATCATTTACAAATTTTCACCTTGAAACGAAATAAAAACTACAACAAAAAACCACATCATTAGTACATGTTTAGAGCATGACAACTTAACTACAAAGTAGGACGATACATATAATAGAAAAAACAACACTTTCATAAGTATAATTAAATGTGGAAAGAACCACTATCTTTGCAAACCCAAAGGCTCTAATAAGAACAAACAATTAAGTAAATATTAATTAAATCTCCAAAATAAACAAATTTCATTGTTCTCTTCATTGATTCTTAGCAATAATTTTAGCAATCTCAATAAGAATTCAATTTTTTTCCACACGTGTTTAAATTTTATGGCTTTACTATAATGTTTTATTATTATTATTATACATACTCGAAGAACCTATCATAACTTAGTATGCCATGCCAACTTTGGTTTGACACAGACTTCCACTCCTACCAGATGCCTTTCGATCTTAGGTCATTAACTTGTTTCCTTACATCTGAGGAAGATGAGCTCTTTTTTTCCAAAAGAAAATTTCACATTATATTAAAAATAATATAATCTTTTTACATATGTCGTTTCTGCACTGACAGTGGCAAAAGTCCACTATGTCCAATCAAGAAAACATAGAGAAAAGTCCATTAAAGAGGCAAAAGACCAAAAGCTGGCCAGCCTATAATCTTCGACACAAAGGCAAAATAGTCTAGAAGTCCTTTATAAAAAGATCCTCGCTCCAAAGAGGAGAAAAGCTAGAAAAAACTATATCTTGTCTAATAAAAGTCCATAGACAGATGAGAACATCATAGAAAAAACTACAAAGTTATGAATTGAGTTGGGCCCTCATGACCATCCATCCAAAGGTTGTATGTTATTCTCCCTCAGCAGCTATGGATGGCCTTTTTTGATTGGCAATCCGCTTGTTTGTTCGCCTCCCTATAAATGTGCGCAAAAGTGATAGAACTAAAAAGAGGACAGATTTCTTTTATTCTTTCCTTCCACGCATCCAGATTTGCCACCCTGAGAACACCTTTCCTATTGAGCCAGTCTATGACAATCTTGGAGTCACCCAAAACATGTAAATCAGATACTGACAATCTAACTACAAGCGCTATAGTAGCCTAAACCCCCATGAGTTCTACTCTGGTGTTTGTTCCCTTCCTGAGAAAAGTTACATTTGTCTTCTTCCAGAAATCATGCTTTTAAGGGATGTTCGCAGGCTACCTATATATTTGCCTGCGAGAATCCCTGATTCTCGCAGGCTGCATTAAGTTAGGGTGCGAAGGGTTCGCACTGTAACTAACTGTCAGGGTGCGAACATGTTCCAAAGGAAGGAAAAAGATAAAATCTTGAACCTTCTAGAAGGGAATCTTCTAGAAACACGAGTTGGCTTCGAATGGTTATTCAAGTGATGGCATTCCAGATATCTTGGGATCATTTCCTATCCAAGTAACTAATCTATCTTCTCCTATATATTGAGGAGATTGCTCATGGAAAGGGTTAAGAGGAATAAGAAGCAAGCTAACAAGAGATTGATTGGAGAATTATTGAAAGC
>ML781459.1:1717987-1760736 GCA_009831015.1 Picea engelmannii | reverse complement strand
TGTTTTAAAGAAAACTAATTCGGGAATGCTATTTATTTGGTCATTTTGTCCACCACCCTTTGTAACAGACATTGGCAGCAGGACATGGAACAACAGAAGCTCCATTTTCAGGTCCCCAGCCCGAGAACCCGCGATCCAAAAACTGGACAAGTTTCAATTCAGGGTTCCCTCCATGCTTTAATTCGGGAATGCTAGTTTTTTTCCTGCTTTTATGTGTTCATAAAATTTCATAGAGAGTATGTACACATAGTTACGTATTTGCTATGTATAGTTTGTGGTCTCCACGAACCTATAATTTCATAAATTTCAGTTTCTTCTATCGATGAGTGCCTGTTTTAAAGAAAAATAATTCATGAATGCTATATATTTGGTCATTTTATCGACCGCCCTGTATGCTTATGTAAAGAAAACTGTTTCGCGAATGCTAAATTTTTTGAACACAAGCCCCTTAAAATTCAAATAGTCCGCAACTCCAATTGTCAATTTGTATATCGCGGAACCGTCGGTGCTATTTTGAGGACACGGACCCACAATCCAAAAACTGGTCAACTCAAGAACCTGCTCTTTTAAAGAAACTAATTCTGGAACGTTTTTTTTTTTATTCTTATGTTAACCAGCCTATGTAACAGACATCAGTACTATGTTTTTTTCCTTTCTTTGTCCACCAGCATATGTAAAAAGCAAAACTAATTCGAAAATGCTAAGCTTGTTTTAATTAATTATAAACGATTTTATTGATATTAAAATAAGTTATTGGGTTTATTATTTCAATTTGCTTATTCGACACGAGCCTCTCCAAATTCAAATACTTTGCAAGTCCGATTGTCAATATGTATATCGCGGAACTCTACCTACTATTTGTAGCACAAGGAACAACAAAAGCCCAGATTTAAGGTCCGCAGCCCGATAACCCATTTAATTCCGCAACACTATTTTTTTCATGCTTATGTTCACTAGCCTATGTAACAGACGTCAATACTATTTTATTTTATTTTTATCCACCAGCATATGTAAAAAGGAAAATTGATTTCGAGAATGTTAAACTTGCTTTATTTAATTATAAATCATTTTATCGATACAAAAATAAGTTATTCAGTTTATTATTTCAATTTGCTTATTCGACACGAGCGACTTCAACTTCAAGTAATCCGCAAGTCCGACTGTCAATATGTATATCGCGGAACTCTGGGTGCTATTTGTAGACCACAGAACAACCGATGCCCAATTTGCAGCCCGCCAGTCCGACAACCCGCGATCCATAAATTTCAAATAGTCCGCAAAACAGCTTCTCAATTTGTATATTGCAGAACTCTCAATGCTATTTGTAGGCAACAAAACAACACAAACACAATTTTCAGCCCGCAACCACGACAACCCAGGATGAAGCTTCCGTGCATGCTCTATATATCTACTTCATCAAATCACATATTTTATTTTTGTAGGCCATGGAACAACAGAAGCCCGATTTTCAGCCCGAGAACCTGCGATCCAAAAATTCAACTAGTCCGCAAAACTGCTTGTCAATTTATATATCGCAGAAGTCTAGGTGATATTTGTAGACCACGGAACAACAAGTCCCCAGCCCAACAATCCGCTCTTTTTAAGAAAACTAATTCGGGAACACCATTGTTTTCATACTTATGTTCACCACCCTATGTAACAGACGTCAGTACTATTGTTTTTTCTTTTTTGTCCACCAGCATATGTAAAAAAGAAAACTTATTCGGGTAACAACAGAAGCCCGATTTTCAACATGGCAGCCCTAGAACCCGCGATCCAAAAACTCAAATAATCTGCAGGACCGCTTGTCAATTTGTATATCGCGGAAGTGTCCGTGCTATTTGTAGACCACGAAACAATAGAAGCCCAATTTTCAGTCCAGCATCCCGACAACCCGAAAACCCATGTCAATTATGCACCAAACACTTCTCTAGGAACCTAGGTAACAGACGTTACTACTAATTTTTTTATGTTTTTTGTCCACGACTGTATGTAAAACATATGTTAAGAATACTATTTTGTATACGATGCCCTTAAAATTCTAATAGTCCGCAAATCCAGTTGTCACTTTGTATATCGCGAAACTATTTTTTCCGCTTTTTGCCCACGTACCCATGTACTTCAACTCCCTGCCCATGTGTCTCATGACTTTAACTTCAGCTTGCTCGAGGCAACGCGCCATTACTCTGAGTGCGCCCTGCTCTGCCTTCGCATCCTTTCAATGGAACTCGCTGGGCATTTACTCTGCGCATGCGACCATTTATGGAAACTCACCAGCTCCTCGACTCCAGATGGCTCATTCTTTCCTGGGTTTTTTTCTCAGAGCTCTGCGTCTTGCCCAGCCTTTCCCTGCTCTTCTTTTGTCCTCTCTTGCTCTATTGTTGGCACATTTTTGCTCTCCCACTGTCCCGAATATGCCCCGGCTACAAGGGAAGTTGAAACGCGGGTCGACCTGCCAGCCAAACCGGCCCCGCCTGGTCATTCGTCCCTTGCTTACTCCTTCATTGCTATCCTCTTCCTCTTCAGCCACCTCCTCCTCATCCCTGGCACAATCCACTCAAATTCCCGCTTCTCTCCCGCCCCTTGCTGCGTCCCTTGCCCTAGTGCAAAGCCTGGTGTTTGACCTGCATTGGAACATGGATGACCTTTGGTTCCACCTAGAGGCCCTGGACAACAAAGCCTCTCAACTTCTGCAATTGCTCTCCGCATTACAGGATGTTCATCACCTCCCACCAGAGGCAGGCTAAGCAGCAACAATCCAACCAACAACAACCTCCGCATCAGTGTTGGCACTGGAACAGAAGAAAGAGCACGTGCCATCACAAACGGACGACACCATGCAACTGAACCGAACACCAGTCGATGAGGAGCTGCCTCCTCCTGGCGACACGAAATTTGCCGCCTTCTACATGGCCCCGTCGCGGCACTACAACCCATACCGGTGATCTGTCTTTTGTTTTCCTATGTTATTTTGTCATCTGCATGTCAACCTTTCATGCATTTGTCCATGGTTACTATAGTTATGTTGTCTACACTTTCCACAGTTGTAACGACCACCCTTATGGGCCACAGTTTTGAACTCTTTTTGCGTTAGTAACAGTCTACACTTCAGTTATGAAGCGGTTCGGTTGGCTGAGTTGGTTTCCCCTTAGGGCAGCTCAGTTCATACAATGTTATAATATTCTATAAATAATTGTTTCATGTATATGACGGAATCGTTAAATGTATATCACATAACTGTTTGGTGCAAAAAGTATATCACTAAACACCCTCGACATCAAAATCTTCATACAATGTTATAATATTCTATAAATTACTCAGTCTCATGTATATGATGGAATTGTTCGTTGCAAACTGTATATGACATAACTGTTAAATAAAATGAACCCGTGATTTCGCCTACACGCCATTCCGTAATTGTTGGGTTGCATTGGTTATATACCAAACATTAATAATTTTGGATAAATTTCAAATAAAACTAATTCAGGAATACCACGTGTACTGCAACTTGTTACCCACACATTTACTCCACGTCCAACCAGACAAAGACTACGCTGCCATGCACCACTTGTTCATAAATACAATTCAATAAAATCAATCATTATTCATAAATACAAGTTAATTAATCACTATTATATATATATATATATATATATATATATATATATATATATATATTCAAAGACTAAAAAACTGGGCATTGGAATACCACTACAAAGAGATGCTTATTCTACGTAGAAAGAGATAAAGCAAATGTAGTGCTATCTTCGTCATGTTCACACATAGGAAAGACTTAAATATGACCCACCCAAAAAAATACTTAAATCAAAATAAATACTTAAATCTGAATGGCAGCTTACTTCCCCGTATGGGAAAAGGGGTGATTATTATCCACTCAAAAAGACTTACTTAAATCTGAATGGCAGCTTACTTCCCCGTATGGGAAAAGGGGTGATTATTATCCACTCAAAAAGACTTACTTTTCCCATTACCTGGGAGTGACACGTTTATCCTGGAAATTCGAAAATTTCACTGGCCCCACTCGCTTGATTGCTTCCCGTCCAAAAAGTTTAAAGTTCAATCTACTTGTTACTTAAATCTCTAAGTAAAAAGTCAAAGTAATTAGAGTAATTATTGTTATAAATGAAGTAAGTTAATAAAGGATTTAAACAAAATCTAAGAATAGTTTGTTGAAAATTATCATTTTATATAATTGATGAGAAATTTTGTTTAGAATTTTAATTTTATAATTTTTAACTTGTTTGAAGATAATTTAAAATATTAAAATTAAAAAAAAAATGAAGGAATAAATTAAAATAAATTGTACTTCCTAGGATTTTTTTTTTTAAGAAATACAATTGAGTTTATTAATGTATTTCATTTATAAATAAATTTTATAATGTGAATGTGATAGTTTCTGGAAATAAATACTAAGTATTATTTAGATCTATTTTAATTTTAGATTTATCATGGGTCCAGTTTTTAGAGGGATCAAGAGGGATCATATCTATTCAATCTATAGAGGTATCATGTAAGTATTTAGAAAATTAAAATCGAGTTTGATAACATATTTTATTATTCCCTTTTTATTATTTTATTATATTTTATTTGATAATCTATAGCAGAGTTTGATAAAATCTAGTTCCGTGAGACAGCGCAGATGGTAGACAAGCGCATTTTTCTCCAAGTGTTGGGAAGGGGTCTTGTGATCAAACTCTGCTGAGTCTCCGGGATGGATTTTGTATTGTATACTGTTGTATATAATCGAGAAACTTTCCCGTAGAAAAAAAAAAAAACATATTTTATTATTATATAATTTATTTTTGTAACATGTGCTCATTATGCATTTGTTTCTAACAATATATGTTTATTATATCCATATATATATATGTTTATTGTATTTATATTTTAATCACATTTATTTTCTTTTATTTTTATTATGATAAGTGTTTTAATACTATGTTTTCTAGTATTTTTGTTTGCAATTTGTTCCATGTTGTTCAACACAAATATGTAATGTAATTCTTTGTCACTTTTAATATATTAATGTTGATATTATATAATTGTTTAAATACATACAACTTGTTTGTTTTGAAGTGTATTAATATTCAAAATAATGGATTAAATTATTTTGCATTATATCATGAATTTTTAATGATACAATGCAAAATATTTTATTTATGGTGATAGATGATGATGATCATTAAAATTAAAATTGGTTTACCAAACTTTAAGAAAAGTAAAAGATTACTTGAATTTTTTTAATATATCAATTCCATGTAAAGAATGAATTGCACATCTCCCTCATATTGAATTGTAAATTTTTTTTTTTAATGAAATTAATGCAATTGTAAAAAATAAGTGAAAAGCTAAAACTTATATGACTAGAGTTCTAACTTCTTTTTGTTTAAAAAATATAAAATAATTAAAAAAGTTAAATATATTTTCTTTGATTGGTTTAAAGATGTTTAGATGCTTTTTATTTAAACAATCTCTTTGATTAAAAAATATAAAATGATTAAAGAGGTTTAATAGATTTTCTTTGATTGGTTTAAAGATGTTTAGATGCTTTTTATTTAAACAATCACATAAGCAATATTGATTTTTCAATTTTTTTATTCATTAATACAATTCTTAAATTATAATAATTATTATTTATATAATATATAAATATTTTTTCAAATATTTTGTAATCATTAATATAATTCTTAAATTATAATAATTATTATTTACATAATATATAATAATAAAGTATGTTATGTTTTTATAGTTGTGAAATTATTTTTTCGTGGAGAATAATATTTTTCTCGAACCAGAATACTACTTCTCTCCGGTTTTGAAATTATTTCTATGTTGTTTTGAATGGAAATAATATTTCTTGAATGAGAATAATACTTCTAGGTGTTTCTTTTTTTTTCAAGACTTTTATGAGGTTTTCAATTATTTTTGGCTTCTTCAACGGGTTGAACATTTGGACATCTGAAATGAGGTGAGTCACTTTTTACTTTGATCCAACTTTAATTTTAAGTAAAAAGATTTAAATATATATTTTTTATTTTTTTATTTTAAGTTTCATAAGTAAAAGTTGATTTGAGAGACAAAGCTAATCCATAATAATAATTGTTACATCTTTTTTCTCTTCTTTTCAATATGAGCACTCCACCACCTATTCCAAAAACACATCCTAACAAGGGGAGGCCCCCCAAAATCACCCTAGAGATCATTTACTATTATATGGAATCACTAGAAAAAAGAAGAGAAGAGAGAGATGCCAAAATCCAAATAGAGTTAGAAACATTAGAAAAAAATAGTGAAGAAAGAGACTTAAAACTCCAAATAGAGCTAGAGGCAATGATTGATAAAAAAATTAAAGATACCATTCAAACTCAAATAGAGGATAGATTCTTAGGGTTCAAGAGTGAATTGCAGACAATGAAAGATAGAATTCAAGAAATGGAAAAACATAAACAATCAACCCAAGAAGGAGGGGTTGAAGAAAATCACAACTTGAGATATAGGATTAAAGGGCCAGAAGAAAAACTAACCAACAATTTGACCCTCAGTAATATGGAAAACAAATTGGATATCAAACCCATCAAAGAGGAAATGAATAAGCTAATCGAATTGGACCATGAGCGTAACAAAAGCGCCTTGAACCTCATAATTTTTGGTATAAAAGAACAACAAGAGGAGGATACGCTAGCAATAGTAAAAGAAGAATTAAAAAATAAATCACAAATTGATACAACTTACCTCATAGAAGCAAAGAGGCTAGGAAAAATAATTGATCACAAAGATAGGTTGATCTGTGTCAAAGTAAGTTGTAATGACCATAAATATAACATACTTAGTAAATCTCCGAGCTTAAAAGGGTCAGGAACATTTATAAATGAAGACCTCATTCCCGAAGACCAAGCTGAATTAAGGAAAGAAGTTGAAAAGGTAAAAGAATCCAGGAAAGAAGGAAAATGGGCAATAATTAGAAATCGAAAAGCTATTGTCCGAGATAGAGACCATAAGGATAATAATAAATAGGAATTTGGGACACTCGGGATCCTTGTTTGGAATTGTCGTGGCTTTCCATAGAGCAAAGGTCCTATGATAAGTTGGATCCCGAGTGATATTGATATTATCTGTCTAGCTGAAACTTGGGAGCATGAGGAGTTTAAGGTCCCTAACATGGAAGGGTTTGTCTTGTGGTCGACATGGAACAAACAATCCCATCGTAGAGGGATATGAGGCATAGCTTGTTATATTAGAAAAAACATTTCTCCTCACATTCAACTTCATAAGATTGACCCTCTTAATCAATACATTTGGATAGAAATTCCAGACACCAATGCTAAGAAGATGTATATAGCAATTTGTTATTTTGCATCTATTAATTCTACTTTTTATAAGAAAAATAATCTAGATAAAAATTGTCCCTATAATAATTTAGAACAAGATATTTATAATTTGAAAAATGAAGGTAACATCCTCCTGCTAGGAGACTTTAATGCTAGGACTGCAACTAAACAAGCTACTCTTTTAAGTGATGACTCCAATCATAATTCTTTATGGCTAGATGAGGACCTTGTTTTATCTAATAGCTACAAAATAAGCTCTGAAGACCTAATTGAGAATTTGTTTGGTACTGAGTTGGTTAAGCTTTGCAGCTCTCAGGACCTAATAATTTGCAATGGAGAAATGAAGTGGCCAAACTCCAACCAAATTACATGTATTCATGGGCTAGGTAGTAGTGTTGTAGATTATGTGATATATTATATCCCCGTTTCCAACCAAATAACAACTTTTGACCTTTTAAATGACCATGAGCCTGACTCTGATCATAAACCTTTAACCCTAACTCTAAAATTTACCATGCATAGGAGCACCATTGAAGAGAATTCTGATAATCAAAGGAATTTGCGCTTTGACAAAAGTAAAGTTGACATTTTCTTAAAGGATTTAAATAGTAAATTAAACCTCCTAATCTTATAAGGACAACATTGAAGAACTCTATCATAATTTTACAACTACCCTTTCCACTTCTATTAACAAGTTCTCTTTCGAGGTGTCCTATAAAAAGAATAATAGAACAACCAACCCATGGTATGATAAAGAATGTAAAATTGCTAGGAAATCCATTAGGGATGCTTTTAATGAGCCCTTAAAACTCGATAAGATCAATACGTACAAAGCCCTAATTAAAAGGAAAAAAAGATACTATATCAATAAAAGCCAAGAGCAACTTTCACAACTATACAAGTTGGATCCTAAGAAGTTCTGGAGCCAAATTCTAAAACGCAATACTAAAGAAAATAATAGGATTCCCTTAACATACTGGAATTCCTACCTTAAAAGTCTTTACGACTTCCCTAATGCCATGGACACCATTCCTATTGTACCTACAAAGGAAGAAGTTTTTTCTTTAGATGACATATAGTTCGGGGTTAAGCGGCTCACAAATGGGAAAGCTAAGGACATTGAAGGCTACTAAGCTGAAATTTTTAAAATCGGAGGGCCAATCCTTATCCCTCACATACACAAGCTCTTCAATTTAGAAGTCAAGCAGGGCTTCCCTAAACCCTGGACGCAAAGCCTCATTGTTCCTATTTTTAAAAATGGGGATAGAAACAATTCCCTCTAATTATAGGAACATTATGATTAGCCCAATTTTAGCCAAGCTTTATGGAATTATTTTGGAAAAGAAGATTAACATTTGGATAGAAAGTCACGAAAAAAGAGCTAAAGGCCAGGCCTGGTTTAGGAGATATCATTCAACTGTGGACCATCTTGTTACCTTTAGGATCATTGCAGAGGAGTTCCGCAATACTAAAACCAATCTTTTTTGTTGTTTTGTTGACTTTAGAAAAGCTTTTGACATGGTTCCTAGGAAAAACCTTTGGAATAGGTTGGAAGAGATAAAAGTGCCTCTTGAGTTAAGGGTTACTGCAATAAGGATGTATGCGAACGTTATTGCTAAGTTTAAAAACACTAAAGGTTGGTCAAAAGAGATTAACTGCAATATCAGAGTCAAACAAGGTTGTCCATTGTCCCTTACCCTTTTTGGCATATACATTGATAAGTTAGAAGAATGCTTGGAAAAAACAGGTTGTGTCTGCCCTACTCTCACTGGTATAGTCATCAATCTTCTTTATGCCGATGATATCGTTCTTATGGCAAGGAGTCCCCATGATCTTGAAAACCAACTAAGAATCCTCAATGAGTTTTGCTCCAATATGGGTATGACTGTTAATACTGATAAGACCAAGGTCATGATTATTAAATCCAATAAGATCCATTATGATACCTTTGTATACGACAACAACAACTTGGAGGAAGCGACTTCATACAAATATCTTGGAGTTGATATTCACCACAAGCTCAATTGGAATTATAGCATTGAGAAAAGGATTATTGGGGGATGGAAAACTTATTATGGGCTTGAAAACAATTGTAAATCAACTAATCTTTGGAGTTGGGATAAGAAGAAACTCCTCTTTGAGACTCTTGTTACACCTGTTATTCTTTATGGATGTGAAGTATGGGGCTGTAGTATCTCTCGTGAATCCTGGAGAAAGATAGAGCAAATACAAAAGAATTTTATAACCTATGATCTCAAAATTAAAGGAAATACACCCTATCCCATCCTCCTCTTAGAAGCAAGTCTCTCCCCCATTGAGAGCATGGCTATGACTAGATACCTAATGTATAAGAACGAGTTAAACAACATGGAAGACAATAGGCTACCTAAAATTGCTTCAAAATCAAGTCATAACCAACATCGACTTAAGCGATGATGGCATAAAGACGCCCGATCTTGGCTAAACTATTGGGGAATCATGGAAGAAACCATTTTGCAGAATAAAGACACTATTTAAAAAAACGTCAAATCAAAATTTAAGGAAAAAATGTGGTGTGATAAAGAGTTAGAGGAAAAAAGAAAATTAAAGTATTATAAAGATGTAACCAACCATAATCCAAAAGATCAAAATTATCTATCTGTTTTGCCAAATGTAAAGAAAAAAATAAGCATTGCTAAGATAAGAACAAATTCTCACAAGCTCCATAGTGAAACTAAGCGTTTGTCAATTCCTAAAACGCCATGGGATGAAAGAGTGTGTCACCTTTGTGACACTAAGAAGGTTGAAGATGAAACACACTTTCTCTTAGATTGTCCAGCATATACCCATATTAGATCTCATTTTCAAAATATTTATCACACTACCAACCTTCCTAACCTCTTAACTCAACAAAAGTATGGTGATTTTGGAAAGCTTCTCTTAATGCTTTTCGAGCACAAAAACAAAATTCTAAAAAATCACAAGTAATCACTTACCCTCTTAAGATCACATAGACCAATTCAATTTTATTAAACGTTAATCATCATCATCATAATACAAATAATTTCAAATTATATACATACAAATTTATTATTTTAAAATATTTATATTTAATTATTAAAATTATTATTTTAATAAAATTAATGTAAAAAATATAGTATCCAAAATGTAAATGGATAAATCACAATGATGGGCGCCTAATAAAAACAACAAGCAATGTTTGACTTTTGCAATTTCAAAATAAAAACATCAATAATGCGATATTTCATAAAAATCAAAGCACCTAATAAAAACAAACAACAAGCATTTCAGTGTTTGACTTTTACAATTTCAAAATAAAAACACCAAATAATGCCATATTTCATTAAAAAAACAAAAAGAAAACATTAATTGTTGTTATTGAAAACATGAAAGATGTATGGAGCTTCTTTTTCAAAATGGGTTAATATAAAATTTTGCAAATCTTTAACAAAATCCAAGATTTAAATTAATGAAAAAAGTTCATCCCGATAGTCCATTCCCTTACGGCGTAGTAGTATCATGATGAAGATATACATCGTTGGAGTGTGGAGCGCCTATCCCCATGTAATCCTAATTAGGAAATGTTGCATTAAATTATTTTTAAAAATTTTGCTACATAAATTTACTAGAGATTTTTTTAAATTTTTGCATAAATTTAGTAGAGATATTTTATTCTATACAATTTTATTTTTAAATATTTTAATTTATCTATAAATTATAAAAATATAAAAAAATAAATTTACATTTATTTATTAATTAATTTATTATTTCATTAAATATTTATTAAAGAGTATGTTACTTTTGTGATATTAAGAAAGTTGAAGATGAAAAACACTTTCTTTTAAATTGTAGAGCCTATACCTATATTAGATTTCATTTTCAAAATATTTATTAGACTATTAATTTCCTAACTTCTTGATCTTGGAAAACTTTTCTTAATGCTTTTTCAATACAGAAACAAAATTTTAAAGAATCGCAAATAATCAATTACCCTCTTAAAATCCATTATCATCATCATATTTTTATTATTAAATTGTGTTTCACATATATTTTCATTAAATTTTACATTATGGGAAAAGAATATTTAATGTTTTGTTTTCGGTGTTTACATCATCCAATTTCAAAAAATGTAAATCTCAATCAACAAAATATTAAATACTCCGTAACGGGGTGTTTATTGCTCCGTAACATTGATGTATATACTCATTAAAGGTTTATTGCTGTGTCGATTCCAATGTATATACTCATTAAATACTACACTGTCAAATATTTATTAATTATCACGTAACGACCACATATTCACCTGCAAAACGTTTTTGATTTGAATTTGAGGGAATTACCGAGGTGCAGTCATTGATTTTTATTTTTGCTTAGATGGTAAAAGAAGTCACTGGTAAACATGGAAGAAGGTAAAGTACGACTTGCATCGACCGCAGAAATTACCGGTCAAACACGGTCAAACCGTCCCGTCCCAGAAAGCAGAAAAGCTTTCCAACGGTAAAAACATGTCAACCTCGTACCTCTGCTTGATTTTTTTGTATACATGCAGTATACGGAATACGAAATAATGTATGTAGAATGTATTATTGTTGTTTAACGCAGGTTAGGGTTGGAAGAGAGGAGGAGCAGCAGAAGAAGCAGCTAGGGTTTTACAGAAGAAGATATAGACAGTGATCGTGGTAGGTAGGTGGATTGGTTCAAAATGTGGAGGAGGAGGAGGTGATGGCTGTATATAAATAGCCGTATGTATGAGTGCGTGTAATTATTTATATATATATATTTTAAAGTCGGTTGGGGTTATGGGGTGAGAGGATGGCCGAGATCTATTATATTCTTCTAATTCTATCTTCTTGCTTGCTTACTGATATAGTAGCAGAAGCAGCAGGAGCGAGCGTAAATGGCTAAGACGCGGCCTGCAAAGAAATCCTTGGATTCATATACCATCAAGGGAACCAACAAAGTCGTCAGAGGTAGTAAACAAGCAAAGATTCTTCTGGATAATGCTTCTAATTTGCTTTGGGAATGATTTTTTTTCATGGAATTTTGTGTAATGCAGCGGGAGATTGTGTGTTGATGCGCCCGTCGGATTCCGATAAGCCTCCGTATGTAGCTCGAGTGGAGAAAATCGAGAGCGATATCCGGAATAACGTGAAAGTGAAGGTTCGGTGGTATTACAGGCCCGAGGAATCGATCGGTGGGCGGAGGCAGTTCCATGGTGCCAAGGAGCTCTTCCTCTCCGACCACTTTGATGTGCAGAGTGCTGACACAATCGAGGGCAAATGCACTGTTCACAGCTTCAAGAACTACACCAAGCTCGAAAGTGTTGGTGCCGATGATTACTTCTGTCGGTTTGAGTACAAATCTGCTACCGGTGGTTTCACCCCAGACAGAGTGGCAGTGTAAGCCTAAGCCTAAGCCCCCTCTCGTATCCATTCATTCCCATGTATTTTGTTTTTACGTCTTACGCCCTTGCCTAACTCCACTTCCCCCCTCTTTCATTGTTTTAGCTCAAAGCTTGAGTGTAAAGCGTGTGTGTGCCAGGTACTGTAAATGCGAGATGCCCTACAATCCCGATGACCTAATGGTGCAGTGCGAGGGCTGCAAAGACTGGTAAGCCTCGCCTTCTTTTGCTTTTTTTCTTGTTAAAGCATTATGAGCAGCATCGTAAATGTATTGCAAAGCGGACCTCAAGAGGGGAATCGCTGAACACAGACACTCTCATTCACCTTCAAGAGGCGAATCACTGAACCCAGGAACTTTTGTTCACACTCGAGAGGCGGACCCTGAGCAGAAACACCTTCGTTCATCCTCAACTTAACACAATAACTTTCGTTGTTTACCTTGCACTAACCACTTAACAGAAGCTCTTTCGTTCACCTAATGCCTCCAAGGGAATTGAACCATGGCGTTGGCTTCATGAGCTGCCAGCCATCACATCATCATATTTTTACAGTTCAACTTCTTTTAACAACTGACCATACACCGTATAGAAAATTTATAAAACATATGCAAGGTTACTTAAACTTAGGACTGCTTCCCACAATCCACTTCAAGATAAGATAACTTAATTTAATTTCCTTAATCTTCAACGAGTGATTTTATTAATCTTCAACGAGTGACGAAAAGTAGGTCAAAGGGACTGCTAGGTAAACCAGAATCAATACACAAGTGGGATTGCAAGTGCAGCTCCTATTGAGTACTATTAAGTATGCCCTTTGAAGTTAAATGTATATGCTTTCAATATTTTTGCATCTTGGCTTGGGTTAGAACCCTTTAACCCAACTGAAAGTACTAACCGTTCACATCTAAGAACTACTTAAATGAGCTTAGATTGCCTCTGCAGGCACCTTCTATCCCATTTTCTCTATAGTTAAAGGTTTTCATGCTAAGAGAGTTATTGGTGCACACTTTTCCAAAATTGTCGGGGATTAATACTTATGCTACTCGAAATAGTGTACTTGTTGGAATCCACATTTTGAACTCAGTAGCATGACTCATATGTACTCAACACATGTTTGTAGCAAGCCTTTGTCTAGGGTATGAAAGTATCCCAAGAGAGGAACGGGAAACAAACATGGGAAGGAAGAGGTGGGATGAGAACGTTCCGATGGAGAGGTTGAGGATGCCGGGCAAAGGAGAAGGGACCTACACCTAGAGGGAAGGCCAATACTCTACCAAACAAAGGCTTGATGACCAAGAAGACTAGACTTGATGAAATGGAGTCACCACCCTTTTTTTGGGAAAATCGGGAAAACAAGGAGAGGGAGGATATGCCACTAAGTTAATTTGGGTATTATTGTTCTTGTAATGACCTATGGGGGTTGTTAGGGATTGACATGTGTTTTTGATTAAGTTGATTACAGCAAGTAAAGTAACTAGATAATTAGCAAAGCAAAGAAAACAAAACTAGATTTATTGTTCTCTTTGTTTTGATATTTTAATTAATCTACTTGAGCAAGGAAGTGAATTTGAAATTGAAATAAGAGGGCCGTAAGAATGCAGCCTAGCCCAACCCTTCTTAACTCGATTAAAGAAAAAATATAGCCAACACTAGATTAATATCCCAATTTCTTTGATGATCGAGCAATGTGTTGTACTTAGGGAGGATATTTAATGTAATGTGGCCATGTTCATTGAATAAGGCACACGAGGTAGTTGGTGTGTGAACTCTTTAATTATTGTAATGTGAACTAATTGAATGAGGTCCACTAGGTAGTTGGTGGGCAATCATTCATGGAATGTAATAATGAAGGGTAATTGGCACAAACCCCTAGGAATACTCGTGAGAGAGTATATATACACATGCATATCATTGTATTGGCATGTTGGATTTGTTGTAACAAACATAACTTGTGGAGTGATTCCTTCCATATAGAGTAATTGATGGTGTTGCCCTACCTTAAGGGTTTTCTGATTTAATGAAGTATTAGGCTTTTCTACTATTTTCATAAATACTGATTTAAAAGGGTGAGTGAGACATTGACATTTACAACTATGTTAACTTGTTCCTTGCACTTGGGAGGAAGCCTTTTTGGTAGAAGGTTTGGGGGCTTCTTCTTCTTCTTTGTCTTCGTTGGAAGAATCTTCATGTTCCAAGAGCAATTTTCTTTTCTTGTGCTTCTTTTTAATTTTAGAGGTTTCATGCTTAGGCATGGGATCTCGATAAATGTCAAGTTTGGTATTTGCTTCCATGATGGTGTTTTGGGTTTAGCAGTTTGATTAGTAGTTTTGCTTGTGTATTTTCATTTAAGTGCACGATAGTCTTTACTGTTATGAGTGTCACACTTGTGATATTGACACCACATACCAGTTTTAGAGTTTGATGCATTAGGTGTTAGCTTTTGGGGTTACTCCAAAAGTGTTTACACCATGATTGGGGGTGCTTCATGTGATGTGGAGTGCATGGTGTGTTGCCTACCTGTGGTTGTATTATAGTGGACATACACATTGGAGATAGCTTGCTCATGGATTGCTTACCTTGACTTGATTTTTATGTGGCGCACTACCTTTGGAGGTTGGAGGCCTATGTGGCATGGCGACTTTCTTCATGGTGCACACTTAGAGAGTTTCGTTGCTTGCTTGGGAGGACGATCCACTTGGAGGAGGAGCATTGTGCATCTTGGAGGAGGTTGTTGAGCTGGAGGTAGCATGGGGACACTCGGTTGCTTGCATGGAGGCTTATACTTGCCTTGAGGATGTTTGGATTGAGGAGTGATCATTTAGGTGTGGTGGATTCAGAGGTACACATGGCTTAGGAGGCAACGTTGGAGGCTTGGAGGCCTTTGGAAGAGGAGCATTGGACACATCTTGTTGGGCGTTCAACCTTGGACCCTTGCTTGTTGGATGTACTCACCTTGGAGCTTGACATATGTCACCTAGAGTTGGAGCATTTCCCATGTGGACCTATTTATTGTTTAGTTAGGTTGCTTGTTGTGGACTAGGTCCACATTGCTATTGTTGGCCTCCCTCACCTTTCATATAAACAACTTTGGAAATAAAGGCAACATCTATTTGATGACTATATCTCATTGATTTATTGTGTTTCCTACTTTGCTTTAATCTATAGAATTGGTTAATATCGGGAAGTACTCCCTTCTAGTCAATTTTCTACACTTCATAGCCCATAGGATTCAAGGCACTGAAGTCACTATTCTTGATTTTGTTATTTAAACTTGCTGTTTTTTCACATTTGTTCATGCAGATATGCTGTTTTAAGGGCAGGTTTTTGTGTACCAACAGCAGATTTACACATTTCCCAAGGAAGAAAATCATCCTTAGGCGTAAATCTGCATTTTAGCTTGCTGTTTAATGTGTTTTATTGCAGGTTACAGGTCTAGATTTTCTAATCAAAGCAAGCATTTATTGCATTTTGGCAGTGTTTTTTGGTCTTTAAGGTTCACACTTCACTTACAGGTTGCATAGGGATTCCCCCTTGTGGTTTGCAAGCACTAACCCTAAGTGCATGGACAGGGTATATGGTGACAATTGGTACATTCTCTAGTTACCTTGGAACCATTCCAGTTTGAAACATTAACAGAGTGTATCCCTAAGAAATTTGCAATTTTAATTTCTGATTTATAGAGCTACTGGTGTGTCAGTGCACTTGGGTGATTGGAGAGAAGAAGAAACAAGGGGAAATAAGAAGAATTCCAGGAATTTCAAAATCTGAATCTAGAAACAATAGAGAGCTTTGGTACAACAAGATTTTCATTCATCAAACATTTGGCCATAAATTGAGGAGATAGGATAGTTTCTGTTTTTATTAATCAGATTTGCCTTTAAGTACATGGTCTAATAAAAATCAGTTCATCATCAATCCTAACCAAAGGACATAGGGAGATACAATCATAATCTAGGCTCCTTATGTTCCATAACTCCCAGAGATAAGAAGGAATTCTACAGTAGAGGAGTGCTAAAGACTTGATCTATGGGAAAATCTGAACACTGCTTAGAGATCCAAACTGAAAGAAAGAGACAAGGATGCAGACTGGAAAAAAGAGGACTGGAGATGTATCAATACTGATTACCTTTTCTAGAGCTTATTTTATAATGAAAGGTTTGCTTGTCTGAAGGCTGAATTTGGGTCCCTTCCACATATAGAAAATTCAAAAAACACTGTTTCTCCAGTCCCATTCAACTGCTAAATTAGACACAAAAGCAACGTCTCTCTTTGGGACAAAGGCAATGCCCAATTATCAATGATTCCTTTTAGAAATCTGTGCCTTAGCTGCCTTGTTTGCATGCTGGGATAAGACTCCAAGAGGGCGGTGCTGATCTGCTCTGAGAATTGCACATAACAGCATCGGAAACCCTCAAAATCAGCACCCTATAGTAGTAGTCAATCAACTAGAAAAATAAGTGCTTTCCTCACTGATCTGCATGCTACAAAGGCTGCACCCTCCTTGCCAAATTTACAACAGATAAGGCCTAAAAATAGCACTATCGTGATAGAAATAGCAGCAAAATACAGTAGATAAGGCCCAGAAAATCAATGTCCAACTTGGCCATAATAACAACAAAAAGTAGGGGATAAGGACTAGAGAGAGCACCCAACTTTGCCAAGAATAACAGAATTCCAAACTGTTTGTGAAATTGATAAGGTGTGGAAGTAGGATTGTTGAGCTGTCCACATGTGGGGTGTGGCCTTCCTGCTGATTTTAGTGCATAAGTTCAATTAAATTAGGCCATGTCGATTTCTATCTCCTTAATCTCATTTCATTTGGAAGGCTCATCTCATTTCAAAATAACACCTAAACTCAACCTTGAATATGCTAAATCTGTCCTCCAATGTAGATCCTCACCCAAGGCTGATTCCCCTGGGATATGGACCAACTATGTTCTCCAAACCAGTGCCCAAGTCTCTTATGTACACCTGATTTTGAGAGGGGATAACCCTAGTGAATTTCTTCACTAGCCCTTGTGTTTTGAGCTGTGACAGCTAAGGGTTTGGACATGACATTTGCTTCATTCAGACTTTTGGGCGTTTTCACATTTTCTGAGGCAGTCTCTGTAAAACTTCCAAGATCCAGCACTCTTGGTTACTTAGCTCAATAGATTATCCACTGAATTTCAATCTTAACACTTAATCAAATTCAGATCTATACTAGATAACACAATGCTGAGTAAAATAATCTCGCACAGCAGAAATAAAATGCATACACACACAATAGTACACAAGAGATTTTTGGACAACTGTCCCTGGAAAAATCCACAAGGGGAAAACCAGTGAAGAAGGATCTTTTATTCACTTTTCTGAATAATATAGCAGCAGCAAATTACAAGTATAATACAAGGATTTCTCTTACAAATCAGATCTGGAATATATCCTCCAAACCCTCATGCAGCGCCTCAACCACTTCAGAAATATCCTGTAGCTATTCCAGCCCTCACGGCCCTCCTTTTCTAGTCTCCGGTAACGCCCTCCTAGCCTCCAAAGGCCCCTTGTGCCCCCTGAAAAGTTACAGCTCTATTTCTGATCTTATGATGGCTGAGTGTGCCTCCTCTTCACCTGCAAATGCGCCCTCTCTCTTCAGAAATCTCCTTAGCAAGACTCTTTCTTGCGCCCTTCTTCTCTCTTCTTCAACCTCACGCTGAAGATGCTCTCACAATGAGTTCTCTGTTTTCTTGTGTCCTCGCCCATGCATTATATGAATGAATTCGCCCCCTTTAGGTTATCTCCTCATGCAAAATCCCTAATCCTAGATCTCCAAAAGGATGGAGGGCTGAGATTAGATCTAGCCTCAAGATGAGTGGCATAGATCAGATCTAGCCTCCTCCAAGATCAACGGCTGGGACTTAATCTTTCGTTGAGAAAACTTAAGTTATCTCTAAAGTAACTTTAGACATAATTAGCAAATAAAGTTAATGAAGAAATATAACATATTTCCCCATACTTTCCTAAGTCAGAACATATTTCCCCATTTTTACAATGCTGCCATGGGTTGTTTAATGTCCCCCTCACGCCTTGGACACCTAGGTGATGCAGACACCTTCTCTTGGTACAATTCTTAACACTCCCTCAGTTCTCCAGGCAATTCACATATATCGAGGCAATGGTCACATCCTTTGAGGCACAGTTTTGCTATTTTCACTTGCATGGGTCCCTTCTTGACATGCTAGGTTGAGGATCTTAGAACGCTCACCTATTTTTTCATCTTTAAGCTATTCTACATTTGATTGGAGGGTCGACGCCACTCATTTGTGTTGAGAATGTAGCAAGGAAGGTCTTCCACACATTGCAGTGTCCTAGCATGGTGGGGGACAATGAAACATTAGTCAAGTTGATTAAATTAAACTTTTCCCTAAGTCTAACTTAGGAAAAGGACTGTTGATTTGTTATATTCTTCAGTTGACTTTATTGAGCACCTTTTCTAAGGTTAAAGTGAAAAATAATTTAATTGATGGATGTTTTAATCTTAGCCATCCATCTTGGAGAATGAGGGAGAGTTAATCTCAGCCCTCCATCCTTATGAGATTAGGGTTTCACTTGCTCATGGAAGTATAAAGAAATCGATTTGGCTAGAGGGGCACATTATTCATCCGAGAGAGAGGGCGAACTTCATTGGAGTGAAGGGATTTGCCTAGCATTCGTTAGAGAGAGATTGCAGGGAGACAGAGGAGGATTCTTCAAGGGATATTGTCACACTTCTTCAGCTTGGCAGAGACTACTACCTTCAGATTTGAGAGCTGTCGTATAGGCTGACGCAAAGGCTGACACAAAGGCTGATGCAGGGGCCATACATCTATGCAGAGGCTCTAGCAGAGGAAAATAATGAGTCATTCTGGTTTAAGGACGTGGGGAGAGGCCGTATTTATGCTGTAGAGGTGAAAAGATGAGGGTTTACTCAGTAATTTGGCTAGGCCGAAATTCTTTGTAAGAGATCTCCATATTTCTGTTGCTAATAATAAAATCCACAAATTTGTTGTACTGATTTTCCCTCTAGGGTTTTTCCAGGGACTATTGGTCCAAAAATATTTGTGTACATGTGATGTGATTCTTGTTTTCTTCTACTGTTAAGTTCCTGGTTATTAGTTTTCTGCTGTGTAAATTTACTTGTGAAAATTAACCTGGCTGTAACTAAAAATCATAAATAGATTGTGGTTTATTTGCAAGGTTTAGGAAAATTCACAATTTGGATGTCACTCTAGTTGTTGGGGGTATTATGACCCATTTTTTCACTTGGAGGGTCACTTCCATGCATCATGGAGGTATCTTGACTTGAGGTATGGACATGGTCATGCCTTGGAGACATATTTTGAGGGTTCATGAGCATTATTTGAGGAGCCGCCCCCTTTGGAGGGTTTTGTTTCATCATTTTGAGGACATTAAACCTTGGAGGTCCATATTTCCACCTTGGAGAAAACTTAAAGGGGGTTGACTTGCACATTTGGAGGAGGTGGTTGAGCATCTATACACTTTGGGGGCCTTTGGAGGTTAATGTTGCACCTTGGACATTCTTTTTGCCCTATCTTATGGAGACGTCCCTCTCTTGGGGGGGATCTTTCACATTGATCATTGTATATGTAGCTTGACCATTTTATTTTGTTGTTATTTTGAAATAATTAGTTGTAGGGGAATTGTATTTTACTTTTCTTAGGCCTAGATCTAAGGAATCACATGAGATAATACCTTTTTATTGTAAAGGAAGTATAACATCAGTCCATATAAACAGATGCACTTCCTCATTTGCACTCATGGTTGGATTTTTGGAGCTCTCACTCTTTGGAGCCTATTTGACATATCTTTCTTGGAGCATTTATGGTGTAAAGGGTTCTTTCTTTGTGGATGAATGTTGACAATTCTTGAAGCTTCTCTATCTTGGTTTTATTTGGTGCATAAAATGAATGGTGAAGTGCTCAAGTCTTCCACAAGCCTTCAAGATTGATCCATTTAAGGGGTAAGTCTACCACTTGGAAGGAAGATGTTCTAGGGTTTCTCCTTCCTTCTTCTTCCTTTGTTGCTTTTGGTGATTATTTGGTACCTTGCTTTGATTTTCCTTTGGTTTCCTAGCAAGAAGTATTAAGTAAATTCATCAAATCATAGTTGATTTAGTCAGTTAGGGTTTTTCCATGAAAGTTCCCTTCTTATAGACCTTGATATTCATGATTGATCTTGATTGGGTGAAGGATTACTCTTCCTCTTGGTTATAATCTCAAAGCCCTAATCCTTGAAGGAAATAAGCCAACTCCTTGGAGGGTTTCTTCTTGACATCATTGCCATTTGATTCACCTTAACTCCATTGCCCTAGTTGGATTTAGCACTAATCTCCATTTCTTCCATCACTTATTCTAAACCCCTAAAAACCCCAAAACTCCGTTTTACTTAGGCCACATTTTACATCACCTTGTGCCTCATTGCTTGGTCTTGGTAATCCTACTAGGGATAATCCCCCTTGAGCCAAAGGAGAGTCAACCTAAAGTGCAGAGGATAGGTTACTAAGGTGATAATGGTGACCATCCTAACAGTTGCCCTGAAGTTTTACCTCGTGGATTAGGTCTTTTATCATTAAGTACAATTTGTAAGTTTATCATTAAGTACAATTTGTGCGAATACACCTTGCTTGATGAACAAACAACCTTTGACTATTGAAAGGAGAACTTCTTTTGCCTCTTCTAGGTCTCCATAAAAGCTCCTCATTGATTGGTCATTTTGCCAACTCATCCTCCACAAAAGTGCTCCATAAAAATTGATTATGCATGATGATATATTATTTTTCCGGGGATCAATTGCATTAGATAAGATAAGATAAGATAATTATATTACTGTCCAACAAATGACCACAAAGTAGATCAATGGGATTACTTAGTACAATGATTTCGATACAAAATAGGGGTACCAAAATGTCTCCTATATAAAGAGCAAGAAGTAAAGTAAAGCATGATGTCTAAGCTTCACCATGGAAAACCCTCGACTCCAAGTGCGGGCGACCGCAATGGGAGGGAGATATATAAGGGGAAGGAATCGAAGGACTAGATCATGGTCCACTAGATCTATCTCTCCTAACATTTGAGGGTGAATGGAGAAAACTCAAGATACGATGTTGCCCCGAGGAAGAGCTAGGGGAAGATCTGGACCGCCTACTTGTGCTGCTGTCTGGAAGAAGTAACCCGCCTCTGATCTGTTCTCGTGTTCTCGTTTGCTTGTTGGTAAGGGCTCTGATCTGGTAATGTCTCTGAGGTCTTTGGGGAGGAGGTATGGTCCCTCTGGTTCACATCGATCTGGAGTCAGAGGCAATATTGCTATCGGTATGTCTCTTGATGCTCCTCGCTGATGGGAGCATCGTAAAGAAGGGAGTAATCTGTTGAGTGAGATCTAGTGTAGGAGGAGGTTGGAGAATCTGGCCACGAAGTCTGAGGGCCTCTTGCATGTAAAGGGATAGACATCTTTGGTGTGAATATCGAAAGTAATTGGATAGGGTTTGGATCCCCTTGAATAAGCAACAAAATCTCCCATGGATCTCATAATAAATGGGGCAACGAAATATGAGATGCTCCTTTGTTTCCATCTCATGAAGATGACACAGTTGGCAGATCCTCTTTGTCTGTATAGTTTGGTGTTTTGTCTCAACTCGAAGTCTATGGGAGCCCACTTGGAACTGGCCTAGGTGGATACAAAGAGAATGTGCCCAAATGACGAGATGTGTATGGGGGTTGGATAATGAGTCCATCCCTCACCTTTATGAAGTGCTCAACATAGAAGGCCATCTTTGGACATAAATTGCCCTAGGGGTTTCTCCAAGTGACCTCCACGAACTATCTGTAAATATCATCCCTGATGATCCTGTTTAACTCCTGCCTAGTAGGTAGGAGGTGGCCCGACGCATCCATGGAGTATCTGAATGAAGGAAGCCGATCCATTGAAATACCAACAAACTCCGAAAAGGTTTGAGATCCCTGCAAATCAACATCTAGTGTGTCCACGAAGGCTAGATAAGGAAACAGACTTTAATGAGTGATAGGCCAGATACGGGTACCCGTCGCGGCCCGTTGTTGAATTGACAAAACTCCGAAGGTGGTGCAGAAGTGAAACCAGGAAGAAAGTAGTCTCAAGTTGGAAGGGTTGGGCACGGTTAACCCCTGGATTTTATCACTTGCAAATCCTGAGGGTTAAGAGCCATAATGTCTTATTTGGTTGGCATTAAGATATTTTTCCCAGAGATAGCTTGGCGTGAGCCAACGTTGGTTCCCGTATTAGTTCAGGTATATGATTTCTTTAGTGGTTTTCCTTGCTTCAGAGACAGGTGTTTGCACAACTCTTCATGGATAGAGAGATGTCTATTTTTAGCATATTCCCTACTTTTTAGGAGATAAAGATCGAAGGCCCACATGGCAATTTTGATCACATTTTCAGAGTCCTTGCGAGCTAACGATTCCAGTGAGTCTTTTTCAGATGACATACGAGCAACTTACTATCTATAGTAGTTGGAGTCTAGGGTTCATATGATGATTTTGAGTACATATTCGGGTTCCTTGCAAAAAATAAGATCCGTTGAGCCCATTTTCATGGCCATGCGAGGAGATTCTATTTTTAGTAGTGCCTTAGGTGTACTATATTTGGCATGGTTCTCCTAGCAGTCTTGAACGTATTTGGTCTTTTAATATTTTTCGGCCGAACTGCTGTTTTTAGCATGTCTATTTTTAGCTGGGCTATTATTAGCAAGTGTGGTCGCCCTGCAGAGTGACATGTGGCAGGTCTAGATTTCGACATTTGGCAGCTTTAAAGTGTGACATATGGCGCGCATACATGCATGAGGATATTAGGCGCTTTGCTTGAGGACATGTGGCGCATTTTTCTAGTTGAGATGAGTTGACGTTTGGTTGGCATAGATAGTTGGCAAGCACGAGTTAACTAAAGAGTTATTTTCACTTCTCCCACTTAACTCCTTATCCCTCCTACTTCACTCCCTTTCCCATACTTCTCCTTCTCCTCATGTGCATTATCCCTATCCCCCTCATGCGCATTCCCCCTATTCTATGGCATATTTTTCCATGGTTAATGCTCATTATCCCTATTTCCTAGCACAAATTCCCTATTTCCTAGCGTATTTCCCTTATTCTCTCCCTACTCCCTATTTCCTAGCACATTCTCCTACTTTCCCTTGCGCTTTCTCTTATTTCCTAGCGCAATTCCTTATACTCATTTGCATTATTCCTTATTTCTCCCTTTTCCTTGCGCATTCCTTCCTTTCTTTAATGTGCATCTCATTTTTATCCATGCACACTCCATTTTCAACTTTGATATGTGCGCATATTTCCTCCCTTCTCCACTCATCCTCTTTCCCATGCGCATATCTCTACACTTTAGGCACACGGTGTTGAAATATTGTAACTTCGAAGAATATTCTAATTATATTTGAGTTATTATCTTATAGATCAAATCCCCTTTTGTGGATTGATCATGCTGGGCCTTGTATAAGACCAAATCCCCTTTTGTGGATTGGTCAAACAATAGTTATATGGTGGTATTTGTAAAGTTGGCCCCTAGTGTTTATAAAGTGGCTTTAACCACTTCTAAAAGAAGTCAGCCCTACCATGTGAAGAGACATAACCCTAGCGCCCCCTCAAATAGTATTTATATGTGAGGATGATGCCTCACTTACACTCACTCACACTCACTCATCTAGTGCACATATCTTGAAGGCAGTTGCAGTTGTAGGGGGAAGGAGAAGAGAGGCACATGCTCAGTCTTAGTTTATTCTTGGTGTTTTGGTCTTAGTCTTGGCATTGTATTTGCAATCTATTATTGAGGAAGTTTTGCTGGGTTTTCTCCCCCATGAGGGTTTCCCAGGATAAAATGCTATGTATCTTGTGATTGTGTTTCTTTTAGTGATCCTCTTTATACTGTTGTTTTATAAATGCATTGAATGCTCATGTAATTTGGAAATAACCTAATAACAACATTAAAACTTAACATGGTATCAAAGCTTGACTGAATAGAGCACCTTTCACTGGGTATCTAAAAAGTCACTGTTATCGTACAAGGAAATTAGGGCTTTTTACTGAAGAGGAAATTTTGACCAAAAACTATCTTGAGAAGTGCGCCTTGCCCTAGTTCATCTTTTGGCAGCTTGAGAGAACTTTTCAGTGGTTAGATTCTCCGCGAAGTCAAACCCTAGTTTTGGCTGGTACCAGGAAACTAGAACCAGTGCGAGAAGTACTAGTCTAGATTTGCGCTGGTCAAGTTTCAATGGGTAAAACTTGGAATTTTCTGAAACAGTCAGCTCCAGTCAACTCGCCTCAACCCATCGCATCTCCTGGTAAGTTCGGATTCATTTTCTTAGCACTTTCATTTTCTGGTCATTTTCCTAGCTCCAGGTCAAGATGTCTGCAAGCACCAAGCTTGTTGGCAAGTTAGAAGGTGTGGAAAATTTTCGTGCCCGGAAGTACAGAATTGGACTCATTCTTGAAGAGAATGACCTTGCAGAATTCATAAAAGAAAATGTATCGGAACCGGAAGAAGATGAAGCCAAAGAGAAGTACAAGAAGGATATGATTAGGGCTAAAAGAATACTTGTAGATTCCATTAAAGACCACTTGATCCCTCAAGCGTCTTCTAAGAATACTCCAAAAGATATGTTTGATGCCCTAACTAGAATGTATGAAGGAAAGAACATCAACCAGAAGATGAACTTGAGAACCCAACTCAAGAATACAAAAATGCAGAAAGGAGAAACAATTCAAGACTATTTCTCTAGGGTTTTTCAATTCAAGGAACAATTAGAGGCAATTGGAGACAACTTAGATGAAGACGAACTTATAATGACAACTCTTAATGGTCTCACAAGACCCTGGGATGCCTTCATCCAAACTATTTGTGCAAGAAAAGAGAAACTCCAATTTGACAGTTTATGGGAAGAATGTGTTCAAGAAGAAGCAAGAGTAGCCAACCGAGAAGCTGTCCTATTAAGAGATGAAGATCAAGCCCTAGCTGCTCATGCTAAGGGTGGAAAGAAAAAGTCTCGTTTTCAAAAGGAGACCCACTTTCATAAAGAATCTCACCCTCCAAAGAGATTCCAGAAATATCATAAGGGTCAAAGAAAGGGAAAAGATTTCTCCTCTTATCAATGTTATCATTGTGATAAGATGGGACACATTGCTAAGAATTGTCCTGTCAGAAGGGAAGAATACAAGAAGAGAAATAACAAAAGACATCATGCCCATGCAGCTGAAGATGATGAGCCACCCAAGAAGTTGACTAAAGAAGAGATTGAAGATTATGTTTTGTTTTCAATGCTCTCAGGATTTGTGACACTTGGAGAAGATACTTGGCTCATAGATAGCGGCGCCTCTAAGCACATGACAGGTCAGAAAGACATTCTTTCTAGCCTTACAAAAAAGGACTTCCCCTAGAAAGTTTCACTTGGAGATGATTATTAGTACCCTATCAAAGGAATGGGAGAATCCACCTACAAACTTGATTCAAGAACTTCAATGAGAATGAAGGATGTACTTTATGTAACAGTTTGACAAAGAACTTACTTTCTATCTCAACTCTAGATAAGAAAGGTTTCAATGTTGCATTCATAGATGGTGAAGTTCTTATGTGGCCTAAAGGAAAAACTATAGAAGATGCAGTGGTTATTGGAACAAAAGAAGGTGGGTTGTACCATTTAAAAAGTCACTGAGATGGTCTTGACTCACTCTACTGAAAGTCTTTGTGAACTTTGGCATAGAAGACTAGCTCACTGTCACATCAACTACAAAGCCTTACCATATGTAAGCAAGGTAGTTACAGTTTTACCAGAATTAAAGGTTGATCATGAAGGTGTATGCAAGGGATGTGCACAAGGAAAGAACATAAAGAATCATTTTCCAAAGAGAGATAGTAAAACAGAAGGAATCTTGGAACTTGTCCACTTAGATGTATGCGGTCCAATGCCATCAACCTCTCTAAGCGGGTATGCATACTATGTATCTTTTATTGATGATTACTCTCGTAAGACTTGGGTTTATTTCTTGAAATCAAAAGATGAAGTACTTGGAAAGTTCAAGGAATTCAAAGCCTTGGTAGAAAACCTCTCTGAAAGGAAAATCAAGATACTTAGGTCAGATAATGGAGGAGAGTACACTTCAAATGAATTTGGAAGCTTTTGCAGAGATGCCGAGATTAAAAGGGAGCTCACCACTTCATATAATCCTCAACAAAATGGTGTAGCATAAAGAAAGAATAGAACGATTATGGAAGCAGTAAAGACTATGATTCATGATCAAGATCTTCCAATGCACTTATGGGCTGAAGCAGCAAGAACAACAATATATGTCCAAAACAGATTATCCCATAGTGCACTTGGATTCAAAACCCCCGAAGAAATGTTCACCGGAAAGAAGGCAAAAGTAAGCCATCTAAAAATATTTGGTTGTCCAGTATTTGTACACATTCCAAAAGAAAAGAGAACTAAGTTGGATCCTTCAGGAAATAAAGGAATATTTGTTGGATACTGTGAGGTCTCTAAGGCCTTCAAAATTTACATACCAGGTTACCATCAGATTGAGATCAGCAGGGATGTAACTTTTGATGAAGATGCAACACTCAAAAGATCAAGGAAATGCCAACTTGAAGAAGTATATGAAGAAGGACCTGTAGCTCCCAGGGTTGGAGAACCCGTGAAGGAAGTTACAGTTACCCATGATGATGAGATTCCAAAAGATCATGATATGATAGAATCTCAAGAACCTCCCCGTATGACGATCTCTCACAAGAGAAAGCCAGCTTGGGCAAGAGAACTTATTCAAGATGCAGAGAAGTATGGTGCCCCAGAAGGAACCACGAGACAAAGTAAGAAACCTAAGCCATTCTCCAGCTATATGGCCTTGATCTATGATCTCATAGAAAAGGAACCTACTTGCTTTGAAGAAGCCATTCAGAAGAAAGAATGGATGGACGCCATGACAGAAGAATACCAGTCCATTATAAAGAATGATGTATGGGAAGTAGTTTCTAGACCAAAGAACAAAGATGTGGTATCTTCCAAGTGGATATACAAGATAAAACATGGAGCAAACGAAAGTATTGAAAAACATAATGCAAGATTTGTGGCTCGTGGATTTTCTTAGAAGGAAGGTATTGACTATGAAGAAACATTTGCTCCTGTAGCCAGATACACTTCTATCAGAACCATCATAGCTCTTGCAGCCAAAATGAAGTGGAAGTTACACCAGATGGAGGTGAAAACAACCTTCTTAAATGGTGTTATTGAAGAAGCAGTGTATATAGACCAACCATGAGGGTTTGAAGTTGAAGATAGAAAGACTCATGTTTGCAGGTTAAAGAAAGCTCTGTACGGGTTGAAGCAAGCTCCTAGAGCTTGGTATGGCAGAATTGATAATTTCCTGACGAGCTTGGGCTTTACCAAGAGTAAAGTTGATTCTAACCTTTACTTCAAGGTTACGAATGATGAGTCAGTTATATTGCTACTATATGTGGATGACTTATTCTTAACAGTAGAAGAAAAGCCAATCATAGATGGCAAGAAGAAGCTCGCTGCAGAGTTTGAGATGAAAGACCTAGGGCTGATGCATTATTTTTTAGGTCTTTAAGTTTGGTAGAGCCCGTAGGAGATCTTCCTTAACCAAGGGAAGTATGCAGTTGAAATATTGAAGAGATTTGACATGTTGGAATGTAAAGCCATGAACACACCCATGGAAACGAATTTGAAGCTCCTGGTTGATACTTCGTCAGAATTGGTTGATTCTACTCTATACAGATAGATTATTGGATCGTTGATGTATCTGACGAATTCCAGGCCAAATATATGTTTTACTGTGAACACCTTGAGTCAGTATTTGGTGGAGCCCAGACGTGTTCATCTTGTAGCTGCAAAGCATGTGATGAGATACCTTAAGGGTATGTTGGATTATGGTCTCTGTTATACTGGAGATTATTTCTTTAGACTGTATGGCTATATTGATTTAGATTGGGATGGAAGTGCTTTAGACAGGAAGAGCACTTCAGGATGTTGTTTCAGTTTGGGGTCAGCCATCACTTCATGGAAAAGCATGAAGCAATCCAGTATTGCTCTCAGCACGGCAGAAGCAGAATACATTGAAGCATGTTCCGCTAGTTGTGAAGCCATATGGCTTCGGAAGTTGTTGACAGGTTTGTTCGATTTGGAGATGGAAGCCACTGTGATTCTATGTGATAACTAGAGTTGTATAAAGATGACGGAGAACCCAGTGTTCCATGATAAGTCAAAGCACAGAGAGATCCGGTATCACTACATTCGTGATATGGTGCAGAGGGGAGCTGTAAAGCTCCAATATGTTGACACAGATGAGCATGTTGCGGATGTCATGATCAAGTCTCTGTCTCGTGTGAAGTTTGAGTACTTCCGAGACAAGCTTGGTATTGTCCGAAAGGACCTCCCTCGAAAGGGGGAGTGATGTTAATGATACTATGATATCCTGACCAACAACGGGTAGCTCCGTTAGGATTTTATATCCTAGGGGATTGATCATCCTTGGGCAGATCCTGAAGGTCTGGTAAGGACGGTCTGTCAGAGTACCTGTGCATGTATATGCCAGCTGTGGTCAGTAGAGGTAGCTTTGTTAGGATTTTATATCCCCTAGGGAATCTTATGATTCCTGGGCAGATCCCGAAGGTCCGGTAAGGATGGTTTGTCAGAGTACCATGTGGTAGCTTGTTAGTATTTTATATTCTAGGGAATCTTATGATTCCTGGGCAGATCTCGAAGGTCCGGTAAGGACGGTCTGTCAACGTACCACAAAATGTTGTTGTTGCACTTGCGTCATTTTGTTGCCATATGTTGATGATGTTGTTCCAACCTCGTGCTGTTGATGATGTTGTTTCAGCCTTGTGTTGATGATGATGTTGTACCAGCTTTGTGCTGTTGGTGATGATGTTGTTCTAGCTTCATGCTATTGATGTTGATGTTTTAGCTTCATGCTGCTGATGATGATGATGACGTTACTCCAATTCCATGTTGTGAACGATGATGATATTGATGATGAGAAAAACTTCCGATGATTTATAGATGTGCTAGTCAGTGTTCTAGATGCTGATGATGATGCTGCCCTCTCTTTCTCTTGATGGTGTTGTATTGGGTCATGTCAGTAGAATAGCCTTCTCGTTAAGGGGGAGTGTTGAAATATTGTAACTTCGAAGAATAATCTAATTATATTTGAGTTATTATCTTATAAATCAAATCACCTTTTGTGGATTGATCATGTTGGGTCTTGCACAAGACCAAATCCCCTTTTGTGGATTGGTCAAACCATAGTTATAGGGTAGTATTTGTAAAGTCGCCCCCCTAGTGTTTATAAAGTTGTTTTAACCACTTCTAGAAGAAGTCGGCCCTACCATGTGAAGAGACATAACCCTAGCGCCTCAACTAGTATTTATATGTGAGGATGATGCCTCACTTACACACACTCACACTCACTCATCTAGCGCACATATCTTGAAGGTAGTTGCAGTTGCAAGAGGAAGGAGAAGAGAGGTGCATGCTCAGTCTTAGTTTATTCTTGGTGTTTTGGTCTTAGTCTTGGCATTGTATTGGCAACCTATTATTGATGAAGTTTTGCTGGGTTTTCTCCCCCATGAGGGTTTCCCAGGATAAAATGCTGCATATCTTGTGATTGTGTTTCTTTCAGTGATCCTTTTTATGCTGTTGTTTTAGAAATGCATTGAATGCTCATGTAATTTGGAAATAATCTAATAACAACATTAAAACTTAACATAGGGATCCCTCATCCTCAATGATCTTCAATTAACTCAGAGCGTCCACATGGGTTATCATCATCACCTCAACAATTAAACATGAATGCATACTTAACTTACCTCACTCTTTCTTCTAGTGCACATTGCATGAAGAAGAAGCTTTTATTGGGATGGGCGCCCTCCATGATTTATGTATTTGAGGGTTCTCCATTGTTAATTGGTCGATTTTCTTCAGCAACAACAATAGACTCTCTCTCATTCTCTCTCTCGTCTATTTCTCTAGCTTCTATTCTCTTTGTGTAGGGTTCATCACTATACCAGTTCTTGTACATGTTTTCTATGGTTCAACCAACTTTTTGGCAAGCGCAGGAATAAAACTTTGATATGCTTGTATCAAGCTTTCGAAGATTGTTGGTATTGTGTTTGAAATTTATGCATTGTTTAGAAGTTCTTAGCCTTTTACCTTGGTATTATTTCAATCGTTTAGTCGCGCTTTCTTTCTCTCTTTTCCATATTTTTTAAAGCCGACGTTGCAGGGAATTCTACCACTTCAATTTAAAAATTATACAACTTATTGCTTTGGTAGCTTGATTGCTAGCCAAAGGTCATCTGGTGTGTGTATTTTCGGTTTTATTTTGTAGATTTACAGGGAGGATAGCACATACAAAACACCAGGGAAACCCCCCTAAGGTTGGGACGCACCAACCCAAATGGAGAGGAGTTTTTGCCAGTGGCATTTAGGGCATCTTCTCCTAGAGTTGCACATATTTCTAGCTTTCTCATTCATAATTATTTCAAATTCTTGCAAGTGCAAAAATTTGTGCTAACATTCACCAAACTCTGCAAGGATGATGTGCTAGGGTATTGTCTTTTTGCATCTGATGATGCGTTGCGGGAGAAGGATCTGCACTCACTCAACTGAAGCCCAATCAAACTCTAGTAAACAAGGCCCGTAAACCTTTGAACCATAAAGAACTGTGGGCCGAATAAGGGAGTCCATAAAAAACATCTTGGGCAGAATGTCCTAAAAACAACATTGGAACAATATTGGGCTATCATACCATGATTTCTAAAATGTTGTATTTTTAAGCTTGAAAAAAAGGGTTTGCTACTGATATCACATCTATTCGATTCAGGGGTTAGTCTTAAAATTTTGGTACCAAGTGTACTTGTTGCCATGGCCACGATTTCAAAATACTTGTAATTTTGTCCCTAAAAAAAGTAGGAGTGCCATTGGGAGCACCACTTTATGATTCAAGTGTTGAGTTTAAGATTTTGGTTGTAACTGTATCGGTTTCCAAATCTAGAGGTTTTAAAGAGCTGTAGTTTTAACCTCGAAAATAAAAAATGGTGTTGCTGTTAGTAGCACTTTTCAATTCAAGGGTTGATTTTGAGGTTTTTGTCAGCAAGGCCATGTTTGCAAAACATGGTAATTTTAACCCTGGAATAAAAATGTGCTACTAGTAGCACCACTTTTCGAAATGGGGGTTGATTTTGGTGTTTTTGAAGCAAAAATATGGGTTTTTAGGGCTAGAGTTCTTGTTTTGAGGTCACAGTTCTCATTTACTTGGTAACTATGTTGTATGTAGCGTTGGAGGTTGCAAGTCTCTTGTATAGCAGAGTTCTTGCATTTCTAGGCCCGTGACTTGAGTAGGAAGGGCATCTTCTTTTGGCCCAATCTATGGGATTCAATGGCGTGTTCTGGGAAGCATTTGTGCACTTTGGCTTAGGAGCATGCTTTGCTTCCTTTAGAGCGGCCTACTATCACTACGCTTTTTGGGCTCATCCCTAGGAAGGATCTGTCCAAAACGAATATTACTATGCCAGGTCCATTTTGGTGGGATTCAGAGTGGTGGAGCCTTACCCTATTTATGATTTTGGAGGATATATTCCCTTTTTCATCAACATCAAGAGCTAGCCCTTGTCCTCAATGCACATTGGGTGTCTCCAATCTGGAGGACAATTGGGTTCACCAACTCCATAGTGTGCGGCTTGGTTGACTGTCTTAGGAGCTGCGGGTTTTCGTGTGGCTGGTTATTTATGAAGGGCTACCCTTAAAGGCCAAGTTAGCAAAAAGTCGGCTATTTGGTGGTCTCTATCCTATTTTCCATCACTTTGAAACAATGAAACACATGTTTTGGGATTGTCAGTTTGTGAAGAGTAGTTGGAAGTACGGTCAAGGGTATTGTTCATTTTTTCTCCATGGAAGGGTGCATTGGTGGGAAACCCTGCTTGGTGATTTTTGCAATTTGGTTCACTCCTCTTTTCCTGTATTTGGCACTGTCTAAGGATCTCTACTTTGTTAACCCTCTAGAAGATCTGTTGTATCTCTGTTTTTGATAACGAGGTCACTTCTTTCTCTGCATTCTGTTCTATGTGGAGGGATGAGGTATGTACACAATTATTGGCCAAAGGGTTTTTGCTTATTAAGGATGCCAAGTCTCTAGATATAATAGCTTATTCTGATTTTTTTTGCACTTTAGTAGCATTGAGGAAGAGGATATAAGTTCCATGGTATATAGCCTTCTGCTTTTTTGTTTGCTGATGCAAATATTTTTTGTATATATATCAGATATTTAAAAAAAAACTTATAGTTATTCGAATAATCTTTACATCACAATTATTTGAACATTTGCTTTAGTTTTAGTGTTGACCAAGCATACACTTTTGCTTAAAATATTAAACATAATTTGTGCATCAGGGGAACATCTTATAAGGCACAACCTTTCACCTTATAAAACTTGTTTGACTATATTGTATAAGAGAACCATTTCAAAAGTTTTTACTTTCCTTATTAAGTGCACCTCATTATATAGTGATTTATGTGGTTTTTAAAGGTATGTTTTTCTTTAATGTAATTGTTGATTTGTTACAATTTCTTGATTTTATTTTGCAGAAATCAAACTTCAGGAGATTTAGTCTAGGACTTGAGTACTGCTGTTGAAACATTATCTTGCAAGGATTATGACAGAGACGATTGACAAGGAAATTTGCATTAAACTGTAAAAACTATAGTATGTTTTTTCTTTGGAAAAATAATAATGCACAGATTTAGAAATTTGGGATTCAATATTTGTTTGAGAGCACTATTGTTCTTTCGCTGAAATTTACTGTTTTAACTAGATACGATGGGACACCAATTCAGGGGGAAGTGCATGCACTTGGACTTGTGCACATTTTTATCTAATGATGATGATATGTAAGGTGCATGACCTCCTTTATCCTCTTGAGTTATATATTACTTAATGGTAGATTCATCAAATGAACCCATGCAACACAATTTAGGTGTCTTGCAGGATTACTAAGGTCATTACCCTAGGTTGAATTCTTGCGTATTGATTAGCTTAGGTCTTTAAATCCTTGAAGCTGATTTATTTGGATGCCTAAACTCATTGGTCATACTTACGTCTCTTATTTTGGTCTTCAAGTAAATGTTCTTAGGTCCTAAAGTCCTCTTGGATTAAGTGCTTAGAGACCAAACCATTCCCAACCATATCTTCCCTCATATAATTCGATGCGATAGGGATTCCAAACTACTCAAATTGGAAGAATTAGGAAAATACTATGGATTCCACTTGACACTTATTTAGATTCTCCTTGTAAATTTGGATCAGGGATTTGTTATTGCACAATCTGTACTTGTCCAAAGCCTAAAGGCAAGTAGGCCAAGATTGGCGTAACACGGAGGCAAACCTGTGACTGTCACCTTAACAGGGTGCCTCTTTCTATTTAGGAGGAAGATTACTCTACTCCAAGGGAGATGTCCCTAGACCTAGTGGATTGATGAAGGGAAAAAGGTAAAGTAAAACCCTCTCTCTAGGTCACTCAAGTTGGAATTCGTGTCTTGAAAGGTGAAGCAAATGAGGTAAAGGAAAGTACCTGCCCTTAACCAAGACAACAACAAACATTATGACAAGCAACAATTGATATTAATACTTCAACAAGACATCAAATTCATGAAAGTAAATGTTGGCAGCTAGTGTATGCAGTAAATGATATCAGCTGCAATGTGTCTTGGAGAATGAACTTGCATAGACAATGTAACAAGGTATTAAAGCTCCTATAATGATACTATGCCAGTTCTTAGAGATGTATCAACCAACAATTAAACTTTAATAAGCTGTCTAAGAAGACTGTAACAGCAGTAAAATAGAAGTAATGACAGCAGCAACAACCTTCAGAAATGTACTTTGAGAGGCAATTAAATGTAGAATTTAATTCTAATTGATTATCCTTTGCCTTGTACAAATTCTGGGCTGATTAATATGGTTAAATGTGGTTGAAAGTGCTGCAAAATGATGACTGTAGCAATGACGTAATAGCAGCAAAATAAATTATAACAGCTGTAACAACCTTCAGAAGTGTACTTTAAGAGGCAATTGATCACACACTTTAGCATTTATTGTTGTGGTTTGCCTAGTACAAATTCTGGGTGGTTTATCAATCAGCAAATGAGTTTAACAGGCTGTCAAAAATGACTGTAACAGCAGCAAACAAAAGTGATAACAGCTGCAAGAAACCTTCAGAAATGCACTTTGAAAGAGCAATTAATGCACACTCTAACTCTGGCTGATAGTACTTTGCTTCATGCAATTTTCTGGGTTTGATTTAGTTAGCTTGTAAACTAGAACAAGCTGCTATATAATGTCTCTAGCATGTATTTGCAACAGCAGCAGGTTAGTACTTTTAAACTAGGTTAGTACATTAGGCTAAGTTAGTAGAATAGCAAGTGAAGTTTGAGTGTAGGTTGGTAGTCTTGTCAACAAGTGAGAAAGGAGGACTATTGCCTTTTAGGGGTAAATGGAGTCAAGGTTGGCGGCTCTCTTTAGGGCTGGTAACAAATGATAATGCACACAATTCAAGAAGGGACAAGACCTAGGAGGAATAGCACCTTAAGTCCTCCTAGGTTTCTTGACCTTAAGAAGAGAGGAAGCTAGGGTGTAGGCATTTCTAGGCCCTAGCGCCTCCTTGAAGAGTTTGTGGATGAAAATTAACTTAGGCACAATAGCTAGATGAAGACCTCAAGGGAGCTATCACTTTAGGGCCCTAGGGTTTCACTAGTTATTAGATCAATTCTATGAAGCTAGGCAAATAAAAAGCAAGAAAATTAGAACTTTAAGTTTCTTACTTCAAGCATTAAATACACCATGCAATTTCATAATCTTGTATGAGCAAGATAAACCATTACCATAAACATTTGCAATGAAAATGAAACAATTCACTTACTTGCACCAAGAATAATCATGAAATACCATGCAAGATCACCATAAAACTTCAAGAATTTAATCCAAGTGCTAAAACAAGCCTCTCAAGAGAGTTGCCCCTCACTATTTCAGCCAATTACCACCCAATAGGGTGAATTTTCAGACCTCCTTGTCTCCAAGGACAAGTTGTGATGTAAAATGAATGTCACTTTTGTCTTATTTATTCAAAAAATTGACCTTAATTAAGTTTTAGGTCATAAAACAGGGTCACCCTAGCCAGTTTTTTACAAAAATTAAATCTGGACAAAACAAAATTAATTTGCATCTAAGAATCACTCCAGGGGTGATGTCATGCCCCTCTAGGGTGATGTTGAGCCCTAAGTATGGAACTCTGGGCAGGGAAGGTGAAACGTTGGGCCTCCAAAGGCTTGAAACCCTGCCCACATGTGCCAATGCCTTATAAATGCTGTCCAAGATGAAAACTCCAGTTCTGGATGACGTCTAGGGTATCCATGATGGCGTCCAGGGTTCTCAAGGGATAACGTTCATGTGGGAGGAGAAAGATCCCCTGGGTCTAAGTCTACCAAGGTGCCTCCAAAGGCAACGTCCTTCCTTCTTCTGGTGCAAGCCTTTAATCTCTTCTTACCCCTTGGCTGGGGTTTCAACGTACATTTGTGGGCTTTGAGCCCACATGAAGGTCCAAGCTAATCATTCCCTCATGTGCACCTGTCCACAGGGCAAGGTCCTGCAGAGACAACAAGTACGCCCTCTAGGGGTTCATAAGTCACAAGGATCATAGCATGTAAATCACATCCAATAAGTAAATCACTCGAACATGTGCATCGAACCCCCCTTAACCCCAAACAAATGTTCAAAGACGTTATGCAATTTGACAAGTTTAGGTTTGGAGAGGGTCTTAGGGTGTCCTATTGGGATAATCCCCCTTAAGTTTGGGGTGTTTCCCAGGTGGAGTCTTGTCCAAGTCATGCAAGTGTATGAGGTGGCATGGGGTGATGTGATAACAGGGAAATTTAGAGTCTTACATGTGGGTGCCTTTGTGGAGGGTGAGTTGCACCTTGTCATGGATGCAATTGTTTCCTAGCCCATTCATTGCCATTTATTCTTAACTTTTTTTCTTTTGATCTTTTGCTCTTGTGCTACAAGGGAATAGTTGAGGGCCACTGTCCTGGCTTGGTGACCAGAGGTGATAGTGTCATCCACAAATCAGTTCACGAAAATGAGAAGGCAGGCTCGTGATGAGACCCCCTTTCTCTTGGCTATGCAACTAAGAGCCATTACCCTGGCTTGGTGACCAGATAGGTGGTAATGTCATATCGCTATATGTCGATGGTCATAATAGGCCGACTCGTGATGAGATCTCCTATTCATCAACTAATACCTTGAGTGTTCGCGTTATCTTGTGGGTCTCCTTTTCTTACTAAGAAGCTTTTCACCGCTTTCTCAGGGATCCGTGGGTGAAGTATCTCGAAGGTTTCAAAATGGCTCTTAACTCTTGACATCTACTTTTACCCTCTGGGCCTTTAGCCCCTTTTTCCCACTGGGCAAGGTACAACCCTTCCTAGTGTAGCCAATCACAATGCCCAAAAGATGGGGAGATGGAAGGAATAAAGATGGAAAGTGGTAAGTATGGAAGGAACAGACGATCACTATTCAAAGACCCACCCAGTAGCAACCCATCCTAAAGGGAAATCAACTTACTAGGGCACTGTGTCACCCTCCCAGGTTTAAACAAGGCAAATAGCATAATTTCCAAGCAAACATCATGAAATGCAGAGGGATTCAATACAAGATGTTCAAGTGATTCAAAAATCAGAGTGATACATACCATGATACCCGGAGTCATTACCTCATGGAGCAAGACCCACTGCCACTTCAGGACTAGGCTAGTGTGATGGACGCTGCTGCTGGCGATATGTGGATTGTACTTGAAGAAAAGAGGGGCCCTTTGGGGCCATGCTTAGGTCGTCCGACTCTCAGCACTCCATGTTTGGAACTTGTGGGCCTTGAGACACGATCTCCTTAGTTATCCCTAGGCTAGGGGATAAGATATTTTCTTTTAGAAACTGGTTGAGTTGGTACCCAAGTAATCAGATTTCACACTTGTATATTCTAGAATTCATGATAACGCCATTGTTCTGTGATCCTTGAATTTCTTTCTTTAGAAAGTGACTTTTGACTCTTCCTTGTGTTTCCTATCTTCCCATGTACATTGCCTTCTGCTCACTTGTTCTAGTAGGCTCCCTATAAAATAAAATGTTAAAAAACTTCCCAATAGGGAGAGAGACATAGAGATAGATAGAGAACACAATTTGTCTTGAGGACAAGTGTGGTGAAAGACATTTTTGTAACAACTTTTAGGCTTTAGAATGCAAGCATATCTTTATGAAGGCTTGACAAAGATGCTCTTGGTGTAGGTATGATCATGGAAAGACCCATGTGAAGAGAAGTCCAACCATTTATTAGTTCTTTGAGTGAGTTCAACTTTTCCACTTTAGCAAAATCAACATTTGGTGTCTTCATTCTAGTCATCAACCACATATATATTGAGACCTTAGGTCAAAACCCTCGGAGGACTATTACACATATTGATTTAGTATGGACACTTGGTTGTAGGCTGCAAGACCTTTTTCAAACTCTTAAGGATAAATATAATTTCCACATTCCAAGTGCATTCCCTCACTGTTAACTTATCTTTACTTCTCTTTGCATTAATGTTTTGGTTGATTTTCCATGAAATTGGAACTTGTTTGGCTACCGTCTATAAAGCTAGGGTTTCATTTGAGGGTTTTGCTTCTTTTCATTTCCTTCAATTCTTATTTTTTTTTAATTGTTCTGTTCATTTCATTATGGTATAATTTCCATTCTTAAATGCTAGAGCAAGGATAAATTTTTGTTCCAACCCATATTGTCAAATTTGCAACCTTTGGGAGCTAGTGTAACCATATTTTGGGTTTGTTGCCATAAATGTGGCTAGGTTAGAAAACCTTAGTTTTTCTATCAATACGCATCTCACTCACACTCGGGGAATTATTTTAAATTCATTCTTTATTCTTTTATTTCTAGGGTTAGAATGGGTACAACCATATTGTTGTCTTCATATTTAAAAACTTAACTTCTAGTTTTGCTAGCTAAAGTTTTTTCTTGCTTTCCATCCACTGTTGTAGGGGTTTCTACTTCTCAAACCCCCATTGTATTCTAAGCTTTTGTTGTAGGTTAGGTTCCTTACATAAACCCTTTAGTGGCACTTAATATTATGAGATGCTCCAACTTGTGGGCTATATGGGTATCTCTCAACCTATGTTTTTGTGGAACCCATCCTTGGTCAAACCTGAACAATTGCCACAACATCAAATGGGACATTCATATTCGTTTTTTTATTAACGTTTGCTTGTGCATTGTCTTGAAAGTCGATACAATCGTACCCTTGTCTTTGTATTTCAAAACTTTAGCCTCTAGTTCCACTAGTCAAAGTTTGGGATTTTTCTTGCTAGCTTTCCATCCTATGTTTTAAGGGTTATACTTCTCAAACCCCCTTTGTTTTCTAGGCTTTTGTTTGAGGATAAGATCCTTACATAAACGCTTTAGTGATCCATAATGTTATGACATGTTCAAACCAATGGGCCATATGGGTATCTCTCAACCTCTGTTTTTGTGGAAACCATCATTGGTTAAGCTTCAACAATTGCCATGACATCAAATGGGACTTCATTATGTCATATACGTAATTTTATTAATGTTTAAAAAATAACCACAAAAGTAGGAAATTTCCCATATTCTTCGGGCAATCTTTCAATATATTCCATTCCTACATCAAGTGCTCATTTTCTTGCATCTTCTATTCTCTTAGGTCTCATCCCTTGTCTTTGGCTACAATGTTCAATCCCATTTGTAATGATAACATCAAGGGATTTGCCCAAGGAGTTAACAATAAAAACCCTCATTGTGGATGTTGGCATCCATATGAAGTACCTTACCTTCCTATCAAGGAAGTGCATATTCCTACAACCAACTAAATAGGTACTACGGACTAAATATGTAAGCTCCTCATGCAGTGATCTCCACAACTTAAATGTAAATGCTTTCCATACAAGCACCCAATTCACCGACACGTAATCCTTTTTTAGGGCCTTTGGGTCTTAACTGACTCAAGTCTTAAACAACTCAACAATGCCAAACCCAAGGGATGGTCAAGTATCTGGCAGTCAAACCTCCAAGGAAGAGGTAACCAAATCCTTAAGAAAGTTGTGTGCAAATCTCTGACTAAGGATTCATGTAGAACCCATATCAAGGAAGTTCTCTACCTCCTTATCAGGAAAGACCATATTACTTGAACTAACCAAATGTGCAAGTTCTATTATGGGTTGTGCTATAGTCACATTCATTGGTATGTACACCACGCTCTTTGGCTAGATTGTAGACAACTTATATGGATTATTTCAAAAATTCGTTAGCTTCTTGTTGGTAATGACACTCCGTGCATCCTCATGTACTTAAGTTTAGTAGATTGTTGGTCAAGACACTAGCACATATAGATGCTTTTGCATTAGATTACGTAGGTTCTTGTCTCATGCTACTATAGTTTTGAAGTTGTTTCTTAAATCTCTAGAAGGAAAAGCACCAAGTGGTTACTTGAGGGCTCTAGTTATGCATTTTAACATCTCATAGACTTAGTGAGATATTTCGATGTTGTTAGGGTCTTTGACACGAGTTCATGAACCCTTTTAACCCTAGTACAATTTTGAGTTTCTTTGCAAGTGGCAAATTGCATTTCATGCTTGCACCCAACTTTTGCAGAAACTCAACTCTATTAGTTGTTCATCAATGTGTTCATAAAAGATCATGTAGAGTTCTAAAGCAATATCTCCTATTATATGGGGTTGCTATTGAGGAATGTCTATTTGTTGAAGCCCTAAGGATCAATCAGGGTTGAAGCTCCTCCCATCAGTATGAACCACTTCCAAATCTAATCTTGGAAAGGAGGAATCTTTTGAGCAACAAGATACCAAGGTTGTCTTAACAATATAAACAAGATTCTTATTACAAGAAGTCCCCATCCAAAAGGCGTAATGGAAGGATGGGAAAAGAGGCTTCTTCTTGCCAAAAATGGTCTTTGTCCTCAAGAGGGTGGAAACTTGCCACCTAAAGCTCAAAGTTTAGGCCCTATTCATTTTCAAGAATTTGAGACCAATATTGTAGGTGTGAATGAGCCATGAGGAAAATTCATGAAGATATTGTTATTGTGGAAATTTGTTCACATAGAATTTCACAACTGCCCAAAGATTTCTAATCCTCATCCCAAGCCTTATTTCAAGGACTTCATTTCACTTCTAACATGATGAACCTACTAGGGTTGAAGGTGTACCTTTGTTGAGAGTAAGAGGCATTTTACGTTGAGGTCTAAATTAATGACTTTCTGATCAAGGGAGCTATTGTGGACCTCAAATTAATAGTCGATATTGTTCTGGTCTCTTTGGTGCAAAGGCCTTTGCATCACAAAACTCTATCACCCAATGGGTTGTTAATGATTAAAAAACTCTCCCTTATGCACATCCAATTTTGCTATCACCTTAAAAAGAAAGGTTAATGATCAAGAAAGGTTAATGATTCGACAACTCTCCCTTATGCATAACCAATTTGACTATCATCTTAGCAAGAAAGGTTGCTTCCAATATTAGAGAAGGAAATCCTCCTTAGTTGTATCCTTTCCTTCTCATTTGGTGAGGTGCATCTTGTTGATGATGGAAAGGTGCGTGCCATGTGAAAAGATCCCAATCCTTTCAACCATTATCTCGTTGGTAAGTCAAATGCCCCCTTATCTTTTCTCTCCATGAAGATAGTGAATTGTCAAACTCTAGAGTCCTTTGGGTTGGTTATAAAGGAGAACCCTTCACAATTTTATTTTTTAGGTCCAAGCCAGTATATGATTTTTCTCTAATATACATGATCAAGTTATTATAAACCCTCAATTGTTTTGAGATGATGATACCATTCTTCAGTTCCTTTTGCAAGAGAGGAATGATTGCCTCTTCATCACAAGTTGGGATACGACATGTGACTTGCAACTAAAGGTTTGTTTTGTTAAGAGCATGGCACATTATTGATTCTTGCTCTACAAGAAGACCCAAATATTTTACCTTCACTAGACCACATTGATTGGGGAAATGCTATGGTAGTTGAGCCTTCCATATCAGTGATGTTGACAAATTAAAATTGGTCAAGCTAGGCACACCACTTTTTTTCTAAGAATGAGAGATCATTGTTAGTTTCTTCACAAATATGTAGATTTGCTTTGTTGACAATATTCTAACATGAAGGGGTGGACCCTTCCGTTGTTGAACATATTCTTAACCCTAGGGCTAAGCTAGTTTGCTAAAAGTAAAGGCCTATGTCCCTTAAGACCCATTGCCCATGTAAAAGTAGTAGTTCAAATTTCTGAAGCTTTTATAGGTGGGCTTTATAAGGCCATTTAATTACCCTCAATTAATTGCAAATACTTTCTTGATCATCAATCTACATTGATTTTCAAACATAAGTGCAACTTCCCTAAAGATAATTTTCCATTTCCTTACATTGATGTTGTAGTGTTTCACATGGTTATGAGATCATGCCCCTTATGTGAAGATTCTTGGGATATGACTGGCTTTGTATTACCCAAGATCAACAAAAGACTTCATTTACCATGATGGGGAGCATTTTTTTATGTGTATGCCCTTCTTACTCAATTATGTTTAGGCAACCTACCAATGTGCCATGACCATTGTTTTCCATTATGTGATCTGTAAAATGATTGAGTCATATGTGGATGTTCTTTCGAGAAAATCCCTTTATATAATTGATCACCTTAGAGACTGTTATCGCACGGTTTGTAGGAAAGGTCAAATAGAGCTTGAGTCAGGGCTTGAAACCGGCGTAACAGGAGCTTCCCCACCCACTGTCACCTCGATGGGGAGCTCTTTCTATTTAGGAGGGCAAGTCCAAGGGAGACGTCCCTAAGGCAAT
>ML781459.1:1640775-1667556 GCA_009831015.1 Picea engelmannii | reverse complement strand
CCGTGGCATGAATAATGGAAAACAATAAATGCCCAAACAAAATGATTGGCCAATGCCAATGGTAATTATAGTCTCGTGTGGATATTGCAAAATGCAACTAAGCTCATGAAGGGGATCATAAGCTTCTTTTCCTACATTTGAATGTCTTCTTGACTTAATGTCTATCTAATTGAGTTCATCAATTTAATTCTATCCCTTGTCTCAATGATCAAATTTGAAGTGTTGGAACAACCTTTCCCAACCCAATTTGCATCAACACTGTTTAAATAAAATATTGGTATGGTTGAAAATAATAAATACATAATGACCGAAAACATCTTGATCTTCCAATTGTTTATTGTATACTCAGAGTGTGGTGCATCTTATCCCCAATTCCTAGGGATAACGAAGGAGATGATGTCTCAAGGCCCTTAGGTTGCAGATATGGAGTACCGAGAGACAGATGGCTGGCAACGTCCACTTGCATAGACAAAGGCTCGCTTCACCACCACAGATCTCAGATTCATCACGATGGTATTCGCCACATAAACTTGCTTCCAGAAGACATTGGGTCTTGCTCCATGAGGTACAAGCCAGGTATTATAGTGAGTGTCATGTGAATATTTGAGGCATTTGAGTGTGTTGCATTTAAATTTTCTTTTGATTATGTAACATCTGCTTGGAAATTATGCTCTTTGCCTTGTTTCACCTTAGTGGTTGACATTGTGCCCTAGTAAGTGGTCACCCTTAGGGATGGGTTTGCTACTGGGAGGACCCCTTGAATAATCATCATGCCATTCCCGATCATGCTTACCACTTTCCACACTTCATCCCCTTGCCTCCTTATCTTTTGGGATTTTTGGGTGTACTGACCCAAGAAGGGATTGTCCCTTTTTTCATGGGAAGAAGGGGCTGAAGGCCTAGAGGGAATGTAGCTGGAAAAAGATAAAGGCCAAACCATAACCTTCTAGATACTCGCCCAAAGCGGTCTTTAGAACAATGAAATGTTTCTCCTAAAAATTAAAAGACGTGCAAAAGCAAAGACATATATATAAATGTCCCACTTGTTGAGGGACCTACACAAGTGCGTTACAAGCTAGACTTTAACCTCATGGCACTCTGTGTACCTTTCCCTTCAAGTGACACTGTGGTACTGCCCCCCAAGCTATATGTTACCACCCACAAGGAGTACCCAATTGTTTTGGACCTTAATTAATTAATGGCATTAAATGGGCTTGGAAAAATGATGCATTAAAAACGAAGGTGCAACACACCCTCTACAAAGGGACCCATAAATGAGACACTACGATCCCTTGTATGTCATAAACCTTGTTAACACTCTTTCTGTCCTGGGCATTTTTAAAGAAAAACTTTCTCTACGGGGACTTTCGGTAGCGCCTTCATCAACATTTGGCAGTAAATGCTCAGGATTCACATTCTTGGTTTTACAAAAATTGGGTGCAAGCTTATTTTCTATCAGGTCCAGAGCATTGGATGTTTTTTGGCCAAATATTATTTGTTTTTGGGATTTTTGGCTTCTTTTAAGCCAATTTTGGCCTTTTTAGCCAAATTTGGCTCTTGGCCTTTTTTGCAGGGTTGAATCACTTTAGTTAACAAAAAAGGTATTCGGCCTGAAGGCCTAATCTCCAAGTGTTCCAACCAAGTCCGTGAGCCACCACACCAAGCATCAAACCACACATATCAAAGTTAAGCGCCAAGCCACCAAGGGGATAAGCCCACAAGAATGCAAATTTGCTCTCAATCCCAACAGACTAGAAGAAATAGTTTGGATTTGCTGGCTGAAGCAACTTCATCTATTTTTCATGGAGACCTGACAGTTTGAGAACTTCACCTCTTATACAAATCCTAAAAAACTGTGATTTATGATGATGGAGTATTGGATAACCTTTTTGTTTCTTGTTTCTAAGGTATCATGCTTATTTTTGTTATGGTCCACTGTAGACTGGGTGAAGAAAGGCATCGAAAATGTTCAAAACTGGTTTTTTGTATGTCGCTACAGGAAGTTCCCGCAACTCTCCACATAGAAACCAAGGGATTTTCTGGAAATGACAGTTTTTGCAGTCAATTTCAAAATCAGACTCTGACCATATGGAAAGGTATTTTGAAAGACGGAAAGAGGTTTTTCTCATGAACAAGCTCATATACAAAACCTCCCTCAGGTTTCTCACAGGTGTCATGGTTTGGGAGATACAAGCAGAGATTTACAACTCATTTTTCAGATTTGAAAATACAAGAATTTTCTTGTTTTAGTCATCTTCTTTGGGCACAGATTACGAGGCGATGGAAAGGTATATTGAAAAACGGAAATAATTTTTTCTCAATAACAAGCTCATATACAAAAACCTCCCTCAGTTTTTACACAGGTGTCATGGTTTGGGAGATACAAGCAGATATTTACAACTCATTTTTTTAGAAATTCGCCATATAATGTGAAATGGACAGTTAGTACGATTCCACACGTGCCAAGATGAGGTGTCAAGTCAGGAAGACACATGGATGTTCAAGGAGGATATTTTTGCTAAAGATCCTCAAAGATTTGATTTGAATGTATTTAATGCTTTAAATGTCAAACCCTAGATTTTAGGTTTGGGACTGATTTTCCAGATTTTTTGTAATCTTGTTGATATGACTAAGTGCAAATTCGACCCTAGGAGGTGTGATCTATGTCTATTTTGAGTAGATCAGATCCAAGCTTTGAGGATCTAGTTGCTATCTCATATATATATAAAACTCATGAAAAATCATATGTAAAAAGGGGGGAGATGATCTCTAAGACATGAGAGGTTTGAGAGAAAGTTTGCAAGATCCAAGAAGTGCTGAGAGGGAGCTGTAGAGTATGTAGAGTCTCTAGTTTAAATCGAAGACCTGATTCTATTTCCGTGTCAAACAACTTCAGCTGATAAATAAAGCTTTGATCAGTTAGTCATTCCTTCTTTGTGTTATCATATTTTTTCAAATTTCTTCTATTAGATGTGTGATTGCTGAAGATATTGTAGTAAGGATTACTACAATAGCTGCCATGAAAAACATTTAATTCATTTTGTAATGTTTTGAAAGGATTTCTAAGCTATTAAAGGTTCTTCTTGTAGCTACACGAAAAGCATGTTGCTTTGGTCTAACCTACAATTGTGTTTTTCCTGAATTCTTCATTTGCAACTATTCAATCTCAGAACAGATCTATGCCTTATTTAGCCTGACTTGTCTACCATAGAATGTTAGGTTAAGGTCATTGTATTTAATGGACTCCATGCCCAATGGCTTCACTGCCTTCTTGTTGAACATATCGCTCTCAAAATTTCCTGAAAAACCCAACCCAATTAATTTCATTCTAAGATATGCTAGGCTTGTTCCTAAAGCAGTCTAGGAACAACTTCTAGCGCTAACAAACCCCATGCCCAAAAGTCTTGCCCCATCCACTCCATCTTCTCCACATGGCTTAGATGGGGGCCCGCCTGTGAAACACTCCTTGACTTAGGGAATGATTCATCCAATAGGTCACTTTGTCAACCCTCCCATACCTAAACTTGGCAAGTTGCATAGGGTATTTGAGCACTTGTTTAATTTGATGAGGTGGTTTTTGATGCACATGCTTAGGTGACTCTTTTATTGATTTGATTTACTTATCATGATACATTTCACTTGAGATCCTTGGAGGGTGTATTCATTGTCTTTGCAGGACCTTACTTGGTGGATAGTTTTGGAGGAACAAGCCTAGCTTGGGCTTCCTTGGGGTATGAAGCCCACAGGTTGAATACCATGGCCTGGACACCGGATGATGATGGTAGCCTTTGGAGGCTTGTTGACTCCTTGGATGACCTATCCTAGCCTTTCATCACCCCAACGACTTGCCTTTGGAGGCTAGAGCGCTACATATTGGGGTTTGACGTTTTGTTGGGGCTAGGGTTTTAGTTGTGGTGGTGTTGGCTTGACACTTGGCACCTTTTGGATGGAGAGAAGCCTTGGCTTGATGGACGAGATCGTAGTGCACAAGGAGGAGGCCTTTGGAGGCCCAACGTTTCATCTCCAAGTTCAAACAACTTGCTCAAAGTGCCAAACGGTTCCCTAGAAGGGGTGACTTCATGCCTTTTTAGGGCTTCTCTCATGTGCAAATTGAATTTAATGTTGTAAAGGGGCAAAATAAAGGGGAATGTCTCCCTTATTTTGTGGTTTACCCTAAATTAAGTGGACAAACACTTTTTAGGAGATTTGTATAAATAAGGATCATTTCTATTTCATTTTTATCATAGCTCTCCCATTGTGAGAAGATTACTTGACTGAAATTTGCGCCCCTCTTGGGCAAATTCATTCTCTGTCTCTTGTGATATGGTTTTTCTCGTCTTATGGAATGAAGTGGTGCACTATCTCTTGGAGGTTCTTTCTCTTGCTTTGGTGATGAAGAATGCTTGGTAGCTAGGGTTTGTCTTGACATTTTTTGGAATTGGTAAGGAAAATCTGCACTTTGTTAGGTTTCTTTCTTGTTCCATGGTTGTTATAGGCTAGATCCTTGGAGGAGTAAAAGGGCATACACTCTCCACCAAGTTTTATCATTATTGTTTGTTGAAAAGGCTATTGCAAAGGTTGCTAGGAGGAGTAAAAGGGCTTACACTCTCCTAGACTTTACCTTGTTGGGGTTACTATCTCACGGGAGTAAAAGGGCTGACACCCCTTGAGATTTGGTATGCCTAACCTAAAACAAGAAGACTCCGTAACCCATTTGGCAAGGCACTAATCATTTATTGCTTTGGAGAAATAAATTACTTGCATTGGTAAACTTAATTTAGAGAGATATTGATCTTGTTCAAGTTGGAATCTTTTCTTAATGCTTTAAGCTTGCTAAAGCCTCTAGGGCGGCTTGATTGGTCTAGTATACTTTGAGCTATAACTAATTAACAACTCCAGCCATTAGGGCTGCAGCAAATCACTCTATATCTTTGAATTTAATTTGCATTTCTACCGTGGAAATTTGCTAGTAAGCCATCACTATCTTTCTACTGCTAATTGGTGAACTTTTTGTTGGATTACTTGCTTGTTTTAGTGGTTGAAATTTGCTGCTGTAGCAAATCTTTGCTACAACCATTTGGTTGTTACAAACATACTCTGAAAACATCATACAACATCCCTCTAATACCACTAAAGTTTGTGCTAAAGTATTGGAAATTAATCTACATGTTTTGTGCTTCATCTCTCAATAAATCTTTGATGCTTTGAATGGTTAAATCTGTAGTAATTAGCTTTATTCTTTGCTGATATATACTCTTGTTTACTGCTGTAGTTTGGGACAACAAGCTTAACTTGCTTGTCCACTTAATCTTTGAGCTTGTATACTTGTCTATCCTTGTGTCTCAGGCAGGTACAACTATCTTCTGTAGGTACTCAAGCACTTGGCAATCATTAACTATCTCTGAAACTTGTTTCCAAGCCATTCTCCACTTAGTAGTTTGACCTATAGGGGTATCACTTCCATAACCTCACTTTCCATCTCATTTCCCCCTAGGGTCACTCGAGATTCCCCCTTGTGTTGGATTTCTCCTTCACTAAAGCGAGGGGAGGGTTTATCTAAGGTGACAGTGGGTAGACTCTCCCACAATTATCACCATCTCATGGATTGGGTCGGACTTTGCCCAACCTACAATTTGTGCGATAACAATGCACAAACATGAAATCATTCATTTGCTTTTGTGTTGATCAATTGTTTTTCTTGGATTTTGTGCTAATCGGTTGTGTTTCTTAGACTATATGTGCTCAATCATACTCCAATTATGCTCACAAATAGAAGCATTACAAGTTTGGTTCAATTTATTAGATAGCGAATGTTTGAAGCTCAAGAGTATGGTTGTCGAAGTCCTTCCACCATGCTTAGCATATGCCAGAACATTAATTGAAAAATATCAAGGATGAAATTGATTTGGAAACTCAAACCTAAAAATAAATCTAGGTCTAAATTAAAAATTTGGTAAGTGAATAATGACAATAAGCTAAGGTAGCTCTTAAGACAATGAACCTTGCTTGGATTGCCTCATCATAACTATATGATCTCGTCCAAATAACCATCTAGGTTGTGCATATGACCATTCAAGAAAAAAATAGACATACCTCAAATTGTGTAGTTCTTGGTCCAAAATTGAAATTTGCAATTTTTGGGCATATTAGAGTGATTTTTGGGGTCTAAAAATCATCAAAGAAAGTTTGGAGTCCCTTCACATTGTAGAGCTCGCTCCAAGCTTTTCAACTCGTATGCAAAGTCACAATTACGGGCTAGGATTGGAAAATTATGGCTTTGGTAGGTTGTGTCCAGTTCAATGCACTTCATGTTCATACTTCAACGATTCTAGTCCACGAGGAATGGCAACCTTCATTGGGAGCATCAACGACAACACATGGCATGACGAGAGGTGACTTGTCATTGGTAGTTACATATCCGATTAACCTTTGGCAATCGAATAACACTCTTTTTAATGCATGTCACTTCCATTTGTAAAATGTACCATATGAAGCATAATATAGTAGCAAAGCATCTTTCCTATTCTCAAGCTCTTTCATAGAGCGATGTACAACTCTTTTCATAGTGATACAAACATTGTTTTGATCTAATTTGTTTTGTACACATTTTATTCACTATTTTCTTTATTTTGTTCATTCTTTTTCGCCCATAACTTAAATATTCCAGTTTGTTTAAGTTGTCCTCTGATTTGCATCTTGGAATTAGATCATTGGTATCGAAGCCATATATTGCAAGAAGTGTAGTTAGCTTGTTCATCTATTTCTCTTTATGCCTGCTAACATGTTCTAAATATCATCTCATAAATATCCAACCCCCTTCATCGAGGAATGGCAACCTTCACCGCAACCATCAATGACAACACATGGCACGACTAGAGGCAACTAGTCATTGGTAGTTACATAAGCGGTTCACCTTTGGGAATCGAAGAAGCACTCTTGTCTCTTGTTAATGCATGTCACTTCCATTTGTAAAATGTAGCATATGAAGCATAATATAGTAGCAAAGCATCTTTCATATTCTCACTTTCTTTCATAGAGCATTATACAACTCCTTTTATAGTGATACAAACATTATTTTGATCTAATTTGCTTTGTACACATTTTATTCACTATTTTCTTTATTTTTGTTGATTCTTTTGCGCCCGTAACTTAAATAGTTCAATTTGTTTAAGTTGTCCTCTGATTTGCATCTTGGAATTAGATCTTTGGTATTGGAGCTATATATTGCAAGAAGCGCAATTGGCTTGTTCATGTATTTCTCTTTATGTCCGTTAACACTCGTTCAAAATATTATCTGATAAATATCCAACCCCCTTTTATTTATGATTATTTTTCCTGCTAGGGCGTGAAAGATCACCATGATCACATCAGAAGAAAACAACAAACCTCTATGGTGGAGCAACTTGCTTATGACGTTCTTGGGTGACAGGGACAAGATATGATGGATGAGTTGACGAAGATTATTATAAAAAGATCACAGGTGCAAACAACGTCTCCAATAATGGTTCTAAAGTGCCCTTCTGTGACGCTGCAACTTTCTAAGTTGAAATGAACCTTGACATCCCAAGCTTCGAGGGGAAGGTTGATGCAGATTCAACAGACCTCTAGATTTGACAGCTCAAGTCTTACTTCACCATGAATGATCTCACCAAAGGTGACAAAGTTGCCATTGCAACATTGAAGTTGTCCACTATAATGCATTTTTGGTGGGAAAACCTAAACGAACAATACATTGGAGATAAGAAACTCCCTAGTGACACATGAAAAGACCTTGTTGCAACGATCAAGCAAAATTCTATTTGTCCAAACATGATGTATGATTACAAATGACGGGAAAAGTTGTCCCAAAGTAGAATCTGGACTGTGTAGAGCTACATTGAATAATTCTATCAACTGATGGCAAAGTTGCACATTGCAGATTCAAAGAGGCACTGTTATTGCAGGATTTGTACTTGTGCAAAGCCCCACTACAAGTCCCCAAATCTTGCGTAACTATAGAAGATTCTACCATTGTCACCTTAGTAAGAATTTCCCACCTTAGTGATGGAAGAGGTCCACCTCAAGGGAGGCTTCCTTGTTGACCTCAAGGGATCAAAGTAGAAAGTATAGTAGCCAAGCCTACCGCCCCCTCTCTTGATCACTAAGTAAAAGGTCTAGGTGAAGGAAAGTTAAGAGGTACAAGGTTGTTTGAGTACCTGCCCGGAACAAGAACACTTTATAGCATGTAAATGATTATTTCCAAGTTCAAACAAGCAATAAATGCCTCTGGACGACACTAGACAGGAAAAGTTGCTATGGCTGTTATGAATTTGCGACAATGAATAATAGTACAACAACAATAAATAAATTATAACAACAACAACAACAAATGTTGATCAGAAATGCAACAATTGACTAGGAAAACTTAGCACAATTCCACTAGAACAATATCCAATTGTTAGATGCAATTTCTGAATGAGTTAGACCACCAATAGATGAGTGTATGCAACAAATTAAAGTGTTTTTTTTTTGTTAGCTAAATATCCCTGACTTGCGGAATTGGCATGTGGTTGAGATGCCACGACCCAGGGGCATCTAAGCCGTCAAAATCACCCGGGGATGGCACCTGGCCTAGACTGCACCAACCCTTAACATGGCTGGATTTGAGGTGTACCTAGAGGTTTCAAACTGATGACTTTACTTACGGAGTGCCTTAACAACGCACTCCCTCACCGATTGCTCTACACCATGTGGACTCAACAAATTAAAGAGTTATTAGGTGGCTGTAGCAAAATTTTGGAATAACAAGTTTACTAGCAAGTTAGTCAATATTAGTGTTAGTAAAGTTAGTAGAGAGCTTAAGAGAATTGAAAGAGAGTGTTTGTTGATCAATTTCACCACAAGAGAGCTACGTAACTAGTGCCTTAGGGCTATGGAGTCTTTATAACACCAAATGCATGAAAAGACGTGCGATGGTGAAAACTCTCTTAATATTTCATCAATCACGATTTGGCCATATGGGTTTTGCTTGTGAATTTTTTTTTTGGTCATTTTGAACGCATGTTGTATTTTTTCCTCGGGACCATTGCCTTAAAAGACGTTCACTGCCTCAAAAGACATGCAATGATGAAAACTTTGTGAGACTGCCATGTTGAGAACAAAAATGATAGTGCACCATGGCCAAGGTGTGTCTACAGACTCAATAGAAAAATAACCATGTGGGAAGACATAGGTGTGCATGACATGGATCGAAATAGGCCCCTCAAACTGCAATCACCCCTACATAAGACCTGTGGCTCCACACAATCATGTGTCCCAATAGATTTGTGCCATAACCTCCAATCCTATCCAGGACGAGAGATGGTGGAGACAGGGGCATAAGGGGACTGATCATGATCAGACCAAGTCTGGAAGTCCACTACATAATCATCCAATATGGTTTACATGACTTTAACTTGCATCCTTGGGATTACACTAGTGTAGCAAAATGAAAAACTCTAGGGTACCTCCTGGAGAGGTAACAGGGCCTGAGAGTGACAAGGGAAAGTAAAAACCCATAAAGAGTAAGTGTGAAGATGTTATGGTTTAGGGCTTCCTTCACGGCTTATGGTGTCCACCTTTATGAGCACTTTTGTTTAGGGTGCGCTTGCTCTTGAGTTACCCAATATTTACGTGCCACCCTTTTCCAAACCCCTTCATTAGCCATCTTTCCAATCCATGCTTTCATATATAATTTGCTTTGAGGGTATTCCTTTGTGGGCTTCCAAGCTTTAGTGTTACGTTTTTGAGACCAGGGCAAGCACTGGATGAGTAGAGCTCAAGTTGGACCAGCTTTTGGTGGTCCTTATATGCTATGTTCACTTTCTTTTTAGCATCATTTTCTTATTCTTTTATAGCAGCTGCAATCTACCTCCGGGCCGTCAACCCCTTTCTCATGAGAGCATGGGCCATAAATGAGTAGTTAAATGAGAAACATAAAGGACAATGAACAAGGGATACATAATGCAAGCAATAATATCCAAAAACAACCTTTATTATTTATAAATGAGGTTATATATCCAAAATCAACCTTTATATATGAGCCTTGAGGCTACAATGCTACATATATGAACTATGAACAATGAACATAGAATTAAAACATGAGCTAAGCTAGTAAAGCCTAATAGTCATCATCCTCATTTTCATATTCACAATGAAAAATAGAACAAGATGCACATTCAACAGTTGAATGTGGATTGGTAGTAGTATTTCCAATTCCACTTCTAAGTACCTCAAGAATCAGTGTAGCAAGAGAGATGTCCAAGTAAGGGCATTCCAGATCCACATCCCATTCTTTAAAAACGCCACTACTATATTCCAGACCCCTACGAGATGCAAGGTGAAGGTTGGAATGCACATAAAAAAGATCCTCAACCTTCTATGAACCCAACCTATTGTGCTTCACTGAATGAATAAAACCATATGTGCTCCAATTTTTTCTGCTGATGAAGAGCTTGCCACTTGTGAAAGAATACAAATGGCAAGGCTATGCAGATGTACATCATTTTCTACATGGAAAATCCGCCATCTAATCGACCTCATGGTGTTCCTCTCATCGAAAGTTGATATGTTTGAATAATCATCCAAACCAACAACAAAACTAGCAAATTCTTCCTTCACCTCCCTATGTAGGTGAGCTGGAAATATTCTCATAAGGGCTCTTTTCACTCCATTTGCCACCTCCCAATCCTTATTTGGTGCCTTCCTCTCTCCATTGCTTTGAGCAATAAGGTTTTCATCATAAAATCTTGGGTTTAGGGCATGTGCTAATGTTTGCAATGGAATGTTGAACTGCTTCCACCTCTCAACAATGATTTTCTTCATTGTATCAACAAAACAAGCATTAACAAATAAAAGCTGAGAAGATTCCTATGAAACGATTTCCATAGTTTTTTCAACCTGGTACCCATGCCATCATAAACCCCTTCCAAGAAAGGCTTGTCCGTGTTGACACTTTGGAGAAGCTCAAATGCAAGGGATGTGAACTTGAGTAAGAAATCTATCTTGCTCCACCGATAATCATCAAGACACAATCTACGCACCATAAATCCTCGCTCTGAATCTTCTCGTCCTCACTCAGTTCAAAGTTGACTCACCACCATAGAAACTATTGGTTGCTTAACCTCAACAAGGCGGCCGAATATGATGAAGTTGGAGGCATACCTTGTTTCAACAACTCCAATTTGGAGTATTCTTGAAATATTGCTCGAGACTGGTGGTGGTTGGTGATGAATTTGATTATCTCCCTTGCTTGTCCTGTGAGTTCCTTAATCCATGGAACTTTAGTGTCAATCTCTTCTAAGATCAAATTTAAATTATGGACTAATGCACAATCTGTACTTGCCCAAAACCTATGCAAGTGAATGCAAGATTGGCGTAACAGGGGGTGACCTATCACTGTCACCTTAATAGGAAACCCCTTTTTATTTAGGAGTATATCAAAGTTACCCCAGGGGAGACGTCCCCAGTGACCTAAAGGGCTGATAAGACTAAGGCAAGGATGCAAGAAAACCCCCCCTCTCATTGGTCACTCAAGTCAAAATGTTATTAAGGTCTTTAAGGGATGAAGCAACGGTTAAAATGGAGTGTACTTGCCCAGAACAAGACAACAAAGAAAATATGGCAGTTTTCAAGTACAAAATATGATGTTAGTGCTTCTTAAGACCATGAACCTTCAAAAAATAGGCTAGCTGATATAAAGTTGCAGCAATGTAACAGTTTACAACAACAATAAGTATTTTGTAACAGTCACAAAAATAGTGCCTTGAAATTGCTTGAAAAAGACAAGAAAATGTAGCTTTAACTATGCTGAATGATAATTAATTGTCGCAAACAAATTTGGTAATGTCTAGCTAGCATTTAATGTCACTTTTGCATAGAATTTGCTGCATTTAGATGGCTGTAGCAATCTTTTGTAACAACAACAAATTCTAGTGCTCAAAATTGCAAGGAGACACCATGTAAACTTAGCATTTATCTAGTAGATTGATTGCGAATTGTCGCAAGCAATTTCTGAGTGAGCTAGGTGCAAGTGATGTAGGTGAATGCAACAAATTAACATGAATTAGTATGGCTGTAGCAGTGATTTGCAACAACAACAATTTAGCTAAGGAATTAGTCTAGTTTAGGGTTAGTAAAAGTTAGCAAAAGCTTCAAGGAAGAAGGTTTGAGTGTTTAATCAATCCTTCAATAAGAGAGAGGCTAGAACTAGTGCCTTCTAGCGCTTATGGAGTCAAGTGGAGGACTTCTTCTAAGGCTGCAAATCAATTATGATAGCACACAAAAGACCAAGAGGGATGCATAGGAGAAGTAGTAACTTAAGTCCCCCTATGCATTTTCCTTGAGAAAACAAGATACTAAGGTGTAGGAAATTCTAGGCCCTAGCACCATGCTCTCCTTAGGCTTCTTATGAGATAAGAACTTAGGCAAAAACAACTAGGTCAAAACCTTAGAGTGCTAGGAAACTAGGGCTCTAGGGTTTCACTAGTTGCTTAGATCAATTCAATGAGAAGCTTGGCAAATAGAAAGTAAGAAAGTAGCAATTTAAGTTCCTTACTTCAAGCATTAAGCATATCATGCAATTTCATAATCTTATATGAGTAAATAAAACCATACATAAACCATTCAATAGATGACAAAAAGTGCATATTTTACCTACTTGCACCAAGAATAATCATGAAATACCATGCAAGATCACCATAAAAACTTCCAAGATTGATCCAACTTGCAAAAACTCAGCCTTATACAAGAGTGCGCCTCACAATTTCAACCAATAGCACTTCTAGGGTGCAAATTTCAGACCTCTCCTCTTGTGCGAGGAGTTGTGATGTAAAAATAAATGTACTTTGTGTTTATTTATACAAAACTGGTGACCTTTAATTAATTTCAGTTCAAATAAAGGTCGACCTGGCCAATTTACAAATAAATTCAATTTAGACATAAATAAAATTAATTAGCATCTAAAAACAGTTCCAAGGGTGACATCATGCCCTTCTAGGGTGATGTTGAGGCCCTTAGGTGGAACGTTGGGCCTAAAAGGTAGGGCACTTGTCTTCCAAAGGCCCCAGATGAAGCCCACACGTGCCACTAGGCTCATAAATGCCTCCAAAACAAAAATCCTAGCTTTGAATAATGTCCAGGGTCATGATGATGACGTCATGGGCCTTCTAGAGCCAACGTCTATGTGGAAGAGGAAGATCCCCCTGGGTGTAGGTTTGCCAAGGTGCCTCCAAAGGTGACGTCCTTCTTTCTTCCTGGTGCAAATCTCTGATGTCTTCTTGCCCCTGGTTGGGGTTACAACATCCATCTGTGGGCTTTCAGCCCCATGAAGGTTCGAGCTAATCATTCCCTCATGTGTACCTGTCCACTGGGCGAGGTCCTGCAACAACAACAAGTACACCCTCTAGGGGTTCATAATTCACAGGGATCATAACATGTAAATCACATCCAATAATTAAATTACCCAAACATGTGCATCAAACCCCCCCTTTACCCAAACAAATGCTCAAAGACGTTATCCAATTTGACAAGTTAGGTTTGGAGAAGGTCTCAGGGTGTCCTATTGGGCTAATCCTCCTTATGTTTGGGGTGTTTCCCAGGTGAGAGCCAATCCAGGTCATGTAAGTGTATGAGGTGGCATGGGGTAAGTGTTTGGGCATGGGGTGCAATGATAACAGAGAATTGTAAGTCTTCCCTGTGGGTGCCTTTGTAGAGGGTGAGCTGCATCTTGTCATAGATGCCATTGTTTCCTAGCCCATTACTACCTTTTATTCTTAACTATATTATCTTTTGATCTTTTGCTTTTGCGCTTCAAGGGGAAGAGTTGAGGGACACTGTCTTGGCTTGGTGACCAGAGGTGACAACGTTATCCACAGACATTTCACGGAGATGAGAAGGCTGGCTCTTGATGAGACCCCCTTTCTCTTGGCTATGCCATCAAGAGAAACTACCCTGGTTTGGTGACCAAATAGGTGGTAGTGTCATACCGTTACATGCCCATGGTCATAATAGGCCGGCTCGTGATGAGATCTCCTATCCACCAACTAGTACCTTGAGTGTTTATTTATCTTATGGGTTCCCTTTTCTTACTGAGAAGCTTTTTACTACTTTCTCAGAAATCCCTGGGCAAAGCATCTCAAAGGTTTTAAAGGCTTTGGACTCTTTCCAGCTACTTTTACCCTTTGGGCCTTTAGCCCCTTCTTCCCACAAGGCAAGGTACAACCCTTCCTAGTGTGGCAAATCCCAATGCCCGAACAAAGGTAGGGGGAGATGAGAGGAATAAAGATGGAAAGTGGTAAGTATGGAGGGAGGATGACCTTTCATAGACCCACCTAGTGGCAACCCATCCTAAAGGGAGATCAACTTACTAGGGCACCATGTCACTCTTCCAGGTATGAACAAGTTAAAGAGCATAATTTCCAAGCAAACGTTATGAAATGAAGGAGAATTCAATGCAACATATTCAAGTGTTTCAAGAATCATAGTGACACATACCATGATACCCGAACTCATTACCTCATGGGGCAAGACTCACTGCTACTTCAGGAATAGGCTGGTGGGATGGATACTGCTACTGCTGATAAATATGCTGCACTGAAGAAAAGAGGGGCCATCCGGGGCCATGATCAAGTCGTTCGACTCTCGGTATCCATGTCTAGGACCTGTGGGCGTCGAGACGTGATTTGCTTAGTTATCCCTAGGGTACGGGATAACATGGACAATGCAAGCAGTCCAAAAAATGTGATTATACTCGCTCTCAACAATCAAACTCGCAACTTTGCAAATTAGTGCATTATTCATGATAAATTTCACCACCTTAGCAGGTCCTATTTATTCAATAACTTTGATTAAAATATCAATAATGAATTGAGCATCCTTTACCAACATTGCTCCTTTTGGTGAAGTGGCAAATATATTAATCAATGGCCTACGCCTAGTATCTGTCCATCCATCCGAGACAATGGGTTAGTCCATGAAGCTTGAATAGGCGCTAAAATATCCTCAACAAGCTCCACCTCCTTTTTGAGTAGTTCGGTTTAGACTTTTTCATAGTTAGGCCCCTTGAACCCTTCAGGAGCTGTGTTAATTTCCCTCACCATGTCTTGCCAATAAGGAGATTGAACCACGTTAACAAGGATACCACAAGGATAGATGGCCCTTGCCATTTTTGTTTAAGCTCTCCTTTGAACATTCACCATTTTAGCTATTCTGCTCTCTTGAATTGCAAAAGATGGTCTTCCAACACTTTTTGATGCTTGTTGTTGTTGCAGAGCTGCTCTCCACCTCCTTCATGCACGGTCCTTGACTCAATGTTTGGAGCTTGAGTAGCATTGGTAAGTTGTTCATGTCTTCTTTTAATCCTATCAACGTCTTCTTGCTCAATTTCATACTTCCTCCTCTCTATTGGGTCACTTGTTTTTGGGCAAGAGTCAACACCCTTTCTTAAGTCATGCAAAAGATGTGCCTTCACTCTTGGGCAAGAGCCCTTATAAGGTTTTATTACATAGATTGCATAGCCATTTCGATGAACCACCACTAGGAATTCTTGAAATCTTTGTAACATGCCTTGAAAGAGGATAATAGTTATGCTCTTGTCAGCCATGGGAACTGGACTAGAAGTACCTTGGTTGGAAGCCATTACTACTGCCAAAGAAAAAAAATAAAAATTCTGAAATAAATAAAATGAAAAGGAATGAATAAACCTTGAGAAAACACTAAATAACTAACAAAAAAATTCAAGAAAGCTTTCTTTTTACTACAAAATGCTTGTTGTAGCTGAAGCTCCCCAAAACACCACAAAACAACACCCAATGATGGATATAGCTGCCCAAAAGCACCACAAAACAACACCCAATGATGGCTGTAGCTGCCCAAAAGCACCACAAAACAAGAAAAAACTATGGCTGAAGCTGCCCAAAACATCACAAAACAACAAAAAGGATGGTTGTAGTTGCTCAAAACAACAAAAAGGATGGGAGCTAGGAAAAATGAGAGTGAAATCTTCTTTTAAAGAAAAAAATTGCTTCTAGAGGCTTCTAGAAGTCTCACTAAGTCATTATTAAACCCTAACTAAGAATTTTTTTTTTTTAATAATTAAAAATTATTTTGTGAGTCCCAGCGACGAAAATAAGACAAAATCGACTTTTTTCCGTTGTTGAAATGTGTTGTACGAATTGTAAAAACACACTTGAAATGCATTTTAGTTTGTACAAAACCCGTTTCCCGTGTGTAGAATGCATTTGTAAGGGCTGAAACATGTTTCAGGTTCGTACCAAATGCGTTTCAACGTTTCTAGACGGAGACACTACTGGTACCAGGGGGGTGAACATTTTCCTGCAATGTAGTTTATAAACAATACAAAGTTAGTAGTGGTATTGTTAACCCCTAGTTTTTTACCCTTGAAAATCTTGAGGGTTAAGAGCCAGTGTGCATTACTTAGGATGGCATTCTAAGATTCTCCCAGAGTTTAGCACTTATCGTTAGTAGTGGTCTGTTCCCACGAGAGACAGGTATATGATCGATACATGGTTGTTTGGTTTAGAGTTAGAGTTAGCATGTGTTCCTTTGCATTTGAGAGAGATGACTACATATAGAGGGTGCCCCTACTTTTTAGGAGACACGGTTTGAGTGGGTCTCTTGATAGTTTGGAGCAGTTCCGAGCATACAGGGATGGTCCTTGCATGATTCTAGACCCGATATCACTTTTCCGGACGACTTGCAAGAAATTTCTATTTTTAGCAATTTGAGTTCCAGGCCCCAGATTCAAATTCCGAGCACATATTATTGATCCATGAGACATTCTGAGTCTTTTGGACCTTTTCCTGGATGATTTGGCACATATTTCTATTTTTAGCAGGTTGAGCACTAGGGCTCGCATGTTTGATTCTGATTACGGATTCAGATTCCTTGTGGAAAATCGAATCCAATGAGTATAATATCATGGACATGCGAGGAATTTCTATTTTTAGAAGTATATACATGACGGTGGTCTCCTAGTCATCCTGACTATTGGGTGAAAGTTGGAGTCGGTTTCGACAAGTTTTGAAATTTTGGGATCAAATGTCTATTTTTGGAAATTTTTATTTTTAGCAGTCATCATCATCATCTAGTAGTGACAAATGGCAAGCTCAGATTTTGACATGTGGCAGAGTTCTCCCAGTCATCTTGGATGATGTGGATTGTTCCCTAAAAATTAGGAGTTGGATCCTTTTTTAGAAGGTTTCTATATTTAGCAGGTACAATGATCATCCAACAGTGCCAAGTGGCACCCTCGGGTTTTGACATGTGGCAGATTGATAGAGTGATGTGGCATCCACCTAGCACAGGTCACATTTTCCCATGACATGAACATTTAATGATTAATTAATTGAGCTAAGGGGGGCGCATACGTGGGTTTAATTTTCCTATATATTACTCCTCACACTCACCTTTTCACTTGCCATGCATCACTCCCACAAAATTTGCCTTCAATTGGGTTTAAACCGTAATTTCCGAAAATTTAGGAGATTCCCTAAAAAATTGGGTGAATTTGACTTTTAGCCATAAACCGTAATTTCCCAAAATTTAGGAGATTCCCTAAAAAATTCGGTGAATTTGACTTACCATAATTCGTAATTTCCTAAAATTTAGGAGATGCCCTAAAAAATTGGGCGAATTTGACTTAGCCATAACTCACCAATACTTGAGTCAAACTAAGCATGAAGACATGCGTTTGAAAGCTATTTTTGGCTTCCTTCTACCACTCCCACTCCATCTAACCCAGGCACATGTTCCACTCACTCACTCTCTCCTTCCATTTCTCCAAGTGTGCCCTCTCTTCTCTCACACATGGGGACGCATTCCTTTGTCATCTGTCACTCATGTGCTTGCATGCCAATTCCACTTGGACTAAACTCTATATTTGGTCATTCGCATTCACCCATGCACTTATTTACTCCACTTCCCTTCACTCTTCTCTTTTTCTAGTGTGCCGTCCTTTTAGGGCACATGTTCCCTCCTCTCATGCTCGTCCACCTCATCTTCCACACTTAGTCTTCACTCACACTCAAGCTTTCCATACTCTATGTTATCCCCTACCCTAGGGATAACTAAGGAGATCACATCTCGAGGCCCACAGGTCCTAGACATGGAGTACTAAGAGCCAGATGACTTGAACATGGCCTTGGAGGGCCCCCTCTTTTCTTCAGTGTAGTCCATTTATCAACAGCAGCAGTATCCATCCCACCAATTTGTTCCTGAAGTAGCAGTAAGTCTTGCTCCACCAATTTGTCACTCTGATTTTTGAAGCACTTGAATATGTTGCATTGAATTCTTCTTCATTTCGTGACGTTTGCTTGGAAATTATGCTGTTTTCCTTGTTCATACTTGGAAGGGTGACATGGTGCCCTAATATGTTGATCTCTTTTTAGGATGGGTTGCCATTGGGTGGGTCTGTGAAAGGTCATCGTCCAATCCCTCCATATTTACCACTTCCCATCTTTATTCCTCTCATCTCACCCTAGCTTTGTTTTGGCATTTAGATTGGCCACGCTAGGAAGGGTCGTACCTTGCCTTGTGGGAAGAAGGGGCTAAAGGCCCAGAGGGTAAAAGTAGCTGGCAAGAGTTAAAAGCCAATGTTAAAATCTTTGAGATGCTTCGCCCAGGGATTCTCGAGAAAGCAGTAAGAAAAGGGAACCTATAAGATACATAAACACTTAACGTATTAGTTGGTGGATAGGAGGTCTCATCACGAGCCGGCCTATTATGACCATGGACATATAGTGGTATGACACTACCACCAATCTGGTCACCAAACCAGGGTAGTGGCTCTTGGTGGCATAGTCAAGAGAAAGGGGGTCTCATCACGAGCCAACCTTCTCATCTTCGTGAAATGTTTGTGGATAACGCTGTCACCCCTGGTCATCAAGCCAGGACAATGTCCCTCAAGTATTCCCTTGAAGCACAAAAACAAAAGATCAAAAGTAATAAAAGTAAGAGTAAAAGGCAATGAACGGGCTAGGAAACAATAACATTTATGACAAGGTGCAAGTCGCCCTCTACAAAGGCACCCACAGGTAAGACTTACATTTCCTTGTTATTACTGCACCCCATGCCCAAACACCCCATGCCACCTCATACACTTACATGACTTGGATTGGCTCCCACCTGGGAAACACCCCAAACTTAAGAGAGGTTAGCCCAATAGGACACCTTGAGACCTTCTTCAAACCTAACTTGTCAAATTGCATAACGTCTTTGAGCATTTGTCTGGGTTAAGGGGGGTTTGATGCACATGTTTGGGTAATTCAATTATTGGATGTGATTTACATGTTATAATCCCTGTGACTTATGAACCCCTGGAGAGCGTACTTGTTGTTGCTTCAGGACCTTGCTCGGTGGATAGGTACATGTGAGGGAATAATTAGCTCGAACCTTCATGTGGGCTTAAAGCCCATATATGGATGCTGTAACCCCAACTAGGGGCAAGAAGACATTAGAGATTTGCACCAGAAAGAAAGAAGGACGTTGCCTTTGGAGGCACCCTGGCAGACCCACACCCAGGGGGATCTTGCTCTTTCACATGGACATTGGCCCTTGAAGCCCCAGGACGTCACCATCATGACCCTAGATGTCATCCAGAGCTAGGGTTTTCATTTTGGAGGCAGCTGTGAGCTTGGTGGCACGCGTGGGCATGATCTGGGGCCTTTGGAGGCCAAGCGTTTTACATTCTAGGCCCAACGTTCCACCTTAGGGCCTCAACGTCACCTTAGAAGGGCATGACGTCACCCTTGGAGGTGTCTTTAGATGCTAATTAATTTTATTTATGCCAAATTTAAACTTATTTATAAATTGGTTAGGTCGGCCTTATTTTGACCGAAAATTAATCAAAGGTCACCAATTTTGTATAAATAAACATAAAGTACATTCTTTTTACATCACAACTCCTCACACAAGAGGAGAGGTCTGAAATTTGCACCCTAGTAAGGGCTATTGGCTGAAATTGTGACAGAAAAGAAAAACTCTTTAATTTGACCCCTAATCTTGTGGCTTACCCTAAAATTATGTGAACAAACTATGTTAGTGCCATTTTGTATAAATAGAGATCATAAGATCTCATTTTGAATCACATCTCTTCCATTTGGAGAGGCCTTGGACTGAAATTTTCGCTATCTTTGGCTATTTTCTCTCTTGTGCTCGTGTATGACTACTTTCTTGGTTATTGGTTGGTGGAAGTGATGCGCTAGCCTTGGAAGGTTCTTCTTTTTGCTATTGTGGTAGTTTGTCAACATTTTTCCTTGAATTGGTAAGGCTTTTACTTTGTGCTATCATTTGTTATTCAAGTCAAGGTTATTTTGCTAGAGCTAGGTGGGAATTATAAGGGAATACACCCCCACCTTAGCCTCCATCATTTTATGCTTAAGTATTGTTGATTTAATAAGGATTTGCTGAGAGGAGTATAAGTGCGTACACCCTCTTAGGTTAGACCCTAACTCAAGATACTTGCCTTGGGGAGTAAGAGGATTTACACCCCCAAGGAGGTAGTACCTCTAGATCTTTTTTTTTCTTGACTCCATTAACCCAATCATTAAAGGAACTAGTCATCACTTGTTGTATTGGAGATATAAAATTGTTGCTTTGGAAATGTGAAATTTCATGATTTTGAAGTTGTTCCTAGTGGAATCAAATCTATGCTATAAATGCTTGCTTGAGCCACTAGGGCGTTTCATTTCTCCAAGTATTTCTTGCTGCTGTTATAAATTTAACCTACAACCATTAGGGTTGCAGGAAACCCTAACCAAACTCTTCAATAACTCCTAATTTAACCGTTGAAAATTGCCTAAAATCTGCCCACATAATCTACTAAGTACAACACATATTTTGGCAAGTTTTAGTGGTTAAATATCTTGTTGTAATGATAAGTTTGTTACAGCCATAAGGCTGATAAATATCACAGTAATTAGCTTTTTATGACAACCTTGATTTTGTGCTAAAGTCTTGCTCTATCATTGTTGAGTTAAACTAGTTTTTACTAGCTCGTCTCGTGCTTATTCAACTAGACTTTTAGCACTTATTTTGCAATGCTTATTATCTTTTATATGCTGATATATTTCACTGATTGTTGCTGCAATTAGGGACAACAAGCTTAACTTGCTTGTCCACCTAACATACTATACGAAAGTGTGGCTTTTCTTGTGTCTCGGGCAGGTATAATCAGTTTTGCAGGTACCCAAAGACTTGGCAACTTTAAACCACCCGGAGACGAGTCATCAAAACCAATTTCCTCTTCCATCATTGACCTTTAGGGGGATACTTCTCTTCCTTCCCTTCCATCCATCTCAATCCTCCTAGGGTCACCGGGATTGCCTCCCTAAAGTGACCTAGTCACCCTCGAAGTGCGGGACCTATTTCGAGGTGACATTGGGTATAGTGTCCCTTAGCTGTTTCCATTTTGGTGGTTGGGTCGGGCTTTTCCCAACCTACAACTTGTGCGATAACATTTTGGCATCGTTGTTGGGGAGGATTTTGAATCCTCTTCGTGCCCTAACGACACTTGGGCAAGCTTTCCTCGCAAAGCCTCTATCCCTTAGCTTGCCTGATGACTCCATTGATGAACGTTCCCTTTTCCACCCTTGATAAGTTTCCCTTGAAGCTTGTCTGGCGACTCCACTTTCCACGAACCTACCTTTCCCTTTCTCCCCCTTTCCTTCCTTTGGTGAGAATTGATCTCACTTGGAAGCTCCATTGAGGTGTCCTTTCGGTCAATTGAATTATGGTACCATGGGATGAACCCTCATCCAGAACTTGTTATGACTCAAAGATGGAATTTTTATAGATGGAAAAGGAAAATGCTGCTAAGGAAATGATGAATCGCATAAGAGAGTTATTTCTTGCCCTTGACGATGAAGAAGTGCTCGAAGAACAAACATATGAAGAAAGTTACCAAGAAGATCTCGATGAATTTTCTCATGTTGAAGATCCGGAGGATACATTTGACGAAGACGAAGCAGTCACATCTGTCCTTCCGCTTGATGAAGACATGCCTTTACTCCTCCTGCACATGAAGACAAAGGGATGGTCACTTTTGCTGATGGTCTTGTGAGAGAACCTTTACATATGGTTGATGAACATATAGACACTTTCATACAGACTAGTAGACGCAGGTGGGATTTTGGTCATCTCATTTTCGATAGAGACCCCATTTACGACATTGAGGGTAGCCCTCGAGAAAAGGGGTTTGAGTTGTCATCTTCAGAGGACTACTTTTCATGCGTATATGATTCATGTGTTTGGGAGCCTGATGATGACATTATTACAAATTTATTCGAGGACTCTCAACCACTTTCATCCTTAGTATTGGAGGAATACTAGGACGTGTCCACCTCAGAGAAATCGGAGCTTCACTCTACAAAGAGGAAGTACTTTCATATTGAGGATTTCTACAGGGATTCAAAGATAAAGAGGGCGTGCTTTTCTCTTCCTAGACCTGAGCCTGTCCCTTACCACATTTCCTCCTCTCAGGGAAATCATGAGGTCTTCTTGGGACCTCTGATATCTTTTGAGTCTTCAGGAAGCGACAATAGTGTTCAGGAGGATGAAGATGAGCCTTCGTCTACATATAGTAGCCCCCTTCAAAAATGGATTGATCGAGCGTGTGGTTATCACTTCAGGCATGATTCCTTGCACGATAAGAGTTGCAAATATTCTTTCCAACATGATTTTCTCCCTCCCGATCCATGAGTTTCATTTCACGATTGATTATATAGCTATTTATGCTCATGATCATTACATGCTTGACTTATCTTTGTTGTTTTACATAATCAAGCACAAGGGGAGATACTTTGATGGGATGATCAACTGGTTGCACTAGTTGTATGACTTCACCTGACATTATCTATTGCCTAATTTTCAGGGCCCCGAGGCCCCTAGCTAAGTAGGTAAGTCATTTTGATTTCTTGCGTTTGCATCTTGATTTCTCATATTAGTTTAGATGCATTTCATTTTCATTTTTCTCTACTTGCATATTGATTTCATGCTTAATTTATAAATTTTTGAAAAAATGCTAAAATTTTGTTTTCTAGATTAGTTTTTATTTTTGGATTTTTATGTATATGGACAAAGGGTGTTAGCACCACCCTAGATGCTCTGATGTTTTTGTTTGAGTTTTGGCAGGCACAGGTCTACCAGGAGATGTTGCAGTTGTCATGCACTCTACGACGAGCACATGTCCCCAAGTAGGAGCCAAATGTTATCCCTATTTTGTGGGATAACTAAGGATATCATGTCTCAGGTTGCAGATATGGAGTGCCGAGAGACTATATGACCAATAGTATCCACTTGCACAGATGGAGACCCTTCTCACCACCACAGAGGTCGGGATTTTCAGATGGCATCCATCACACCAGCTGGCTTCAGAGAGACTGGGCCTTGCTCCATGAGGTACAAGTCATGTATTATGGTGAGTGACATTTCGATATTTGAGGCATTGGCGTATATGTTGTATCTTAGACTGCTTTAGATTTCATGACATATGCTTGGACATTATGCCTTTTGCCCTGTTTTACCTTGGTTGTTGACATTGTGCCCTAGTAAGTGGTCTTCCTCAGGAATGGGTTTGCTACTAGGAACTCCCTTGAAGAGCCATCATACTGTTCTTAGCCATACTTACCACTTTTCATCACTTAACCCCTCCATTTCCTTATCTCTTGGGATTTTAGGGTGTATTGACCCAAGAAGGGGTTGTCCCTCATTCTATGGGAAGAAGGGGCTGAAGGCCCAGAGGGATTGTTGTTGGGTAAAAGATAAAATCCTACTTATAAACCTTCCAGATGCTTCGCCCAAGGATTCCCCAAGAAAGCAATGAAATGCTTATTTGTAAGAAAAGGGGGACCCACAAGAATAAATGATAGAATGCTTAGGGGGTTAGTTGGAGGATAGGAGGTCTCATCACGAGCCGACCTATCATGATCATGGGTATCTAGCGGTATGACATTACCATCATCTGGTCACCAAGCTAGGGTAATGGCTCTTAGTTGCATGGCTAAGAGAAAAGGGGTCTCATCACGAGCCAACCTTCTCATTTTCGCAAGGTATTTGTGAGTGACACTATCATTATCTAGATGCCACGCCAGGGCAGTGGCCTTCAACTCGTCCTTTAAAACATGAAAGAAACAAAGAATGTCAAGAGGATGGGCTTAGGGAGAAGAGAAAACGGGGGAAGTCGCAAGAAGATTCGATAGATTGGAGCCACAACAACTGAGTGGAGTTGTGCGCACTTCACAGGTCAATCAGGGTGCGTATGTACGCGGGGTACAGTGCATGAAAGCGCGTACATATGCAGGCTACAATGAGGACATGCACGCACAAGTCTGGAAAAGTGAATGTGTGAGATCGTATAACCACAGAGGGTTTGCTAGGGTTTGCAGGTGTTGTCTATAGTTTTCTATATTTCTCAGTGGGCCATTTTTCTGTTAATGGAGCCCTTGTAAGCTTTGATATTATTCTAATGATAAGCTGATTTTAAGGGCAAAATATCTTTGTGTATTGTGTTTGAGATTTGGTTTCTAGTATTGCTTCTACTATTTATTTCAGTTAATTATTCCAACACGTGTATTTTGTTTTGTGAGCTGCTAATTTGATTTACAACAAGGAAATCACTACTAAACAAGATATCTAGATGTTGGGATTAGAAAGTTAACAATTATGCACATGGGTATAAAACATTATTTTGGCACAATTGTTCAATAAGCCACCATGATCTCAATCCACCCACAAGAATTTTATCACCTACCTAATCCCATCACAAAGTTGATAGTGATTTTTGAAGGTTATTCACCACTCGTTAGTCATTAGTTACGTCATAGTCTCTTATACTACATCGTGGTTTCATCTTAGTGGACTCTCTTAGCACCCATTTCCCTAGCAATTAAAGTTAAGTTTTTGGTTTAAACATGTCTAAAGGAATGGTGACCAGGGACCATGATGACAGAAGCTCGAAGAAATTGTAACAATGTGATTTAATGGGATACATTTGGTAGTTTTTTGTGGCAACACTGTTTTGAGGGCCAAAATATTTGAATTGGATGTGTTTCAGTGAATCTATTATGTTTTCTTTGATATTGGGTATTGCTCAATAGTGGCAGTGGTTTAAACTTTAAACTTTAGTGTTTCACAAGTCATCTATTATTGTATGCTAATTACGTGTTCAATGACGATCTTGGTGCGATGATCTCACGGTGGCATGAGAACATTCTAGGAGTGGCTTTTGTGAGATCATTTCTTTGTAGTGTTTTCCACATCAAGCCCAATCTGTTTGTAGGTGTATTGAACTCTTGTGTGGTGACTGCATCGAATATCTAGGATGTTCCACTGTGATGAACCTAAAATATGGTTTACCTAAAATCTAAACCATATTATAAGTTTTGCCTAAGTTTATTAATTTAACTACTAAGTATCTTATTTTAAAGTCCACCCCTCTTTATGTTAGTAGTTGGTAATACTTTGTTTTAGGGGCTATATTTTTTTCAAGTAGCTTGTCCCTTTATACTTGCCTCAAAGCTTGTAGGCTCATATTAACTGTTTTGTTGGCTTGTAACTATTGTTGTCAAGTAAGTATTTTTCCATTTTGAAGGGTTTTTACCTTTTCTTTTGAGATTCTTCGACTTAAGATGCTTATTCACTGATTATAATGACATCTAGAACCTAGATCCATAAAACAAAGGAATTATAGAATGAAGTAGAAGGGATGCTAAATGAGTTGCTACAGAAAAAATGAGTAATGCCAAATCAAACCAAGTAAATAATGTTTTTCCACCCAATACACGAGACATTGAACAATCTCATGCAATGATATTTTTGAGGCATGAATGGGAAGCTCTGCTACATATCATGTATCCAATGGAAACTCTGATGGACCCAGTATAAAGATCTTAGGGCCTTAATAATTGGAAATTTCTTAAGCCCCAGGTTAAAGTACCCCAATTTAATTTTGTTCACCACATGAATGAATTCTAAAGCTCAACAGGGCATTCAGGGCATCGATGATCTCTGATAAAGAAAGTAAAGTAGAATTCACACTCCAACATGTTACCCCTCAAAATGCAGGGGCATTTTGAGCATTCTTTCCAGCAGTTTTGAGATGAGGAGATGCAGTTGGTAAGGAGTAATTTGAGGTTGAGAGGTGCCTTGTAAGGGACTTTCCAGCTGTCCCAAAACAACAAATTCAGCAACAAATTCAGCAGTAGCTCTACTTAATCAGTGGATATATCGGGTTGAGTAGGGTCAACTCATTCCAATATGATGCAAAACCCTCCAATGAAGGCATGGAATACTTGTCTAGGCAACTCTGGTTTACATTAGACACCTAATGATGGGGGACTATGTTAAGGTCCTAACCCGCACATAGGTAGATCGATGTATTCAGATGTAATAAAGGTCGATATTAATAAGGCCTTTCAATAAAATAGAATAAGGCGGATGTAAGAAGACCTAATAGAAGCTTCCGCTTCTAGAAGGATCGTCCTCTAGATGTTTCTCTTAATAGACATATTTAGTATAAATAAGGGTCGAGGGTATGAAAACCCTAGCTTGAAGATTATTGTAACAGAGCACTGCTCGATTGGAGGTTGCCCCCTCGAAGAGGCCCGTGAACATTGCTTTCTGAATCAAAGTGCTATTTCTATTGCTATTCTTATATCATTTCTGTGTTATTGTGAAGATTATGCTGGATATTTTACTGTTATTCTGCCATTTCTAGCATTTTATTTCTGTTCTGCATATTTTATATAT